>CM060900.1:41547374-42147374 GCA_030762935.1 Hymenopus coronatus
GCAATACGCCATCCACTCTTAATCCGTCGAACACCGCCGCCTGTCCTTCAACACTGAAAGAGATGTCAAAGAAATGATGGGAACAGGGAAATTTGGGAGATGTCCTACCCAGCATCCACCTGGCGATACGGAGAAGCCACAAAACAAATCTGATCGTTCCATTCACATGACTTCCCCTGCAATTTTGTAACAAATTATTGTTACTAATCTTATTCTACTATCTGCTTAATGCTAATCGAGATAAACATTAACAGAAACGATCGTATTGCTTAGCTCCTTATGAGTAGAAGGGAAATAAAGGAATACACTGGTCTAAACCGACAGTCAAATGTTTTAAAATGGGGTTGCTATGGAATTGAAATCCGTTTTTTGCGTGGGCAGAAGTTGTAAAGTTCTCGCGTGAGAAATGTGTAAGTATTTTAAAACTGAAACTAATAACAAGGAATGTCTCGCAAACGATCAATTTAACGAAAAAAAATCAATATAACATAAAGGGTGCATTTTAACGAAATTTACATTTTTTGTGTAGTAAATTTCTGTCTGTCTCTTACGGTATACTAGTTATGCAAAATCGTTCAAAATAAACAGGTCTTCAGAAGTTTTTCCCAGGAAATTCAAGATGCACATTTTATTTGTGATGGAAATGATTTTAATATGATGTATTTTAATCAAAATCGTTAGAACCACTTTTGAGAAAATCAAAATTTTCGAAAAATTGTCCATGTAAACAGCAGTTAGGGTGCAGGGGGGAGTTTATTAAAAATCTGCATGTGGCACCCTTGGAAGATACTAAATTTAAATACCAAGTTTGGTATTTAACGGTATTTTTGTTTTTGAACTATCCTGTCCACAGGGGGGTCCCAAAACATGTACTTCCGGTGAAATGACATAGAGAGCTGAATCTTTTTTCATTTCAGTAAACCCTTTTGTCTACTGGGTAAAATGCACTATATGGATGAGAAGTCTCTTCAATATTTTTAAAAATTTAAAAACAAAAGAAAAATTTTAAAATAAAATTAAAAATCCCAAAATAATTTATTTATTTTATTTTGTCAGTTACTTAAATTTAATCGCAAAATAGTCTTATCAAATTGCACACCTGGTTTCATCTTACTAGCATGATTTTGCTCAGGAAATTATCAGTAAGATGAAACGCCTCTCGTGCAATTACTACAGACTATTCCGTTCATGACATGATCGTAAAAAGTGGCCAATCCAGTACTTTGGCACGTAAAATTTTCACCAATTGGAATTAATTACCTCTGCATTTTTATTTTTTTTGTCACATTCACGTGCAATTGTTTTTCTAAATGTATCGCATCCACATGCATTTATTTTCTCTCTAAACTAATGTTCGTCTCAAAATAATAGTATGAATGAATGAATGAATGAATGAATGAATAAGTGTATTTATTAATATAGCAATATCATACATAGAATTTCAACAGTCGCACGGATCTACAGACCGTACGTGCTTTTGTAATACACATTACAAGCAATATTAAAACAACAACCACAACAAAGAATTAAAAGAGTAAACACGAAAATAAAAAGACAAAGAAAATTCACAGTCAAAAGCAATATTAAACTACAATAAAAATTAAGAGTGAATCCGACAATAAAGATACAAAGATATTCAAATATAGCAATTTAAATTTACAGCACAGAGTATACCTTCATAAATGCACCCTCTTATCATAGATAATTACACTTAAAAGACATATATACACATAATATATACAACCCTAGCACAACAGTGACCTAAGTATGATATAATATACATGTATGTAGAACATTGTAGTCACTTTTGTTTAGTTGATCTTATCCCCCCCCTTCTCTATTGGCAGCCTCCTCAGATCTCAGCTGTCTTGCCTTAAGTATAAATTTACCTACCCGTCCATGTTTTCCGTGCCTGCCAGTAGCGTCCAACAAGCTTCTATCCCTACATTCGCAGTGGTAAAAAATCGCGGCAAATATTTTTCCCGCCATTCCTCCGTACCCCTACATCTTGCCAAGATGTGAGTCCACGACTCTTCCTCCTCGCAAATGGGACAGATTCTTATACCATTCTCGTCAGAAATTTTCGTGCTCCTCCATGCTCCTAGTCTAATCCACGCGAGCCCCTCTCTAATGAGTTTGGTACCTGTTTTGATGTATTGCTCCATACCCCACTCCGATTTCAGCCCAGACTGTACTTCTAATGACACCTTCTCTGTGCATTGCGCAATTATTTGCTGTCTGTCAATATCACAGAGACGTTTCTTAATTTTTCTCCAAATACTTCGCCTGTTTTCCTGCCCCGCCATCCAAATGTCTCCCATCCCAATGGTTTCCAACCATTTCTTTAATTTTGATGCCCACGTCCAATTACCTTCCATTCGCAACTGTTCACGGTAGCAGACTGCCCTAATTAGAGATTGGTTTCCGTGAACGATTCTCATCCAATATTTAACTTCTCTGATTTTGCACTCTATCGTTTCACTATGTACCCCGAATTCCCTCATTATTCCGCAGTTTGCCGTACCCCTCCCTACACCCAGAATTCCTTTCAAAAATTGGGTCCTCACTTGATCCAGATTCCCTGTTTGTTCCCACCCCCATATTTCTCCTCCGTATGTCATCGTGGATCTAACTGTCGCTCCGTATACAGTTTCCATTAAGGTTATGGAGATATTCGGAATTCTGCAGCGTATCCGGAGAGCTTCCGCCGCTTTCACCCTTGCCTTGTGTTTCGTAATGTCAAAGTGTTTTGTCCATTTTCCGTTCATTGTAAATGTGAGTCCTAAGTACACAAAGGATTTAACATTGTCCAGTATCTGTCCTGCATATGTCCAAGTCTCCTCCCTGCTATAAACACAACCCTTTTTGAAAGTCATTGCCTTAGTCTTATTCACATTAACTGTAAGTAGCCATTCATCGCAATAATTCTTAAGTTTGTCCAGTCCTCGTTGCAATCCGTTTACTGTCGTAGAGCACAATACTAAATCGTCTGCGTATAAAAGTGTTGGGATCTGCAAATCCGCTACTACTGGTGCTTGAATATTCTCTGCTATCATTGTATCAGTAATATCATCCACAAAGAGATTAAATAGCAAGGGAGATAAAATACAACCCTGCCTAACTCCCCTATAGCTTCGGCAGCTCTCGGACACTGTTCTGTCGTACTTCACACAGAATTGGACATTTTGATATATTGCCTGGAATGCTCTAACCATTTTACTTGATAACCCCTTTCTGCCTAGTTTGTACCATAATGCATTTCGATTGATAGAGTCAAATGCCTTCTTAAAGTCCACAAAAGCACAATGAAGCTTTCCCCGCTTAACTAACAGTTGCTTCGTCCTTAAAGTGTCTAATATAAAAGCGGCATTTATGGTACTGTGTCCTTCTCTGAAACCCATTTGAAATTTTGAAAGTTTGCCAAATTTAGATTCCCAGTCCTTTATCCGGTTATATAACACTCTACAATAATTTTTTTTTTCCATAATTGGCAACAGAGTAACCCCCCTATAGTTATCCGGATTTCCAATAGTTCCCTTCCCTTTATAAATGGGATGAATAATGCCCTTTCCCCAGCAGGTAGGGTAATTCCCCTCAATAAACAATCTGTTACATATCTGGAGCATAATCCTACCAAACTCATTAACATTGGCTGCGGCTTTAAAAACTTCCGGGGGGAGCCCATCCAACCCTGGAGCTTTGCCTCCCTTCAGACTGCTATTTCTCGTACTGATATTTCCTCGTCCAGTATTGGGATCTCAAGATTTCCCAAAATTTGCACGTCCTTTATAAAAATGCCTTCCCTTTCACCTTTCCCGAATATTCCCATAAAATGCATTGTCCATTTTCTGGGAGAAATTTCGTTGGGCGCCTGACGGTTGCCTCTTAAATGTTTTACTACTCAGCGTTATCCCCCCGCGTTAAAATATTACTAATTTTCTGAGTAATTTTGTCTTGCCACGCAGTTCTCTTTTCCCGTAAGAGCTGTTTATACTCCCTTCACTTTTTTGTAAACATTTTCCTAATGTCATCTCCCCCCTCCCTCCTGAATTTTGACAGAGCCTCCTCTGTTTGTTTCTTTACAGTTCTGCATTGCTGGTCATACCAACCATTGAATCGTTTTACCCTACCATGCATTTGGACTTTCATTGTCCCCGCAGCCGTTGCTATTATATGCGTTAGTTCCTCCGCTGTGTTTGCGTTCCTTTCCCCTAATCTTCTTTCTAATTTATCAACAAATACTTCTTTTTCTATCGGTTTCCATATAAATGTACTAATGAATCTCCATTCGTCCCCCTGTCCCTCTTCAGGTGCATGCGCCACCATGGCCGTCTCTATATTCAGTTCCAGGACAACCGGGCAGTGATGTGACTCGATACGATCCCCCACCCAAAAATTTCTAATTCTGCCAATTAAACCCTGACTTACTAAAATAAAATTTATTACACTACCCCCATTTTCATTTATGAAAGTGAGTTCTCCCTCTCGATCCTCACCGTACTTGCCATTCATTATTTCTAAAGAGAAGGCATCACAGAAAGCAAGTAATTGTCTGCCCTCCCTATTAATAAAACTATCCTTGCTCTTTCGTTAACCTTCGCGGAATTCCTCCCCCCATTGATGACCCCCCATTAGAGAAATATTCTCCCCTCCTAACCTCGCATTAAAATCTCCTAAGAGAATTAATTCAGTTCCTGGAAACTTTTCCTGTAACTGCATTAACGTTTCGGTTAAGTCACTGAAGAAATTCCTGTTTGCATACTTGGACGTTGCTGGGCGGTTGTATAATCCTATAACTATTATTTGTACTCCCCCCTGTGCCAAAGATACAGCAATCACCCCTTCCAAACTGATTTCTAATTTAGTTATCTCAGCCTCCAGCTCAGACCTGAATGAAACTGATACCCCTCCAGGCCACCTTCCCCTCCTTCCCCGTGTCTCCCTTCCCCTACTAAAACTATGGAAATTAGCAATTGTTACATTTTCTCCGTTTTTCAACCAAGTTTCTGTTAAACATACAACGTCAAAATCACTAAGGAAATACAAGAAATTCTCGCTACCCAACCTTTTTTTGAAGCCTTCGATGTTCCATGTGACAATCCTCAGAGAAGGGGTTGGGTCCAATTGTTTCCTTGCTGTTGGTCTTCCTACAACTTGGCTGACCCTTTGTCGAGCTGTTGTCAGCCTAAGGGCACGAAGGGGCGTTGTTGTTGGCTTTTCCGGCGAAGACTGTCTCACCCTCCTCTCCTCTTTGCCGCTCCCTGTCGACATAACTTGAGGCACCTGATGTTCTGCTGAGGGACCTGCTACCTGCTGGGCTGATGCACTGGCTACCTGCTGGGCTGATGCACTGGCTACCTGCTCTAGCTGCCCTGTCCTGGGTTCGGTTTCCGCACTACTTCTAGGCTGTTCCATGCGCTTCAGCTCCTGTCGGTTCCAGATTCGTCCGTTAATGAAGAGCTTGTCATAGCGCAATACGGCATGACAGCCCTGCCTCCTGGCCTCGAACATGTGTCCCTTTAAGAATTCTCTCTCTTCTCTTACACGCTGGCTAAAGTCCTCGCTAATGCTTATTACCGTTCCCCGTAAATAACGAGCATCTCGAAGGATGGCCACCTTGAGTTTATAATGGGCCAGTTTGCACACAATAGGTCGCCTTACATTGCCACGTCGACCTACACGATGGGCTCTCACCACATCAAACTCGCGGAGTTCGATTCCTATTTGTGAGGTGACATTTTTCACTACTTCCTCCGTCATCTCCCAACTCTCTCCCGCTTCTTCCGTCACACCATATACCACAATATTATTTCTACGAGATTGGTTCTCTAAATAATCCATTTTCTCTTCCAGAGCACGCATTCGAACTGTCACATTCTCCACGGCACTTTCCAGCGATTTTAGGCTGCACTTTTCAAATCCTACACGCATTTCTTGCCTCAACTGTTCAATGAGATCTCGTACGCTTCCCACTGTCGAACTTCTTCCAGGTAGCTACGAGCAAGACACAAAACACGACCGTCCTCTTTCACACTCGGACTGCAACTCTCCAAAATGATAGTAAGCGTGTAGTGATTTCGGTGCGAATATACGTCAAGACAAATGAGATTTTAGTTATAGTATTCTTTGCGTGCATATAGAATAATTATTCTTATCTTATTCATGAAATAGTCGTATTAAATACAACTCGAGCGGCAAGTTCTCTTTAGATAAATTCGCGAGCTACTTGTTGGATACAAGTTGGAGCTCTCGCTCTATGTTGATGACTTTCAGCCACATTACGAGACTGATTCATAAAAAAGGAGATCTATTCCTTGGCAATTTTCGCATACATTAAACCAACAGAAATTAACTGAAATAGTTCCAAGATTTCGTAATGCATTCCGAAGGGTTTGCAACACTGTTTCCACCAGTATCTGAGCGTCGTCATCCAGTTATGTCTTGACCTCGGTTAATGCGTTTTAAGAGAAGTGGCAAAAGGAAATAAAGGTCATTATTGTTTTACCTAGTTCTTAGTATCAGGAATTAAAGGATATGCTTATGCCTAGGGACTTTAGACCAGTATTTTGACAATTTTACCACCGAGTACGAGTATTCACAATCATCAGTCATTACCAATACACGCCAGCGATGAAGATCAACGCGCCTAACTGGTTTGTTTACACACAAATCTCAAAATCTTGGCCGCCCCTATTCCTCCTAGCGGAATAACACAATCCCTCACCTTCATTTGTTGACATGTCAAGGCTTCTAAAGCATTGTTATAACTTACAAACTTTGTACTCGATTTATTATTTAACCATGCATATACACTTGTGTTCAGGCTTTAAAGTTGTAAACCAGGCCTTGCGGTTCTAATAACTAAAACACAATAGGCAGGGTTAATGTTTTCTATACGTTCA
This sequence comes from Hymenopus coronatus, assembly GCA_030762935.1. Taxonomy (NCBI): domain Eukaryota; kingdom Metazoa; phylum Arthropoda; class Insecta; order Mantodea; family Hymenopodidae; genus Hymenopus; species Hymenopus coronatus. The sequence goes on from CM060900.1 coordinate 41,554,277, forward strand.
ATTCATTACAACCTCAAGAAGGATGAGGGTCAACCTTACCAGCCCATGAAATATGGGTGTTAAAGCCTGAACACAAGTTTAATTACAAAATTTCACATAAAACATTTTTCCTGTTAAGACAACCTGTCATTTCCTTTTATCTGCACACGTATTCCCTCTCCATCATGTATATATGTGTCTATGTATGTGTGTGTATGCAAGTATGTATAATTGGTGTTTAAGGGCACTCAACGACAGAGATTATTAGCGCCCTTTACCTATGTATGTAGGTAGGTAGGTACTGTACCAAATTTGTCGTGTGTAGATATCCGTTATGCGAAAAAAGTGTTGCAGAACTCAAAGGAGTCATTTCAAGTTGAAACCAGTCAGTGTGGTACTGGCGAGAGTGACCTTCGCTTTACTTGACTTGCTATCAACAGAGACTGTGTGCGGATGGCGTTCATTGCGAGGGTAAAATGAAGGTATCTCTCTCTCCCAATGCTCCACTTGAAATAGCCCCGTTGAGTTCCGCAAATCTTTTGATGCACCAAGGGATATCTGCACATTACATATACGGAGCAGTTGGGCCACCTGGTTCATGTACAGTATTTTTCAGAACATGATGATCCTCTGCGTGATGTCTGGGTAGTTTGCGGTTGGAAATCAACCCTTGCGGTTGCCAAGTCTTCCACTTGAAATAGCCCCGTTGAGTTCCGCAAATCTTTTGATGCACCAAGGGATATCTGCACATTACATATACGGAGCAGTTGGGCCACCTGGTTCATGTACAGTATTTTTCAGAACATGATGATCCTCTGCGTGATGTCTGGGTAGTTTGCGGTTGGAAATCAACCCTTGCGGTTGCCAAGTCTTCCACTTACTGGTCCTTTAAATGGGGCATGAATTTCGATTTACAACCAGAGACTTCGAGTCTCCAGAAACCAGAGATTTTACTATGTTGCCTCTCAAACCTAGTAAAGGCTGGTCTTTTGTTTGTTAATGGATATTTCACAATGGCAGACGGGAGAGGTCCCGTTTGAGGGTCATCATGTTTTGGAGAAAACTATATGTATGTGTGCATGGATGTATGTACGTAGTTATGTATGTACGTATGTAATATGTATAAATACACGCACAGATCGCAGAACACCCTCTTAGAGGACCTAATAAATATTGTGTCTAAAGCCATTGAGCAAACAAAGACAGACAAATATTTAATCCTTTTTCTAAATCTCAACTGAAGGATCGACAATCATAACGCCAAACAGATATACTTATGGAAACAATTGAAGGGAAGCTTCAGACCTGTGAGAAGGAAAAATGCTAACAAATGTGAGCACAAACGCATCATGAAAAATCCGTCTAGCATTCTACACATACAGGTGAAAAATAAAGATATTCGTGCAAGAAGAGCTGTGGTTCAATTAGGAAATACAACCCCATATTATCAAATTACTATGTTTAAATTAATCACAATGAAGGAACCCCACTGGATTGTGTTCAACTTCCAGGAAACTATAACAGGAAGCAATAAAGGAACACGAAGGAATGTTCGAAAATGCGCGAAAGCTGAGAATGGAAAGCTGAATGAAGCACTGGAAACAGCAATAGAAGTAATAAGAAGAGCCACAATAACCTAAAGACGAAAGCAGGCACAGAAGTGGTGCGACGCAGAATGCTATACGGAACGAAAGGAAACCCTGAAGGCGCTATACACAGCTACAACCCATAACATCAAGCAGACTTCGCTCCGTTCGCAGAAAAGAAAATACAAAGCAAATATAAAAAGAAAATCAGCAGAATACCTAGAAAAAGAGACCAGAAAACTCGCGGAAGCCGCAGAGTTTAATTTCTAGCACTAGGAAGGAGAACCCAATTCCACAACGGACAAAATCCTATAGGTAAATGGGAAACAATCTCAAGAGGTATTGAACAAACTAAAATGAACATACATACGAATAAATAACTAATTGTTTTTTTTTTCTTCCAGAAACTTCGTGTCACAAAATGTAAACGTTACAGGAGAACCAAAACAATCAAACACAAATTTAGGTCTAGTATGAATAATATAAACTTAATTTTACTGATCTTACTGATCCTTTCACATATCCCACATCTTAAGTGGAATAATGTAAGCCCTAATATTATTTTTACTCTAGCACTATGTACAACGTACATAGTAGCGAAAAGTTGTTGTATTCCATCTACAAATTAGATATAAAATTTTATCGAAAACTCATGATTTAGGGTTTCTGACTAAAAAAAAAAAAAAATAGAAAAATGTCCACGCTCGTGTGTGTTTGTATGTGTGTGTCATACAGCTCAAAAACTAAAAGTCCCTTAAATACCAAACTTTGTATTTATTTCAGCATCTTACAAGGATGAGCCACGAATATTTTTAGGGAAATTCCCATCACAATATCCTCTTTATATGGAATTAATTTCCAAAATTTTAATTTTCTCAAAAATGGCTCTAGTGATTTTGATTAAAGTACCATATGTTCAACTTATTTTCATGACAAATGAAATGACACATATCCTGAAATACCTAAGCATTTTCCCAAAACGGGTGACGTTAACCCTTTTATCTCTCTTTTGTGTTACTCCGTGTGATGCGTAGAGAACAGAGATTACATTTTTTAAATAGCGAACAGATTTTAAAGGACATGACAACAATTTCGCCTTGTCAGTCTAGTGTATTCCCTTATTTCCCAACTACCGAAAAGGAACTAGGTAATAGCACCATTTCTGCAGAGCTTTAGCTCGATTGTATCATGTAGATAAAAGAATAATCTTTTGAAAGAACAGTTTCTTAGCGGAAGAGGTAGAGAAGGTCTTATGAATGAAACACGTAAGACCGTTAGTATCCGTAGCCAACCCTAGATGAGTTTGCGCTACACAATCTAATGGTGGTAATGTAACACAATTTTCCTTGAACTTAAACAGTTCTACTCTCCATTCCTACAGAAAGGGCATATCCACCAATACAAAAGGAAAAGATTAAGAACATTAAACAGCTGATGGGTTCCATTCGCACGACTTTCTCTGTATCGCTTCTGCAAAAAAAATGTCTTAAAATATTATTTTACTTTCTACCTCATGCTAACGAGACAAACATTGCACTAATGGTCTCATTGCTTAGTTATAATAGAATACACTAGGCGACAATCAAATATTTTAAAACAACCTTATGCGATTGTTATTTGTACCTAATTCTTTTCATTGCTAAGAACAGAAGAAAACAAACACGGACGTCTTCAAGTTTGAGAAGAGCGTCATTATTTTAAAATTGAAAAAAATAGCTATATATCAAAGTTGTATAAGGAATTTTTACGATAACTATATTTTATGAATAGTAAGCTTTTGTCTATCTCGTACGGCTTACTAGATATTTAAAAATCATCCAGATTGAAGAAAACTTCAGAGGCTATCTCCAGAAAATTCAAGATATGCATTATCTGCTATAAATATATCTTTTATAAACGGTATTTTTATCAAAATCGTTAGAGTCATTTTGAGAGTATCAATATTTTTGAAAATTTTTCCATGTAAAGGGTAGTTTTTGGGGTAGGGCGACTTTCATATCGCGCCCCTGGTAGATACGTAATTTAAATACCAAGTTTGGAATTTTCGTTCTTGAGCCATACTGCCCACACGCACACATGCATATTTTGTTATGAAATGGCTTTTTATGGACTCAAGGGACCTCAAAACAGGTATTTCCGGTAAAATCTTGGTATCGATATTTGGGTGGGATACAATGTTTTTCTACCTACTATGCACATTGTGCTTACGTGCTAGAGAAAGCAATAGAAACCTCAAGTACTACCTATTACAGAATGAATACAGTAGATTTTGTAAAGAGCATTTGTTTGGCTAGTAACAGAAAAATTATGTGGAGATGAACAAATAGGATTCTTTGTGTTGTAAAGTTTCTCATTGTTCTCCCCAATTTTAAATAATAACTCTCAAATAGTGGTCAGAAGATATCCATATATTTTGAGATGTTTATTTAACATAGAGGGTGATCGAGCCAGGTGCTTCAGGCGCTTCAGTTGGGACTGGCATCCTGGAGGCCCCGGTTCACTGCCCGTTGACCGCGCACTCTGTGTTTTTCCAATGGTTTTCCTGGGGCTACTTAGGCAAACGCTGGGGTAATGGAAATAGAGTTTTTATTTATGGCTGTGGTTCTCAGCATCTCATTCTATACTGGGCGTGAAAGACCGCTTAATTTTGTTCAGAGGCCTCTTTATCAAGCGTGAGATTCTTTTACGTTCCGTAAATCTACGACGCGGGACAAACGGCTTTACTTCCCTTTCGAAAGAAGCCATGCTAAGGATTTTTACGCCTGAAAAAGTTCATCCTCCTCCGCCGGCTTTGAGCCCACGATCTTGGGAATGAATGAATGTTGGGGTGTTGTGTATCTACCACAATTCCTATCCCTTTAACTCCTTTATTTAATTTCCCATCTTCATCTTCGATATCGGAGGCAGATGTGGCTCGAGGCTTTGTAGGTAGATGGCACGGTTGCTTGCTCCGAGTGAACTTCTCTTTCCCCTAGTTGCGCTGGTTTGGGCTAGGTGCCTTTGTAGAGGCCTCCTTTCGGCCTTCCGGCACCTATATAGCCTTCCTGGCGCGTATGAGCTGCCATCTAGTGAAACGTTAAGGATTACTAAACTGTTAGGGACTTCCGTGCGTCTCTGCACTTAGCTCCGTCGTTTCCTGTGTTCTGGCCTGAGGTTTCCCCTCCTCTCATCCCTTCCACCGGGGGGTTGTATGCCGCAATATATATGTACTTGGTCTTAGTTGCCGAGTTGTCCCCGCCATTAATATGCTCATATCTCATACAGATTAAAGGAATAATATATTTCATCAATAATTATGAAATACAGTGCTTAGTTACCTTTACCCTGCAGAATTTCAACTTTTTGATAAAACGTCATTAGTAATCTTCAAACTATTCTGATGCTCTAATCGCATGACCTTCTCTACAACTTCTACAAACAAGCTTCTTACAAAAGATTATTTTTTCTACTTTATGCTAATCGAGATAGACTTTTGCAGCACGATATTATTACTTAGCTCTATATAAGTAGAGGAGAACTAAGGGAATACACTACGCCAAAGTGATAGTCAAATGTTTTAAAAGCTTTCGCTATAGGATTATCATAACTCGCTTCTTTGCGTGACCAAGTGTAAAACAAAAGAAACACGAGCGACCTCCTATTTGAGAAAGCAAGTATTCTGAAATTGAAACCAATAACAAAGGATATCTCGGAAACGGTAAGCTCCGCAAAAAATATTTAAATGTCATAAATTGTATGTTTTGACGAGATCTAGATGTTTAGTGTCGTGCATTTTTGTCTCTCTCTTACGGTTTACCAATTATACAAAAGTTATTCAGAAGAAAAGGACTTCAGAGGCTATTCACAGGAAACTCAAGTTATACGCTATACTTATGTAAATATCCGTAATACACGGTATTAAGAACCCCTGAAGCACAAAAAAACAAAAATATAAATGTTCTTGTGCCTGTGTGTGTGTGTGTGTGTGTGTGTGTGTGTGTGTGTGTGTGTGTGTGTGTGTGTGTGTGTGTGTGAACAGAAAATTCCACCCTAACAAATGAAGATGGCAAATAAATGTTGTGTAAATAGAAATGTGGCAACCACAAAGTACTACATTGGAATATATGAAAACAGAACCGAACCCCTAACATACTACAGTGAAAAGTAAACCGTGCATCAATGGTTAACTTCAGTTGACCTTTCTTATCATCATTACTGTGATTATTAATTATTTTGCTAATGCTGTTATTATTGTGTTATTGTTGTTATTTTGCTAATGCTGTTATTATTTTATTATTATTGTTGTTATTTTGCTAATACCGTTATTATTTTGTTATTGTTATTGTTGCTATTTTGCAAATGCTGTTGTTATTTTGTTATTGTTATTATTGTTATTTTGCTAATGCTGTTGTTATTTTGTTATTGTTATTGTGTTTATTTTCCTGATGGTGTTATTTTGTTATTGCTATTGTTTTTTTGTTATTGTTATTGTTACTTTTCTAACGCTGTTGTTATTTTGTTTTGTTATTCTTATTTTGCTAATGCTGTTGTTATTTTGTTATTGTTATTTTACTAATGCTGTTGTTAATTTGTTATTGTTATTTTGCTAATGCTGTTGTTATTTTGTTGTTGTTGTTATTTTTAATGCTGTTATTTTGTTATTGTTATTTTGCTAATGCTGTTGTTATTTTGTTGTTGTTATTGTTATTTTTAATGCTGTTATTTTGTTGTTGTTGTTATTTTGCTAATGCTGTTGCTATTTTGTTGTTAATGTTGGTATTTTTCTAATGCTGTTGTTATTGTTGTTATTTTGCTGCTGTTGTTATTTTTCTGTTGCTATTGTTGTTATTTTGCTGCTGCTGTTATTGTTATTTTGTTGTTGTTATTCTTATTCTTCTTATTATTGTTATTGTTATTAATATTGTTATTGTTATTAATATTGTTATTGTTATTAATATTGTTATTGTTATTAATATTGTTATTAATATTGTTATTGTTATTAATATTGTTATTGTTATTAATATTGTTATTGTTATTAATATTGTAATTGTTATTATTATTGTTATTGTTATTAATATTATTATTGTTATTCTTGTTATTATTGTTGTTATTCTTATTATTATTGTTATTCTTATTATTATTATTGTTATTCTTATTATTATTGTTATTCTTATTATTATTATTGTTATTCTTATTATTATTATTGTTATTCTTATTATTATTATTATTGTTATTATTATTATTCTTACTCTTATTATTATTATTATTATTATTATTATTATTATTATTGTTATTCTTATTGTTATTCTTATTGTTATTCTTATTCTTATTGTTATTCTTATTGTTATTGTTATTATTATTGTTATTATTATTGTTGTTATTATTGTTGTTATTCTTATTCTTATTATTGTTATTATTATTATTGTTGTTATTATTGGTATTATTGTTGTTATTATTGTTGTTATTATTGTTGTTATTATTATTGTTATTATTATTGTTATTATTGCTATTATTGCTATTATTATTGTTATTATTATTGTTGTCATTATTATTGCTATTATTATTGTTATTATTATTATTGCTATTATTATTGTTATTATTATTATTGTTATTATTATTGTTATTCTTGTTATTGTTATTAATATTGTTATTGTTATTACTATTGTTATTGTTATTCTTATTGTTATTGTTATTCTTATTATTATTGTTATTCTTATTGTTATTGTTATTCTTATTATTATTGTTATTCCTACTATTATTGTTATTCTTATGGTTATTGTTATTCTTATGGTTATTGTTATTCTTGTTATTATTGTTGTTCTTATTATTATTGTTATTCTTATTATTATTGTTATTGTTGTTATTATTATTGTTATTGCTATTATTATTGTTATTCTTATTATTATTGTTATTATTATTGCTATTATTATTGTTATTATTATTGTTATTCCTATTATTATTATTATTATTATTGATATTATTATTATTGTTATTATTATTACTATTATTATTATTATTACTATCATAATCATCGTGATTACAGCGAGCGTCCCCGTAGCACAGTTGTAACGCGACTGCCTTTGGCACGTGGGACCCGGGTTCGGTTCACGGAGGGCATGGGGATTTTTTTTTCACCGAACAGACTTTTTTTCCTCTGCTTCCCAGCTCTGGTTGTTGTTTCCTTCACCTACATACTGCGGAAGGCACTCGCAAACTACCACGCTATCTCACTGCCAATCTGCGGCCGGGTTGTGGTCTCTCCCATGATTTCAATCCGGTTGCAATCAATCATTTACAATAGTGCTATTTTTCTGCATTCTAAATAAAAGATACAAATCTACGTCTCCGCTGTTAATGTGTGTTCTCATAGCTGAAAATTCTTAACTGTTTGTATCAAGTTCGGTTCTAGGCTGGATCAAAAACTTAAGTCAGCGAGGAATAATGATGTGCGTGACAAACACGATCGTGTTTCATACATATCTCAAAACGAGAGGTGTGATGCCACCATTGTTGCAATGTGTTTACAACACTTCACGATTTGCGACTGGCTTCTGCTTGTAACGTATATCGTTCGCAACGGTGTTGCTTTATAACTGCAATAATTTTGTTTTGTAGACTAAATATCTAAGTTAGCAAATCTGGAGAAATTACGCCAATTACTTTAAATAAGCTTAATGCTGCATGTTTTAGTGTTCTATTGTACATCTGCCATAGTTTAGTATTCTCAGTAATTTGGGAGTGCAGCACGTCGGCATGGACGACAAAGACTGACGAACGTGGCAACAGTGTGACTGAGCAGTCACGAGACAGTAATAACGTCAGGTGCATTGTTAGTTCCCCCAGATTTAAGCTCTACACTTATTGTTTCCTTAGTCTCTACGAAGCTTGTATCGAGTTGGGAAGAAATTTTAGGTTTACTGCTTTCTGAAACCTATTTTTAATTTCACGTATATCCAATGTGCCTAGTACGTAGAGAAGGTATTGTATTCCACCCAAAATTCGATACCGAGATTTTATCGCAAATATGTTTTGAAATACCCCGAATCCAAATAAGCATTTTTAGAAATAGGTCCGTGTGTGCATCCATGGACTGCATAGCTCAAAGAGGAAAAGTCCGTTAAGTACCAAACTTTCAAGGATGCGATACGAAGATTTTTAGGAAAATCACCCACCACAACTACCCTTGCATGGGAGATTTTCGAAAGCTTTGATTTTTTAAGAAATGGCTCTAAGGATTTTGATTAAAATGCCATACGTTCTAGATATTTTCCATGAGAAATTCCTTTCAAGTTCATAAAGCAATAATATGTTTTGGAAATGTTTTTTTTTGTTTGTCTTTGTTTTTTCAGATATTCCAGCCAGCAGCCAACCGTGCCGAAAGGACTATGTGATAAATGCGAAAAAGTGGCAGTTATTAGGTGTTGATAGTGTACAATGAAATTATGTTCTACACACTTAAGTACCAAACTTTCAAGGATGCGATACGAAGATTTTTAGGAAAATCACCCACCACAACTACCCTTGCATGGGAGATTTTCGAAAGCTTTGATTTTTTAAGAAATGGCTCTAAGGATTTTGATTAAAATGCCATACGTTCTAGATATTTTCCATGAGAAATTCCTTTCAAATTCATAAAGCAATAATATGTTTTGGAAATGTGTTTTTTTTGTTTGTCTTTGTTTTTTCAGATATTCCATACAGCAGCCAACCGTGCCGAAAGGACTATGTGATAAATGCGAAAAAGTGGCAGTTATTAGGTGTGGATAGTGTACAATGAAATTATGTTCTACACACTTTTTTATGGAGTAGCATTACTGCAGGGACATTCTAAACTGTTGGAAGGAAATAAATCACATTTTTATCTGCCACATGAGAATGTTTACTTGTTACTTCCCTTCTACTTATAGGTAACTAAGCATTACGATCATTCTGGTAATGTTTCTCTTGAATGGTATGGAGTAAAAAGAAGAATAAACTTTAGTAAGAAGTTTGCTTACAGAGCCGGTAGAGGAAGTTGTATGAATGGAACACATTAGACTTTTAATTTGACCAATGCCATGAGGTCAGTATACACTGCAGGTAATATTTTTCATAGTATGTCCAATAGGTTTTGAGAAAATCAGGTAGATATTTAAACAGCATTTCCAGGAATGAGTACAAATTAGTTTGATCTATGTGACGACTTTCACAGGAAATCGCAGTCTAAATGTACTGCTGTATCCAGCTGCTCAAACTCTAGAAATTGGAACCATAAAAGGTAATTGCTACCTCTTGGTAACGAGAGACAAATAAATTTCTATAATTGGATATTCAGGATGTTAATAGATGGCGTAACTGAACCAAATTTAATAACCTTCTCTGACGAAGCGAATTTGCGTTTATGTGATCATATTTTGTAACAGAATAAGCAGTATTGGAGCTCAGAGAAACCTGATTTGGTGCAGGAAACCGCATTACATTGCGAGAATATCGTGATATATCGTGCGGTAAATGTGTGTAGGATGATATGGCCAGCATTTTTTTTTTTTTTTTTTTTTTTGTAGATGTCATGATCACAGAATGTTACAGGTATGCAATATTCATGCCATTCTTTCGGTGACTGACCAACACAGTAACTCGTATTGAATATTCTAAAAAAACACAAACACCACGCATACACTTTGGCCCTTGCATATTTTTCAGAAAAGTTTATTTTCGCTGCGAGCTGCACATAGTAAGGTAACAGTAAAGCATTACATTCAACCCCCTCCCCAAAAAAAACGTTGTCGAGATTTCACCGGAAAAACATGTTTTGGATCACCACAAATAGAACAAATTTTAGAAAGGAGCCTTTGAGTGTGTGTTTGAACAGGATTACTCAAAAACAAAAAGGCAGCTGAACGCCATACGAGAGTTTTTAAATTCGGTTTCTTCCAAGGAGGCAATAAAATGATTTTAAACAATATCCAACACCCCAATTTACCCTTTACAATGAATAATTTACTGTTGATTTTCTCAAAAATTCCTCTTACAGTTTTCATTAAAATGAAAATGAACAATAAGCTTAATATCCTGAATTTTCTAGGAATAGCCTGCAAAGTCCTCTTCGTTTGGAAATAGCTTTTTTTGGATAACCTGTAAAGGATAATTCAAACACGTACAGCTTAGTTTAAAAGCCCAGACATTGCAAATGCGCGAGAGAGGGGAAATTAGGGAGGGTGGGAAAGGTGGGAGTGTGATGACGAAAACTGAGTAGCCTCTCTCGGAGCCTCGGACGTAGGCTACTAAAACATTTTGTGCGTCATAAACTGTGCTTCAATCTTCCCCAGCTAGGGCGGGGAAGATTGGAAGAGATAAATTGGAATGTAGTCATTCGTCGCGTCCTAAATTGTCAAAATGTAAGCTCACGCAGCAAACGATACTTTAACATAAAAATTTAATTTGAAATATTCATTTCTAATGCGTATTTACTGAACGCAACTATCTGAATTTCTGAAAGAGACTATTCCGGACCACGTCTCTGATGTCTGCCCCACTTATATCTCCGGGTTCCAAAAAGAAAGAAGCCAGGGTTATATATCCGAAGCGAATGCCTCTGTTTCACATAAAATATTCTGGGAGGTTTCAAAATCCATCCCGTATTTCCCACCATGGGTCTTCAGTAATCCTTATTATGCATAAGTGTCTTCTCAGAGTGTGTGTCTAGTGAGATAGCCAACAACCACTCTGAGCCTGGTTCTAGTTAGGTTCTAAAGAGCCTCGCTCGGTTGCCACCTGGCCCAGGAATAAAATTATGGACGTGTCTGGTGGTATTTTACTTTTTCCAAATCTCAAGATGAACCCTAGCTGTGAACAGGGTTATCTCATACTTGACTCTTCTCGGAACCACGCCGCACAAAGTCTCGGGTTCTACAAATGTAAGGGCTCTGCCCGCTTAGCCAACCTGTCCATCATTTCATTTCCCTTGATGCCCGCATGGCCCGGAACCCCACAAGATAACCTTGTCCGAGAGCATAAAGTCTGTCCAACATCCTTTGGCAATCCCACACCAATCTGAATGTTGATTTAACTGTCCTAAGGGCTTTCAGAGTTGCATGACTTCTGAGCAGCTATGAATACCCGCTCGTCTGCCTGGCATACAATATGCACGACGTAGGCTAACATGGCATATGAAGTAGTAAACCTTCTAAGGCGAATGGCAAGCCTGGTTCCAGAGCTCCAGACCCCAGCCACACTCCTGATCCCAGCACCTGGAAAATATTTACCACTCTCTGATTAACATAGCCAGTGCTATTGTGCTTTACTTATAAGTCTGTTTTTTGACGTTTAAATAAAGTTATTCTGCACAGAAAATATAGGTTTCTTAAAAAAATACCTACACAATTTCTCCCCGGTAACCTTTTTGTTGCATGGACCATTTTGACCACTTTTTCATTTTTTAAAAGTACTATAAAGTTCATGAAAACATCCAACAAGTGTACGTACAACGAAATGTGTAATGCAATGGTTTCAGCGAAGATTAATAGGAATTAACGTGTAGTACAAAATAAAAAAGAGCGTTCCATTCACATGACTTTTTCAAACTGTTACACAAACAAATTTCCCTTATAAAAGATTATTCCCTATCTGATCATGCTAATTGAGATAAATATGGTGTTATTACTTGCTTCCTTTTAAGAAAAAGAAACAAAGTGAATGCACTAGGCAAAGCGATAGTTAAATATTTTAAAAACTATTGCTATGTGAAGCAATTGAAATTCGGTTCTTTTTTCATTCTAGGAATAAAACAAAAGAGATGAAACGAAAGTTAATTTCCCGCTTGAGAAAAGTTTAAGTAGTTTAAAATTGAAACCAATAAGGAGCAGTAACTGAAAACGGTTGACTCTACCAAAAATTTATGACATATATTGTGTGTTTTAATGAGATCTACATTTTTGTTTGTGCAGCAACTTTTTGTTTATTTCTTACGGTTAGCGAGCTATTAAAATCAACTAAAATGAAGAGGTCTTCAGAGGGCATTCCCAGAAAATTCAACATATACATTTCGTTCGCCATTACATTATTTTATTAAAATACTATATGTTTAAAGTTGTTAGAGCCATGCTCCATGCAAAGGGTATTTGGCGGTGGGGGATTTTCTTGAAACTCTTCGTGTCACATCCTTCAAAGATACTGAACTTAAATTCAAATTTTGGTATTTAAACGACTTTTATATTTCGAGCTATGCTGCTCCCCCCCCAACACACATTTTTCTGATTTTTTATTCAGAGGGCCTCAAAACATTTCAGATGAAATTTCGGTATTTAATTTTTAGGTGGACTAGAATATGCTTTCCTAAGATTAGTTTTTAGAAGTATTGCCGCAAACGACGATACAGAAATTTATATGAACGGTACATAGATATTTTAAAGAAAAATAGACTAATTACTGCAATTTATGGGGTACACCATCCCAGAATCTGCGTTTGGATTTTAAAATTACAATTTTAGAGGTCACATACACACATAAGGAGTCTGGAGGGAAAATATTGGGAGAAAAGTCTGATGTGTTCCATTCACGTGACTTTCTTTACTTATTCCGTAACAAATTATTCTTTCAAAACCTTATTCTTGTATCTACTTCATGCTAATCTAGATAAACAATAACGGAGATAGTCTTCAAATTAGTTCAGCATAATAGAAGGGAAATAAAGGAATACACTGGGTTAAACCGATAGTTAAGTATTTTAAAAGTTGGTTGCTAAGGATTGAAATTCGATTCTGCTTGATAGCTAGGAGTAAAACAAAAGAAACAGGAATTAAAAGTTCCGGTCTGAGAAAAGTTAAAGCATTGTAAGTTTGAAACCATAACAAGGACTATTTCAGAAATTGTTAACTCCACAAAAAAGATGAATATGTTCTAAATCTACAATTTTTGTATAGCAATTTTTGTCTATCACATACAGTTTACTAGTTAAGTAAAGAGCATTCAGAATGAAAATGACTTCAGAGGCTATTCACAGAAAATTCAAGATACATATTTTGTCATGTAAATATCTTTAATATGCGATAGTTTAATCAAAATCGTTAGAGGCATTAGAGAAAATAAACAATTTCGGATTTTTTTTTTTTTTTTATGTAACGCATAGTTTGAGTTCGGAGATTTTCTTGGAAACTTACACAACGCATACTATAACCGACTTGTAGTTTATAGTTGTGATCTCCAAAATCACTCTACATGTACTGATAAACCGTTTCTAAAAACGATTCTTTTTTATTCAGGGGTCGTAAAAATGCATTTTCGATAAAACAACAATACCGAATTTTTGGGTGGATTACAGTACCTTCTCTACGTACTTTGCACAAGTAAAAGTGCACTCTATTTCTAAGCTGGCCTCGTGAACGTGATAGAAAGGTAACAAAAAATTTAAGTGAAATCTTGCGAATTCTGCATTTGCAACATAACCGGGCGAGATTGCTCCACGGTAACGGGATAGTCTTGCATTCATAGGATCCCATGTTCGATTTCCATTGTACTATTGGTCTGAACATGAGCTTTTTCGCGGTTTACTCTATTTGGTAAGCTAATACTGAGTTGGAATTGCATTATCTTAGAATTTTCTTGCCCCTATTTCTTGTTATTTCGCTTCCTTATCTCGATTCAGAGTCGCAGATCAGGGGAGTGGACGACGGTGGGGAATTTGGCGATGGAGTTTGCTTTGTGGAAGTGTCTAACCTGGCGTTCGATCCTCCGAGACCTCTCCTTTGTGAGAGGGGCGGGTCCCTTTCGTGTCATGGTGTAACATCTGGATATGTTTGGGACCCCGTCCGTGGCCGTGCTGTCGCTTCAGATCTGGTCCCACTGTGTGTCTTTCGCTTCACCCCTTACTTCTAGAGGTATCCAGAGGCACAAGAGATGATCCTGCGCTCAAGTGACAAAATCTCCTTCACTTCCTCTTAAATATAATTGGCATTCCCAATGTCTCCTACAAGTTACTCACCCGATAGAAAAAAATTTAAATGTAAATGGAATTTTATTTATGGACGCTCTTGAACTGCTGTGGTTACCAGCGTCCCTTTCTATATTGAGCATGAAAGACCGCCTAATGCTGCTCTCAGAGGCCTCTCTATCAGACTTGAACTTCTTTTACGTGCCGTAAATCTACAACGTGGGCCAGCGGCTTTACTTCCCTTTGGAAGGAAGCCATGCTAAGGATTTTTACACCCGAAAAAAATCCATCGTCCTCCGCCGGGTTAGCATGGTAACTATTTCACCACCGAGGGCGAAACAGACTACGCTGTCTGGTGTTGAGTGCCTTGAGATTCTCTATGCCTTACGTCATGCACAACCTTTTCGTACTGCACTGTTCTCAGAAAACCAATACGATCAAATTTCATCCGGAACAGATATCAGACTTACCGGCAAGTTTGAACAAGACAAAGAATGAAATGAAATTTGAGTTTTATTTAGCATCCTTTTTAGAGGTACTATGATTCTTATCGTCCCACTATATACTGAGCGAGAAAGGCCAGAAAATTTGCTCAGAGGCCTCTTATAAGGCTAGGTGTACCTTTACGTGCTCTAAATCTACGACGCGGGACCACGGACTTAATTACCTTCATGCTAAAACAAATCATTGTACTCCATTGTGTTTAAACCCGCCACCCGGGGAACTAGAGGTTAGCATAGTTCCTAAAGACCACAAACGACGACGCATAAGACTAAGGACCACTGTTATGTAGCATTTGCTTGTTCAATAGAATATTAGTATTCGCTAGTGATGTAGACGAGTACAGTTTTCGATCTGCTTCTACCTAAACCTGCTAGCCTAGGCAACATGCACGAGATTCTGACAGCGTGAGAGGAGGTAGTATTTCATAATATTCAACCGAGCTTTGGTGCTTGGCGGCGCATAGGATCGCGGGTTCGAGTCCCGCCTTGAATGCGTGTGTTCTCCTGTGTTGTCTCTGTTATTCTGTCTCCTCTGATGACCAATTAGGTCACACCTGAAGGTCAATATGTGTGTGTGTAAAACAAAACTTATACCGAATAGTGCGGTCCGGACCTAACAGTTGCTGTTATGCTATAATACTTGAAACCTTGCTACACGCATGCATCGAAACAGTTAGGCTATACGTTAATCCTCTCCTGTTATACGACATATTTTATGAAAATCCTTTAGAAGGGAAATGGTTTATTTCTTAATTGTTTTCGATAGCATTTTCAAGGTTTTAAAATGATTTTCTACACTTTACAATGTTTAATAACTTACACATTTTGCTGAATTCCAAGTTTTGATTCCTCGACATGTTCAATGCCTTGGAAAATGTTAAATGTTAAAATATTGCGTTAATATAAATGTTTTTGGTCTTTTAAAACTGTACATTCTTACAATTTTTCGACATCTTTATTAAATTGCTTTCAGTTTCTTGCGACGACGGACCTAAAAAAGTATATCAGCTTCCATAAGAGTGCATGTTATTTAACAGCAAAAGGAGGAAAATATTGGGTAATGCATATAATTATGAGAAAAACATATAAGTTTATTTGTGAACCTTTGGCAAAACCATTCTTTTGCTTACACTGTCGTCGGCGTCGGCGTTAGTATTATTATTATTATTATTATTATTATTATTATTATTATTATTATTATTATTATTATATTCTGAGAATGGAGACAAAAGAACCCGTAAAGTATTTCATTTTGAATTTTATTGTAACACTAAGAATGTGCGTGGCATCAATTAACGTCAGATTAACACACCTGCTACTCCTAATCTATTAAAGTTAAATATGGATACGCAGTGTATGAAATATGTCAGTTTTAACTGGTTTTAAGAATCTAAAATCGTATTTTAAATATATTCTATAGTTTTCGACGTATGTCAAATTAATTCACACAAGGAAGTTATTTACTAATCGGCACCGTGGTAGCAATTTTTTTAACCGTATAGTTTCTCTTTTGTATAACACAGGAAAAGTAATTCTTGTCGTTCTTTTGTACATTAAAGATATTTTAGATAACTTAAATTAAAAGTGTACGTTAAATTGTATACAAACCCATTTTTGCTATCGAGAATCATCTCATATTTATGCAACTGCCTTGACTATGTGAGTCAAAATGACGCTTTGTTCTGCTTGTATAATACAGCGCTTTAGACTTATGTTTGTAATGACGTTTGTAATTATAATGTTTATAATCAGTTTTGTGACGAAGAGAAGAAAGAAGCTCAGAAAATAATGCTTATTACAAATGACCCTGAGCTTGTCGCTTCTACCGGTTAGAATAAAACTACGATATGCAAGATCAGAAAGGAGGGCCGGCTTGAAGAATGTGGGACGAGGAAAATTACAGTACCTCACAAGATTGGTAAACCTCTTGCAACAAAGTCCTTTTGGACGAGCATAATTTCTTAGAATGCTAATGGGTCAATAGTCGCAAATGATCAGAAGAACTCGGCTCAGAAGGTGAAAAATATTCAGGAAGCATCTTGAAATAGAGACATAGTAATGGAAGGAGAAATGGAAAGGGCAATAATCAATCTAGAAATCGACAGCAATGCTGAATCGGGAGAAGAAACGGCCACGGATCGGAGAGCGACAGGAACATATCACGGAACGATGCCAAACGCGCGAGAGAGTGAAAGAGATGTACACATTTATTGTATTGTAATGGATTTGAGAGTATATTTGATTACTTATGATATGAATATATACACGGCTTTAACATACACAAGGGAAATGAACATTATGAACTATCGCTGGTGCTTTCCTAACTGGACTGTACTGGCTGGCGGGGAAGCCATTACATGTACAAGTGTGCTCCCAAGTACAGGACTTTACTCGTCTTGGCTGGCCTATACTCCCCGTGTTTCTATTTATGATAGGCTTGTAACAAAATATCTGATTAGAAGTGCTTAACTGCTGTCACTCTGAATGGAAACAAGGGACGTAGCGTGAGATTCCCGCATGTTTTAGGTGGTACTAAACAAAATTAAGTATTTATTGCTTAATAATAACGTAAATGAATATGAAATAATTTTCTTATAACATAAATGCTGCTAAAAGAAACACAGCAGAGGGGAACTTTAGAATACGCAGAGGACGATCTGTTTAAAATGCTCCCTATGCGTAGGTTGGCTCTCAGGATAGCTACCTACCAGGAGATGGAGGTTCAGTAGGAAAAACCACAAAAAATGTGCAGCCCTGTGACGGCAAATATAGTCAAAAATTTTCATTTGACATATTTTTCCAAAAAATTTTGTTAATATAATTTTACATCGTCCTGTTTATTAAGCTTCCCTATCTTTCCTATTTTAATTCCCGGAGCATGCTTTTCTCTGGCATAAACATTATTTTTTTCTTTCTGTCTTTGTTGATATTTCTATTAAGGTGTCTAATTACAGAAGCCATAGCACCGCTCTCTACAGCCTTGAAGAGGTACTATCTTAATTAATTTCCGAGTAATTAAAGCAAGGCTGAGAATTTTTCAGCAGCATAGACAACACCACAAGCGGCAGGTATTAATATTTGTGCCCAGTTGCTTTTTAGGGAGCATAATCTCTTTGCTTCAGTTACCGTTGAAGTTAGACCTGTGCTAATATGTCACATTAAATAAAACGTTTTACAGTTATTGCATCCATGTATTTTCATACTATTGTTAACAGTGAGTGAATTTAACATTTGTTGAAATTATAATTCATTCTCACATTTAAAAATGTAAAGTAAAGTTTGTTCTACTTTCGTAGCACAATTTGTTTCTCTCTCTGCAAGTACATAAGCAGGTAGAAAAGGTGTTGTATTTCAGCTAAAACTCTATATGAAAATTTTACCGAAAATACACGTTTTCAAGAACACTGATTAAAAGCATGTTTAAAAAAAGGACTGTGTGTGTTTCTACGTGCATTTGAACAGCAACACAGGCGATTTACAAAGACAACAGAAAATTAAAGTAACGATGTAAAACTTGAGAAATAAATTTAAACTGTTGTGATATCATTCACAACGACATATGCAAAAACAACAGTCAATCACAAGAGAATATGAAACAGCTGGACTAATACGGCGCGCTAGGAAGTGACCAGCCAAACAAGAGGTTATGTACATGTATCAAAATAAATAAGAACCCTCTAGCCGATTCAAGGTGTTAAACTCGCTAAAAAAGCAAAATCCACAATCACAAGCGAGGTGGCACCGATACTAAAATGGATTACACATTTTTGATTAACTCCAATTTAAAAGATTTAATTTAGACAGCAATGAACATCATTGGTTTTTAGTAATTATCTTTATGATTTATTGTATAGTAATTAATATATTTTAACGCGTACAACCCGTATTCTCAAGGTTCAGCGTTCGATTCCCGTGAAGGCTCATTCTAACACAAGGGTTTTTTGTAGTTTCTCCGAAGTCACGAGGTGAATGTTAGGGCAGTTACCTTTCCATTATTTCCCCTTCATCCCGTTTCCCTCTGACTAACCAGGTGTGCTTCCAGAATTGCGGTGTGTGGCAGTGCGGGCATATGGCGTGAATACCTGTTTAATTGAAATATTACTCCGTTAAAAACTGTGGCTGTGCGAATGTCACTGAAATTCAATTTTCTTTCCATGGACAGTGGTAAAATAGAAACGGGTGATGAAACGGATGAGGCTTTCCCGTTTGAGAGACTTTTGAGTATTTTAAAATTGAAATTGAATATATTTTAAATGTTTAGCTCTACAAAGTGTATATGACACACATTGTGTACTTTAACGAGATCCATATTTTTTGTATACAACGTTTTTCCCCTATCTCTTAGGTTCACCATTTATGTAAAAGTTATTCAGAATGCAGAGGACTTCAAGAGAAATTCCCAAGAAATTCAGGCAAATAAAATGTATATTCTTAATTTCTTGGAATAGCCTTCTGAAATTCTCTTCATTCTGAATGACTTTTTCACAATTGAGAAACCATATGAGTAGCGCAGGGGATCACGGGTTCGAATCCCGCCTTTCGTTTCTGCGTTTGTGTTCTATCTGTTTCATTATCTCTCCCCTTCAGGTCATACCTGAAGGCCAACCAGGTCACGCCTGAAGGCCAATATGTAAAAAGATGTAGCAAAAGATTTTACACAAAATGTGTAGAGCTTGTTGAACTAAAAAAATTATTTCATATACAATTTCCGAAGTATTCCTTGTCATTTGTTTCAATTTAAAAAAAATTATACCTTTCTCCAACGGGAAGTTGCGATTCGTTTCTATCTCTTTTGTTTTACTCCTTGTCATACAAAGAGAATTGATTCAATTGCAGCACATAGTGACTGGATTCATAAAAGATTTGTCTTTATTCTAGTGTATTTAGAGTAAAGGCGGGTAATGTCGGATACCATTTTCATTTTTGAGAATTATAGTGTGTAAGAACCTATACTAAGGGCATATTTACCACAATGTATTGTCTATGCAGTGCGTTTAATCCTGTGAAGCATACAAGGTCTTAACATGAAGGGCTTATTTTCTATTGAAGATTTAAAGGATAATGGGCAAAATGCTTATGTCGTGCTATAGGAGGGTAATGTCGGACACTATCCGAGATTACCCGCCAAATTTTATTGTAATATACACAAACAATATTAAATCTCATTTTGACTGAAAATCTTAAACATAGTGAGGTTTTAAGACTTGGCTAACTTCTTAGCCTAGTTTTAAAAACCCTTGAACTTTGAAACTGACATATAAACTGGAATGTCATCTTTAAAAACTCTTAGAAAATGAAAAACCTAAAATACACAACAAAAGGTATGCACTGATTTTCTCTGTTTATGCACAGTAATCACAAGTAAAGGTCTGCTTTTCGGCACCTGAACATTCCTCATGGCACCATTCTTCACAGGTGATGCACTGAATCCATTCTTCCCCCTGGCGAGGGAACTTTCCTTTGCAATACATGCACTCTTCATCTTGTGTAGTGATGCAGTCTAATATAGCTTAAATGGGTTAAATGTTCAATAAACAAATTCTAATAAACATTTAAGTATTATTTATCTATTTAAATGTAAATAAACAAATTTTATAAAATTCGTACAGGTAAATGATGAATTATGCTCTAATTAGTTGTATTACTGGCATTTAGAAGTTAACTATTTCGTTGTTCACTGTTATTTACAAGTATTAAAAGGGTGCTTCCACAGTGGTAGGTAATGCCGGATACCAACTGACAGGTATCCGACATTACCCGCATTCATGGCATTCTTCCATTTTCCATTTGGTCTTTCACATTTCAATACATCTTGTACTTCACATATATTAAAAGGTAGTGCAAAATACGCACTTTCGAATATAACATGACGAAATTACTTTGTTATTATAACACCTTTATAATTAAAGCATGTTAACTTACCTTTAAAAATTCTGTTTTCTGTGAATTCAGTTTTCTCAATGTAGCTTCCACAAAACACCACAACTCAATATGGCGACCACCGTTAAATACTTCCTTCAGCTCAGTGAACATGTTTCGAGTGCTTGACGTAAGATGCCAGCACCCATCAAGCCGAAACCTAGGTATGCGACATTACCAGCCTATCCGACATTACCCGACCTTACTCCACTTATTTCCCTTCTACTTACGGGAAAGTAAGTAATAAGATATTTTCTGCTAATATTTATCTCGATTGGCATGAAATAGAGAGAATAATCTTTTGCAGGAGACATAGAGAAAAGCATATGTTTTTATACTTGTTTACTGTTTGTTATTTTGTCACCTAACTGTTTATTTTGCCTATCTTCCGTTTCCGGCATTTTCCTTAGATGTAATATTTTTGAAATTGAATTATTGTTAGCGTTATTTTGCAGAAAAGTTATATTTCGTGTATAGGGGAACTTCTCATCCAAAAGAAGAAAATATACAAAATAAATAAATAAATAAATAAATGGACGCCCCAGTTTGGGGCTCCACAAAATTACCGTGCTAATGGACTCTCAGATTAACTAACCAGGAAAACCATGATTTTATCCACAGACGAACCTTTCTCCAGCATCGCTATTTTATGAGTGCTGAAGCAAATGATTGTTGTTTTTAAAAGTTTTCTGACACCGGGAATATCGGCTGGTTGATAACGTGTATCACAATTGTTAGCGTTGATGCTGTAATTTGGCCAATACCACAATAGTTAATTTCATAGATTGATTAACTATTGATACACTTTGTTCTATGTAAACCAAGTTTGTTAAATATAGGAACTTTTCCGTTACCTCTAGAAATTTGGTAGTCAAAACTCTGAACATATTATACATTTTACAATGGTTTTAACGTATGTTTTGGGCATATTATGCGATATACTGGGTATTTATGTTATACTTCAATAAACTGAGAGATCTCGAATGATGTACCGAAAATATTTATGACCATCTTACATTTATTTTTAATTCACATGTATATAAAACTATTTAAGATAGTAAATTTCGGAGCCCGGTGCATTTGGAAAAATATGTTTTCCATTCACATGACTTTCATGGAAAGTCGAGAACTTCAGCAGAAATGGCCCTCTCACTTGCTTCCTTGTTAAGCAGAAGAGAATTAAAGACTAAAGCTATAGCTATCTTTAAAATCTATCGCTATGTGAAGCAAATGAAATTCGGTTTTCTTCTGCATTCCAGGGAGTAAAACAAAACAGATGTAACGAAAGTTGACTTCCCGCTTTAGAAAAGTTCAAGTAGCTTAAAATTGAAAGCAATAATAAGGAATATCTCGGAAACGAGTTTTTATCTATCTTATCTATTTCTTATGGTTTACGAGCTATACAAAAGTCATCCAGAATGAAGCGCTAAGGCTATTCTTAGAAAATTTAAGATATTCAGTTCGTTTGTCATGAAAGTATCTTAAACAATCAAAAGTGTTTGAGTCATATTTGAGAAAATGAAAGTTTTCGAAAACTGTTGCAGATAAAAGGCGATTGGTGGTGGAGAGATTTTCTAGAAGATCCTCGTATCGCATCCTTGGACAATATCGAACTTAAATATCAAGTTTGGTAAATAACATCTTTTTCCGTTTTGAGCCACCTACCCACACATACAGGGATAAGTTTACAATAATGCATTTTATTAAAGGCTCTGAAAACATGTATTTACGGGGAAATATTGGGATCGAATTTTTGGATGGAATGCAATTGCTTCTCTATCTAGTTTGTACACCATTTTATTAATGTGTGTGTATATGAATATGTTTTATTTAGTAGAATAAATATTGTTGATTAATACGCGGTTCCACCTTTCGCTGGACACCAGTGGTGCAGTTTGTAGTGTAGAATGGGAAGCAGTTGTACACCATTTGCCAAGTTGCTGGTTTTCCCGCAGTACTTCTGTTTTAGAATAGTTTGCTTTCTTTATTTTACTTTAGTTCATTTACACATTAACTGTTTTTGTATATTCCAGATCTTCATCTGCCGATTTTAACTCTAAAGTTTAGTTTGTAGTTTATATAAATATCTGAAAACATTAAATACTAGATACAAATTTGTAATGTTTGTTTTTGGCAATTAATTTAAAGTTTGAATATATGCCCCGGTAGAGTACCTATGTGACGGAGTAATATATTCTGATTTTATTTATTTCACACATGCTAGAGAAAGTAAAAACGTAGACTAATAGCCAATTTGAAAGACACAAATGTGTCAGCGTTTTTTACAATTCGATATATTTGTCTGTGTCATGTGTGAGATCAACCTACACTGTTGTCTCTAAACTGAAAATGAATTTATGATTTATCCGATACAAAAAATCAGGCTCTTAAACAATAAATTGAGAATAACATCGAAATTTAGATAATCTATAATCAATCGGATACTTCAATGAAACCTGCATAATTAGTTTCATAAATGGTTTGGAACACCAAAAAATGGTAATAATAATAATAATAATAATAATAATAATAATAATAATAATAATAATAATAGTGTAAGCAAAAGAATGGTTGTGCCAAAGGCTCACAAATAAACTTATATGTTTTTCTCATAATTATATGCATCACCCAATATTTTCCTCCTTTTGCTGTAACATAATATGCACTCCCATGGAAGCTGATATACCTTTTTTACGTCCGTCATCGCAAGAAACTGAAGCTTGCACGATCGTAACGTGTGCGTCTCGCATTTGGGATTCTCGGGGTATTCCCGAAGACCGCCCACTCTGGTCATATTTTTGGAGTGTTTCTGAGTCGTGAGGTGAATAAAGGTATGGTCTCTCTCATCCTCCGTGTCTCCTGACCCTCCATATCGACCTATTACTATGTGTAGTTTCATTCATCATTCCGTTTGGTCTACTTAAGGTTATAAGTGTCAGCAATAGTGTTTTGGTGCAGCGTGGTAGAAGAAAAGGATGTCATGTAGAACATTTTCCGTTCCTTAGAGGTGTTTTACCCTCTAGGTGCGGGAGTTCCGGGTCTCTCTGTCCCACTGCGGGCTGTGCCACTCTTAAGAACTGTAAGAACTCCCATATTTCTGTGGCGTCACACCTGTATCTGGCCACCTAGAATCTCCCCTCACCACATTCCTTCTGGGGGCGCCACTTTTTATGGTCTAGATATAATAGCTTCATTGAAATAGGTGTCAAGTCCGCTACAAAACTGCCCTATAACGAAGTAGTAATAATGACAAGTTACAGATCACTATAAAACAGTAACCTGAGGTAAATAAAACTCCATTTCCATTTGAATAAGCTTGCTCAAACGTAAGTTTTATTCACATCGTAGTGGGAGGTGTTAGACCATCAGCGTCATAAAGCGTTATCATCAAATAAACTCTTGATTTGACTTGCCACTATTGGAAAACAAGCGCTGTCGTATATGTAGAATGTTATAATGCTTATTGACAATCTTCATGCCAATTTAATAAAAAATCCCTATCACAACTTCAAGAACATAACAGAAGGTAAAGAATTTAATGTCTGTAAGTGACTTGAGGATTGTTAAAATAATTTACTTTAGTTCTTATATGTGACAATACTATCTGATATGAAAGTTGAGTGGAAGTAATTTCCAATTATTCAGCTATAGGCATGTTAATATTTCAAGAAGAATGTTTAAGTATAGCAAACAGTTGTCATTCTTTGAAAATGCATTATGTTTATACAGCCTAAGAAATATTAAAGTAATATATAATCACGGCGAGTTTGTCTCAGAATTCAGCAATCCTACATCGCTAGTTACTGAAAAGTAACACCCACATACTTCTATAATCTGTTAGCGCTGACTCATTGCTGCTGCTTACATTCTTAGTATTGATAGTGGTTTCAGTGTAGATAACCTGAATTTACTACAATCTATTAGCGTTGACTCTTTACTATTGCTGTTTATACTATTGGTATTGTGACTGTGCCGTGTTCAGCCATCCTGAGATTAGTAGAAACGTTGGTATGCGGCGGTGGAGCTAGAATGTAATAATCACAGGAAAAGCCAGGTAGTTCCACGCGCCGGTAGCCAGAGGCTTTAGATAGCGGCACGTCTGTCACACGCCAGTAGTGTTTCCACAAACTTCCAGAAAGATTTGTGACGTCATTTCCAGCTATAAAAGAAGGAAGAGTTGTGCGAGTCGTTTGGACTTCAACTGAAAATGTTAGTACGCAGTAGCGTTCAGGCAGTGGCGTGAGCATGCAGTCAACTGTCTACGCGTCGAAACGTTGATTGAGTTATTTTCAGCAGTGAATTAAAGACTTTATTTGTAACTAGCTTCTTGGTCAGTAAGCACATTTGTCACATTGGTGTTAGATTTTACGCTTTTACAACGAGATGAAGAAGATGATGAGTTTGTTGTCCAAAATGCAAGAAATGCAATCCAGCATGGAGAAGATGGATGACAAACTGAAATCGCGGAGAGATGAAATTTGGTTAAGAAAAGATGGACTTCGGCATGGAGAAAAGGAAAGAAATGGAAATCAGCATAGGGAATATCGATATTCAATGGACAACCTGAAAACGGAAACTTCTAGTAAAATTTACAAACGGCCGGCATGAAGGAGGACACGAGGAAAGATGGAAGAGCTCGGCGGGAGGATGAAAGAACTTGACCTACGCATTAACGCCCAAGAGTCCGTCGTTGACGCCCTGGAAGACTTCGGGGAACGGTTTAATTCCCTAAAGGAAAGAGTCAACGGCATCGCCAAGGAACTAAACGCCAGGATGGAAAAGATGCTCGACGGAAGGCTGAGAGACTTGAATGTGGAGACGTCAGGATTCGACATATAATCCGCGCGCGTCAAGTCACCCTTATTAGGGCGACTTCTGGTCGTCGAGGCTAGCCGACAGGAGCGCCATCGGCCCTGCCGACGCTGCTGTGCTTACGGTCACACAGCTGAAGTCTGCTCTTCGCCACCGAGATGCCACTACTGTGGTACCAACACCACCACCGCCGAGTGCACTGGGCACGATCTCCGCCGTCGCCGCCGGTTCTGTGCCACCTGTCGTGGCACAGGACACTTCACCGGGCAAGCCCAGTGCCCTCTCTACCCCAGGAGCAGACCACTACCACCACCCACCCGGACTACAACACCGCCGACCGTTATCGAAACCACACCACCTGCACACTCGTTAGACGCAGCGACACGGGACGCCATTCAGGATCTCCACGCGGAGATCTTGAACGTCGGCGCCCGTTTAGCTGCCCTTGAAGAGCTGTGCAGTGTCATCACTGAAAAGGTACAGAACCTTCAAGCTGCCACCACCGCCGCCATCGCCACACTACAGTCCACCATCGCTGAGCTGTCCAGCCGGACAGCTAGTGTTCAGCCACAGCCTCAGCAGGACTTCCAGCCGCAGCAGCTCTACTCCACCGAACGGCCCCACTCCAGGGGCCAATCACACAGCCGGGCTGTTACAAGACCCGGACCTGAGTCTTGGATTCTTCGTTCACGGCAGCTACGACTGGAGAAGAACCAACACTAGCTAAACTCAATCCCTCACCCTCTAATTCCTCTACTCCTCTCCCTGAATATTCCGCGGTGACAGTCTGGGCCTCGGTCAAGTCTGTCTCCCGGACCTCATTTCACCTCTCTGACTGCAACCTACAGTCAGTTAAATTATCACCTTGAATCCGCGGGTGCAATCATGCGGTACCGCCTCTCCTTACTTCCTTCTAATACCGGTGGAGGGGTTTTTTAGTCGGTATGCCCACATGGGAGACCCCGACACTCCGGGCTTGCCCGGGTCAGTCCTTAAGGTGGATTTTTCCCCTCCACTCGAAACTAAAAAAAAAAAAAAAAAAAAAAAAAAAAAAAAAAAAAAAAAAAAAAACCCAAGTATGACGGGACGTCAAACTTCGAAGTCTTCCGCCGAAAGTTCGCCGCCGACGCTAACTCGGCAGAAGAGGAAGCCGAACAGCTGATAGCCAGTCTCCAAGGACAGGCGGTAGAAGTGCTGATTGCGATACCGACGACGGCAAAGTCAAAGGATATATGGAAGGCCCTCACGAACGCTTCGGGAACCAGCGCTTGGCTGCAGTCTACCGCAGTCAGCTTAAAGTGAGGCCGAAACAGCCTGGAGAGACGATACAGGAGTTCGCCCTGGTGATTGTACAGCAGGTGAAAACAGCCTTGGTGAACCTGCCACCTAGTTACGTGTCCCAGGAAGCTGCCTACCCCTTCGTCGATGGGGTGCCTGACGTGGTGATACAACAGGCCCTAATGCTCGGCGAGTATAAGACAATCCAGGAGGCACTAACGGATGCATTGAGAATGGAGGCGGCCAAGGACACGGAAATGCCAACCAAGATGACTAGACGGTACCTGCGTTTAGCCAGGAAATCGTGGACCTGAGGAGGGAGCCAGGTTAACAACAGTCCCAACGGAGAAGATCAGGAATATTCAGTACTACGTTTAATGGAAATCAGCCCAAGGACGACGACAAAGGCGTTCTAGTGGTATGTGCTGGGG
This sequence comes from Hymenopus coronatus, assembly GCA_030762935.1. NCBI lineage: Eukaryota > Metazoa > Arthropoda > Insecta > Mantodea > Hymenopodidae > Hymenopus > Hymenopus coronatus. The sequence continues at coordinate 41,581,671 of CM060900.1, forward strand.
ATGTGGCTGACTCGGGCACGTGACGTCATTTCTGTCTATAAAGAGAAGGAAGAGTCGCAATTCGGTGCGAGTCGTGAGTCAGATTTCAACTGCAGTGGTAGCGCATAGTGGCGTGCGAGCAGTGACATGGGAAAGCTGTCAATACTCTACGCGTCGAAGTGTCGAGGGAACTACTTACAGCACTGAAATAAATACTTCAGTTGTAAGCGATTTTTGAGTTAAGAAAGACATTTGTTACAGTATTGATAATGGTTCTGGAATAGATAACCTGAAGTCAACTTTTCAATATGTTCTATACCTTGTCAAGCTCTAAAAAGAATTTCATTGACTTTGTAGAATTAAAAAATTACACTGATTATTTTATACGGCTGGAACAGTCTCACATTCTTTCAAACTATTCATCAAGCTTTTAAGGTACTCTGCAATTGCAATTGTGATTTGTTTTTGTACTGGATGGACAGCAATGCTTTTAGCTGTAACAACTGAAACGTCAAACAATTTGTGCAGCTGAAAAGGCTAGCGGGTTGTGATGGGATGAGTATGGATCAGAATGGCGTTAAAATAAGTGAAAATCGATTGTTGTTTGGCGTGGATAATGTGAAGAGCTGACGTGTAAACCCAGCACAATCATCCACAGAGTTGCACATCTAACTACGCCATAGTCATCACTTGCTCTCTGTGTAAGGCTAGTTTAATATCGCACGGGAAAGCCTTTATGATTACCTTCTCATACAGGTAGATCGTTAATGTTGTGCTGAACAACACACCATCACTTCTCATCTAGAAATGGACAAACGCTTTTCTAGCCTTATTGTTTTGGCACCATTTGCTAACGTATTTATTACCTCAACGTAACATTACATATACAACTTCTATTCTCTACAATTGGTTATAAAATCTAATTTAAGTTCATTCAATTTTACTATATCCTTAAGTTAAAGCATCAGTAAAATGTGACAAATAAAAAGTATTTCTTCATAATAAAATAATATCAATTCTAAACTTTAGAAAATATGTTATGGCGCACTTAAATTGCCAATTAAGTGAAACTTTAAATAGTGTCATGTTTACTAATATGCACACTCAGCTTTAAAATTTGGTTTTTAGGAAATATTATTTAGTATTTTTCCGTACTCAAAATGTTCTATACGATGTAACTTTTACTAATTTGTTTCAACAACTTTATAATACCTTTAAAAAGTATGTTTCAGAAAGTGAAGGTACACTAATTCCAATTTTGAGAAATATATTAAGCTTTGAGAGTGCAAATATTTTTTTTCTGTCATAATTAGAAGTTAACATAAAAATCCCATACAATAAATACCTTTATCTGGAAACTCATTTGCCGTAAAATTTGAATTATTGATTGAATATTTTTTAAAATATATCGTGTGTAAAATGTTGCTTATAACAATGAATTGGAGTCACAAATTACTATTTAAATAACTGTACATACTAGTATTGTGAAAATGGTAAAAAACCGCTGTTGTTTTGTGTAATGGCAACTATTATAACATTCAAAAGGAGATAGTGAATTTTCCAAATTTTCCAGATGTATTACCCTAAGTATTTCTTCTCTGAGGATGCTTCTCAACGCTTATTGGTGCCAATGCGTACAATGCCAGGTGTTTATTAGTGTCTACGGGAGCACCTAAATTGAATATTCCCAAATCACTGGATCCGCAGAGGTGCCCTCGGCCATCTCGTTCACCGGATCTCAACCTCAGCGTATATTTTCCGGACTCATCATCAGACTATGGTGTCCTCATCACCGATTGATTCTGAAGAAACGCTGGTTGCGGTCACCAATGAGATTCGCAACGCACCAGGAATGCTCAACAGGGCTCATGAATTATCTGGAAGTCGATGTAGCCTATGCTGCTCCTAATTTGTTTGCTTACTTTTGTTCTGTCAGTTTTTTGAAGTGTTAAGCGTCCGCTTGTACTACTGTGACACCTCAGGCGATGACACTGATGATACATGAAACGAAGATGCAGTATCTGTGGAATTCAATGGCGGGGGAAACCGGAGAACCCGGAGAAAACCCGCCCATACGCCGCTTTGTCAATCACTGCTCTGTCTGTATCTACCTATAGTACTCCAATGTTAATACAAATGCAACTTACTTTTATAATAGCTCAGTAATGTTTAGCAGTAGTTTTCAATTATCTACATTTTGTAAGTTGTTAATTGAGTTTGAACTAATTAATTTAAATATGTATTAAGTTTCCAGTGTGTACTTACTATTTGGGTCATGACAATGTAAATGATAGTTAACAGAATTGGTAATAAGAAAGCTTAAGCGCTGTTAAATGAAAAATTATAGCATTACACAGTGTTTCCTGTATATCACACTCCGCTCAGTGAAGAAAGAAAAACATATATGTAGTCATGGAGATTCGAACCAGAAATTTTAATCTAAGTATACCTTTGCATTCTCACATAATGGTTATTATACTAAATACGCAGCTCCAAGTTTATTCACTTAGTTTCTAAAAATGCTGTACAGTTGAAGTGGAAGTGACTAGTGCAATGCATACGATCTAGTAAATTTAAAGCAAAGCTGTAACTTGTATTCATATATCATAGGTTTCCTGCCCCAAATTGGTTATCTATAAACCATCAATCAGCAGAAAAATTTGTGCGGCGTTATTCATTTACACCCTGTATATTAAGGTACTAATAATCAAAATATGTGCCCCAATATCCCTTATACTTTGTACATAATTCATATCTGTAGCAGTAAGGCCTCTGTAGTCAAGTGACTTAAGACACATTAGGAGACCCAGTGAAGGGGGAGCTACAGAAGCTAAAATCGCTCCACTCTTTGAAAACAGCTTGATGTAAACACATGAGGCTTAGGATAGGATTGGATACATACGAGGGAGGGGGACTCTGCACCGAACCTGAAGTAATTGCACCAATGCCTCAGGAGGGGCTCCCCATGAGGGAGGAATGAGATGAGAGCATTACACAGGGCAGTCGGAACCAGGAGCCACGGCACAGCACTGTCAGGATCCAAATTGAAATCCCGACAGTAGGATATGCTGGCTGAGACCGACGCCCCACATAGGGTCCAATGCCCTCGCCTGGAGCAGCCCTCATTCCGGCAACCTGCCAAAGTTGGGGGACGGAAATAGTCACTTTGAGCACCCTTTTTCTCTTTCTCGCCACAAAGAGCACCATCGCTGACACTTCTAACACTGAAGTGGTCCACAGGATGAAGGATGAGTGAAATGTCAATAAGTACATGGAGGGACAGGAAATTCAGGGGATTAAAGAAACTTACCTAGAATTCGCCTAGCCACCCAGGGAAATCCCGAGAAACCGGTGGGTCAAGTTTGCCGGCTCCAGAAAGCTATCTTGCGATCTCCCGAATGTGGGTGACAGACGAAATCGCCTGAGCCATCCCGCTCGATTGACGTTACATAACCCTGGCACATCATAACTACAGTATTTTTCAGAACATAATGCTTCTGCTCCACTCTTCTTCCAAAGTCCTTTAAAGGTTGCGGTTAGCGGGTTAGCTGCAGGTAACCAACATTCACCGTTGCCCGGTCCTCCACTTACTGGTCCCTTAACAAAGGCGCGAATCTCGGCTTGCAAGCAGTGTCTCCAGGAAACAGAGTTTACTACTTTGCCTCTCGCCCCTAGTATAGGTTCGTCTTTTATTTGCTAATGGTCATTACCCAGTGGCAGGGGTGAGCCATCATGCTTTGGAGAAAACTGTAGTACCTAAATACGCACTGCGTTTGCAAGAAACATGTTAATCAAACAAAGTTTGAAACTAGTGCCTCGTCTATTGTGTAATCTTAATGTATCACTAATCCTAGATATCCCTTGGTGAAATGCTTACCATGCTAACTTCATATACCCAAGGTCACGGGTTCAAACCCGGCGGAGGACGATGGATTTTTTCGGGTGTAAAAATCCTTATTATGGCTTCTTTCGGAAGGGAAGTAAAGCTGTTGGTCCCGTGTCGTATAGTTACGGCACATAAAAGAACATCAAGTCTGATAGAGAGGCCTCTGAGCAAAATTAAACGGTTTTTCACGCCCAATTTAAAATGGGACGCTGAGAACCACAGTAATTAAAGAGCGTCCATAAATAACACGCCATTTCCATTTTTTTCCTAGATATCCGACCTGTCTCACCTATCATTTTAATATTCTGAGCTAGTCAACACATAAAACCTTTATTTTTGTATCCCCGCTCCTGAGTTCGTGCCACGCGGAGGAGCTGAAGAAGGTCAGTCAGGAGAACAACAACAGAAAAAAGCAGGTAAATTGCCAACTATAAATTTATCACAACAATGGAGTTCTTCATTCATTCAATTTAACATGTCGGAGTTATTCCATGAACACCGCAATTAATTGAAACACTAGTGGCAATATGCACCATTCTTGATCAAATCATTGTTGACCGAGGATCACTGAATCGTGTTCAAACTTTCAAAGGAGGCTAAACTGTAGTCATCATTGATAATTCTCGTTCAACTAACCGTCATCAGCTGACCGCCATACGTTATGCTCACGATTCGAGAAGAACCATTCTAAAGAAAGCATCTAACTCTAAAGCCAAAGAGCTTGAAGTGCAGTTACAATATTCTTGTCTATCGATTAGTTTTTGTTTATTTTGTAACGTTGTATCACTGGGCATTCCTTTGGCGAGAAATTAAAATAGAAAACAAAAATAAGTTTCCAGATTGTTCTTAGATGTGATAGCCGTTCTATTGCTGTATCGTATTTCAGTAAAGTGAAACATTAAAATATAGATTCAAGTTATTTGAAGGGTAGTTAAGGGATATGTATGTATTTAACCATAACACCAGCCAGATTCTAAAAACCAAATAAATAATAAATCCTTATCTGTTAAAACCGAGTGAGTTATATGTTTTCGGAAAAAAAAATGATTGTATTGTATCTAGTAGTTTGATAATACAGAAAAAAGTTTATCTCATTATGATTACCACCACCACCACCACTACTACTTCAATGAAGGGAGGAAGATGATAGAACTGGATTTTGCCTGAATTGTGGGGAGAAGGGTCATATAGCCAGAGAATGCACAAATGCATCTGTCTGTATAACGTGTAAAAAAGGAGGCCACAGAAGCGACCAAATGAGTTGCCCTCTATACAGAAAGATGATAGGGGACATAAGACGAAGAAGGTTGAAGTAAAAAATATGAGTTCAACAGCCATAGGAATCCTACAAGCTAATTTAATGAGGTCACAAGGTAGTCATGATATGGCATAAGCAGTCGCAATAGAGAAGAAGGTTGACATAATGATAGTAGGTGAACCAAATTTAAAGTGTGTATCCAGCAATAATTGGATTAAGGATAAGAGGATGGATGTCGCTGTCAACTTCCTAAACAAAAATATAGAGGTAATAGATTGGAGGTTAGAAAATGGTTATGTCTGCATTTACTTCAAACAATTTAAGATTTATGGATGTTATAGTTCACCAAATATACCCCAGGACGAATTTAAGAAAGAAGTAGATTCTATAATGCAAGACATTAGTACGCAAGGAGGAGAAAGCATTATAATGGGAGACTTAAATATTAAATCACCACAGTGAGGCGCACAAACCACTGACCAGAGAGGTGAATATTGGGTCGAGTGGATGGCGGAACTGGATTTAGTAGTATAAAACATAGGAGATAAACCGACTTTTGTGAGAGGAGCCTGTGAATCATTTATAGACATTACGTGTTCAACTCAGATGATATCAAATAAAATCCTGAATTGGGAGGTGCTCGAAGAGAAGTCACTTAGGGACCACAAGTTTATCTATTTTGAAATCAAAGAACCAACAAAGCGAAAGGGTCGGCAAAATGAGAAGGCTAAAGTAGAGTATGATTGGGATATATATAAAGTTATCATGAAGTGGAAGGAAGAGAATTGAGAAGACGTTACAGAAGAAGTCTCCCGGAAAGAGGTGGTAAACGCAATACAAGAAGCTACTTTAGCTAGCCAAATACATACCACCAAGAGAGACAGCTCCCGAGTACCATACTGATGGACCAATGACATTGAATGTCAGAGGAGGAGATGCAATCAGAGCAGGCGCGAAGTAACAATAGCAAATAAGAGACGAATACAAGAGGAGGACCTAGAAGCGTTAAGAGTAGACTATAAAGAGAAGAAAAGAACATTGACAAACCTCATAAAGGAGTCCAAGAGAAAAAAACTGGCAAAAACTATGTGAAGAACTTGATCAGGACATTTGGGGATCAGGATATAAAATAGTAACAGGGCGTTTGACTAATAGAGCTCCCATAAAATTAACAATGGAGAAGGAAATAAGTGTAGTAAAGGCGTTATTCCCTAGCAATGAAGATAAGATAGAAGCCAAAATAAGATGTAGTGTAGAGAAAGAATTCACCTTGGATGAATTACATGAAGCAGAGCGCAACATGAAATCCGGCAAAGCGCTGGGATTGGACGGTATTCCACCCAAAGCAGTGAGGTTCGCCATTGAGGCAACCCCGAAATGGATTCTAGCAGCCTTAAATACGTTACTGAAATAACAGTTTTCAGGAGAATGGAAGGTAGCTAAACTCATATTGTTGCTAAAAGGGGGTAAGTTACCTCAAGATCCACAGCATATCGACCAATATATTTATTCAATACCATGAGTAAACTATATGAGAGTCTAATAAGGATAAGAATCGACAAAGAAATTGAGGAACGGGAAGGACTATCCTGCAACCAGCGTGGCTTCAGAAAAGGCAAAACTACAATCCAGGTTATTAAAGCTGTTCAAAAAATTAAAGATGACAGTAAAGGAGCAATCACACTGGATGTGAAAAATGCTTTCAACAGTGCAGCTTGGAGTATTATCATTCAAGAGCTCCAAAGAAAAAGGATTTCAGCATATTTAGTAAATATAATACGAGAGTACTTCAACTCAAGATACATAACGCTAAGTAATAAGAAACAAGTACAGGTTACTGCAGGAGTACCCCAAGGCTCGATCCTGTGACCTACATTGTGGAATATTTTATACGATGGCGTATTGCGGCTAAAACTACCGACAGGAGCTTATACGTTCGGATTTGCAGATGTTTTAATGTTAGTCACTACAGCTACCGACGCAGAAGAATTAATATGTAAGGCAGATGCATCCCTCATACGCTTAGACAGGTGGATGAAGGCCAACAAATTAATTCTTGCGCCTCAGAAAACGGAAGCTGTGGTCCTAAAAGGGCCAAGAAAAAGGCCAGATGTGAGTTTCAGTATAGGCAATACTGATGTTAAGCCAAAAAAGTCAGTGAGATATCTAGGTGTCATATTGGATGATGGTGGAAATTTTGGTGAGCACGTTAGAACAATCACCAAGAAGGCCGAAGAGAGAACAGCGGCACTGAGTAGACTAATGCCGAATATTAGGGGCCCAAGAACTGTAAAAAGGCAAATTTTATGTAGCGCAATCTATTCTATGCTGTTAAATGCCGCCTCAATATGGCACACTGCATTAAGAAAAGAAGTATACCGAAACCACGTGGCCAGAGTACAGCGGAAATTATTATTAAGGGTGGTAAATGGGTATCGAACCATATCGACCAAAGCCCTACAGGTCATCTCAGGAGCAGTACCCATAGATCTGTTAGTAAAAGAGAGAAATATCTTAGAAAAAAAAAATTGGTTCCACTAATGCAGACAAAAGAAATATAAGACAACAAATCATAGAAGAGTGGCAAGAGCGGTGGCATGAGACCAAGGAAGTGGTACAACGGACGAAGAAAATTATCCCAGGTATTAATATGTGGCTGTTATGCAAGCACAGATCATTAGACTATTTCATGACGCAGGTACTAATCTGGTCATGGAAGATTTAGGTACTACATAAAAAAAAATGGGGAAAACGAATAACAAGAAATGCAACTACTGCACAGAAACTGATACCGCGGAGCACACGCTACTCCACTGCCCAAGATGGGAGACCAATAGGAATAAAGCTCACACAAAATTGGGTAAAATTGAATACAGTAAAAGAACTATGTAAAGAAATTATGGAGACAAAGGAAAAAGAGGAAAGACAGTAACTGACAATACGTATAGACAGCTGCCATTTTGATGAAATGCGGCAAGCAGTTTCGAAATGGTAAGCGGATAAGACAGTGGGTTTTTAGTTAGTAAAGATCCAACTCGCTAGGTGGGCGTCTTTAGAAGATTTTTTCCACTGCCGAAACAAAACAAAAAAACTGCTGCTGCTACTACTATTATTATTACTATTATTACCATCATCATCATCATCATCAGCAGCAGCAGCAGCAGCAGTAGTTAGTAAATTGTGGGTTAAGGAACTTCTTACGAATAATTCAGCTTGTTATACTTTTAACTTTATTGAGCCCAACTCCATGGTGTGGGGATAACGCATATTTATTTATCTATAATGTTAACATTATAAGTTTCCCCAATTACAATGTTCACTTAAAACTTACAATATAACTTTGATTACAAAATGAGTGACAAATATATACCTCACATTCTAGAGATCCCAAGTTCGAATCTCGCTTAGGGTTAGTTAGCCAGTTAAGTTTTTTCGGGAATTTCCGTTATCAGATGAATGTAGGTTTAAAATCTAAGGGCTTCGGATTCATTTGAGCATTATTTCACCCGTTGTATTCATTGTCCTATATGACCTACCGGATTAAATGATACATTCAACAACGTTATTAAATGACTGATGTTTTAACAGTTGGTAATGCCATGATAAATAAATAACTTTCTATAGTCCCTAAAACACCCGGAAACCCATCAAACTGAAGAAATCGGTTCATCACAGATCTTATTCTGCCTTCGATGAAAAACTTACAAGTCGTGGATATAAATAAGCAATTGTTTTGGCACGTCACTGGATTTACGCAACGCCTTGTTCGGTCGACGCATTAAATACTAACATGAAAATATCAAAGGTTCTTGTATCACATAATCTGAGCGATAATGTTTTTTTCTCTTAGTCATTTTATTTACAAGCCACCACACTGTATTCTTTGACTCACTGAATGGTTCTTCATATTTCCTGTCCTGTCCCCATACTCTTCAGATGGGTCGGTTCTTTATACAATGATCAGGTTTTCATGTTGATTCCGATTTGAATAATCCAGGTACCTCAAGAAAATTGAAACGGGTAACGATTTTCGCAAATGGACCGCAATCATCGGAGTTAATCGGACCAGTAACCGTGGTTAAAGTTGACTACTCAACCATTTTGTTAACTTTGATGGATGTCAAAGCACTATAACTCGAGTTGAACGGATTAAAAATTCGAAATGACTGCGGTCCAACCTTGAATGGTGTACATGGCAACTAATATAAATAATATAATTAAAGATTGTAGCTTCGGTTTAATTCTGTCTGGTGTCATTCGCTCTCTTTGTGATAATAATGAGCAGTCGGTAAGTGCTAAACGTGACTGCTTCTACAAGTGCTATTAGTCTTGCGAGTGACAATGAAAGTAGACGGTTAAGCATTTTAAAGGTGAGGGAGAAAGAAATTGTGTTGAAGGGCTTTAACAGTAATATAGGTGAACCCAACCGTTATGTCGTTTTGAGAAATACTACTGACCAAGCGATGCAGATTTTACCAATTTATTCGACTGAAACGTTGTATGTGCACTTAAAGTACTAAGACATTGAGAGAAATGCGAACAAAAGAAAAATCGTTAGATCCAGAATTAGAAAAACCAATTGACTCTACCTATTCGATGGAAACTACTCAAGTTTTTCTTCAATAAAGAACCGCCGTTATTAGACCATGTGTCAAAGACCATATGCCGCCTTCCTTTAACCGATCCGTTCCGGAAATTATTGCTATTGTGACTTCGTGACCAAATATCGGTGTGTTGCGCCCTTTGCCTAGCCGCCTGGATTGTCGCAGGTGTGCCACAGGGTTTAGATAGCCGCCAGGCTTTTTGGAAATGTGTAAACGTGCACCGTGGTATCGAAGAAAGCATGCCTGCTTCTTTACATTGCCGTCTGGATTGTTGCAGTGTCTTAGATAAAGGAAATAGTGAAACAATGGCCCAGTAAACAATGATCCAGCTATAGCGCACCTTGTGGCAGTTCTGGAAACTTACTTCCATAAGATTACAGAGACTCCGCCTCTTTAGAGAATATTACGTCTCTTTGTGGGACTCTATAAAAAGGGGCTGCCAGGATTGAGACAGGATCGTTGCTCGTGGCTCAGAGAGAACCTGAGTACAGCCGTTTTTCAGTTGGGAAGTTGAGCGACGAATTAAATTGTTTGGAAGCAACAAAAATAGCCATTTTGCTACACCAAAAACAGGAATTAGCCACTTGGAGATAAATTAATACAATTAAACCAATGATAGATTTTACTCCTCTGCAGCTAAAGATGCACCTACAGATTAACGTGCGTTTTATTCCAATTATAAAATTTATTGTTATAGTTATAGACACAGACACAGTCACAGTCATATTTATTATTAAACTAATAGGTACATCGTACTACTGCAATATAAATACAAGGCTTGGTTCTCCTGACATTGTTTAGGCTCGTTTTTCACAGCTGAACCGAATGAGCTGACTCCGCGGTAACGCTTGAGGCAAGTATGTTTTTTTTCGTGGTTTCTTCGGATGGGCAGGTGAATACTGGTGATTCCTTTCTAATTAAACACTTCTTGTTCATTTTCTGTCACCATCATTCCATATAATCTGTTTCAGAGATATAGGACAAGGCAAGTGCTTTCGGTGAGTTGCGGCCGAGCGGAGGATGTGCACATGCGAAGGATTTCTCCACGGTGTTGGTTGAACTGCTGACAGATCAGATTTCTGGGGAATGGCTGGACTTCGGTACCACGTGAGAGTTGAGAGCTTATAGGCAAGGCCAACAGGCGCCCGCATGCATTCTGTTAGTGGCACCGTCCATGCTTGGACAAATCGTCGTCAGAATCTGATCGCCCTTCGGTTCTCCCTCTCATCCCTCCCACCAGGGGGCCACCTTAGACGCCAAATAGGCAACTCCGGCGTACTAGTGGTGCTCTTTCTCGGTTTTGGGAGCATCTCCGTAATATTTACTTCAACTTCTCATAGTTGATTCGAAGACGAGGCTAACACTCTGTTTACATCCAGCCCGGTTCTAAGGTGAGATAGGAACCGACAGGAATGAAAAGTCTAACCGATCCACGCGTATAATAAAACTGTATCAAAACCTTTCCCGGCAGTTCTCCGTTTTACTCATTACGTTAACGTGTTCATAGCCACCCTGAAGCAAATTTCAAAATTGGTGGCTGTCAGTATTTGTATACAAAGACCTTGTTTTGATATTGGCATAACTCCAACTTTATTAATTTTGAAATAAAGAGGATTAATAAGAGAGGATCTCATTATAGGCCACTGTAACTTGCCTTCATTGTGGTAGTGTTTGTAAAATAAAAAACCTCGAAGCGCAAGTTTTTTAAAGGAAACAGATATGTGTGGCGTCAGTTTCAAAATCAGACTAATTCTATGTTTTAATACACGGAGGTGCACTGCATTTAAAATAATGATTCGATATATCTACGCACAAGATGTATTAATCTGCTTTCTTCATCATCGATTTGTTAGTTTTATTTAAAATAGCATAACCCGGACAAATGAAAGACGCAGCTTTCAATCAGAGAGTATATTTCGAAACTCTTGGGTATGTTTTTGTGTAGTTTTGAAAATTTCCTCTGTTTGAGATTAGCCATGGCCCGAAGTAATGCTGTATGATGCGCACATATTCACACCTCAGAGGGTGTTCTTGGCAGACACGCGTTATGACAACAAAAGCAGGTATTTCTTTGTTATCAGCAAACCTGTCCTAACTTTCAAGTAAAGGTGCAAAGGACATTTCCAACTCAAAAGACTACTCATATGATGCGACAGTTTCGGGGGTGTTTAATATGAAACCTAATTATTTTAACCTATCCACGAGTATCTTGTAACTATTTTCCTATTAATTTTGTAATTATAGTTAAACTATAAAATAGACATTATTGTGATGCTTTCAGAACAAATCTACCGTGCAACTTCTAAGTCGTCGCTATGAAACGAAGTTGACCTCTCTCCCCCCTATCGCCCTTCCTCTCACACTCCGAAAAGAGGGTTGAGAGCTCCGGCCAAGAGCTGACTTGCGTGACTTCAAACTCTTCCTTCTATAGCTATCGATGTGCACTGTGCCTAGGTATGGCATTCCAAGGTTTTGAGTTACCGCCGCCGCTCTTCACGTGTTAAATGTATGGCATCTGAGACAATGTGCGGATACCAAAGGAAGCCTACCGAACAATGCAACAATGAGCTAAAAGCATTCCTAAGCAAACCGCTATGCGGCAATTACGGACCAGCAAAGCACAGTCACTGTACTAATAATAAACTCTCAACAACTTACCGCAATTAAAAACAACAAGAGCTTGCATAATTGTTTCATTAATATTACCAATTAAACATAGTGAAATAAACATAGCTCATTGCGAAAGGTATTTATTTTTCTTTTCCTTTTCTAAAATCCTTTGGGTCGCCCTCGGTGGTGTAGTGCTAGCCTGATATACCCATGGTCGGGGGGTTCAAACCCGGTGGAGGAGGATAGATTTTTTTCGGGTGTAAAAATCCTTAGCATGCCTCCTTCGGAAAGGAAGTAAAGCAGTTGTTCCGTGTCATAGATTTACGACACGTAAAACAACCTCAAACCTGATAAAGAGGCCTCTGAGCGAAATTAAGTGGCCTTTCACGACTTCTAATAAATGGGTTGCTGAGAACCACAGTAGTTAAAAAGCGTCCATAAATAAAGCTCCATTTAATTTACAATCCTTTGGTGGAACACTGAAGTATTTTGCCTCTTCCGTTCCATCAGTTCTTTACCTCCATCCTCAGGGTTACTAAAGTTAAATTGTCTCAGAAGTGTAGTATTCGTGGCGAATGTACTCCAGCTTATTTTGCAATTGCCTTTCATTCGCTGTTTTGTTATGATGAAATATGTTGGAATAAACAAGTAACTAAAAATATAGGTTTTTAGTGGGGTTTTGTACGTCAAGGATCCCCATAATGTTCCATAACCACTGTGCAGCATATAGGTGGTGTGACAGTACCGTCCGTGTGTGGCCACTTTCACGTTCTCCTGGGTCCGCGTAGCAACACAGGAAGTGCGACGCGCCGGAAACCGGAGAGTTTGGAACGTCACGCGTTTTGACTCTACACGAAGCTTCGGCTTCCACAAACTTCCAGAAAGCTTTTTGGTGACGTCATTTTCTATCTACTAAAGGAGGAAGAATTTCAAGCCGGCGTAAAGTGAGTTGAGTTTCGTGAATCAGACTTTCAATGGAGGTTAGCGCGCAGTGGCGTTCAAGCAGTGACGTGAGAAAGCCTCTCAGTTGTCTACACGTCGAAGCGTTGAGTGAATTATTCGTAGCAGTGAATTTAAGACTTTATTTATAACCAATGGTTGAGTCAGTGAGCACATAGCGAGTCGGAGCTTCTGGAGCTACCTACGGTACTTCGGATAGCGTTGAGCAGATGTGCACATTGGCTCCTGGTTAACTGCTTAATCCACGCTGATAGTAAGATGTTTTGTTAGTGTACTTCTTTTGGAGTTGAAAACTATATTTTAATATCACATAGGATTTGAGCAACAACATACAGGATGTTTCAAAGCGATACTAAACCAGGTTGTGTACAATGCAATAGGAGAGAGATTATAGGCTAAATACTTAAAGAAGGAATTGTGATATTACGCAGAGCATCACTCGTAACTCATTGTTCTCTCGTTTACTTCGAGTCATGTTTGCCAAATTGAGAAAATTGGTTATTTAGTAAACCTGCATTTTCATTCTGTTTAGTGAATAGTGAAAGCTACCGTGAAAGGGTATGTATGAGTGAAGGAGCATAATGCTGTGTACATCTATGCATACTGTTGCATAAAATAATCAATATTTGGCATACACAATGCTATCACATTCTCTGGTGCGTTCTCTCCGTTTACACAAGGTGAGGCATGAGCACTTTGGTTTCTAAACCGTTAAGATGACTCTGTGCTTGGTCATGAGTATGTTTAGTCAGCTTGTAAGGCACACATAGGCATGAAGTTTTAGATGAAATAGTTTAATGTTTGTGTGCCAGTAGTTTATTTTATGTTCCTAAATTAACTGAATTTAATTTACAAAAACTCCTTCATGACAGAATTTCTTATGCTACGCCTTATGAATTGGCCTTAATTTGTACACTATTTGGTAAAAAAGTAACTTTAGAATACAGTGTTGCATTAAGCTATTTTTCAGAATTAGATATTCTATTATGGTAAATTAAAGAAACGAAGTGTTAGAATTACATATTATTGAACCTTTTACCACAAACTGGAGCTAATTTGAACCTTCTTAGGCTAATTTGACGCAACATTTGAAAACATTATTTTAAAAATAAACACAAATATTTTAATTTATATTACATCTAATGTAAAAAATTGGAATTATTGCTCTCATACTAAATAAAGGAGATAAAACGTTAGAGAAATTTAGTAATGTTAGGTCTGCGACATCTCAATACTATGAACACTATCATGGATGCCATCATCTTAAATATAAGAGATTTACACATTTCTAAATCCCTTATTTTATGAGAGTAATAATTCTTTTATTTCATATTGGATGCAAAATATAATAAAACGTACATATGGAGAGTATAATTTTTAATTTATATTGCATCCAGTATGAAATACGATGAATTATTACTGTTATAATAGGGGGCTCGAATTTTGGAAAACCTATATATTTAACATCATGGTATTCATTGTGCTAAAGTTTCATAAGCCCAAAATGTATAGATTTTTCAAAATCTTATGTTCCTCTTTTATAAAATACAGCAAGAATTTCAATATTTTCACTGAACAGCACAAAAGTTAACAATATATGGCGTATATTTTTAACTGATATATTTTCCCAGGTTTTACAAAAGTAACCATAAAGAGCCAAATTAGCTTCAGTTTATAATAAAATGTTCAATACCGTATTATAGTAACGTTTCCTGGCTATAATTTATTAAATTTGAATATCCTGATTAAGATTTCAAGGTAATTTTAGAATTTGAAAGTTAATTTAACGAAGCATTGTCCACAATGAATGTTGCTGATGTACGTGTGCGAAGCGAGTATTTCTGCTCTAGGTACTTGAAGTACTGTAGGTTGTAGTTAATTATGTCGTGGGGTTCTCCTTCAGATGCTGGAATCTCCGATGTAGTGGTTCGATTCCCGGCGACCTCGGCTCAGCGGCTGATGAAAACTTGTCTTAGTATTACCTAGCTAATGATCTCAGGGTACGTTTTGTAGGTGAGGCAAGATTGTAATAAACACTGCATTTCCTTTTAATATTTGAATTTTTTTTTCTGAAAATACTTCAAACCTTAACAGCTTGCTTCCTTACAATATATTTACATTATTAACCTTCCCGCCATTTCAACAAATTAACAAGGAGCCTAATCTGTAAGTACATCGTTCCCCACCCTTTAAGCACGTGACGTGCTTTCGTCGTCTCACACACGTTCTGACCACAATTAAGTGTCAACACTGATTAAAATTGAGAATGAGTGAAAGTCTGAGGCATGCTGCCCTTATATACTGCCACAGGGTGACGTGCCAAAAATGTAACAACACATGTAATTGGTCCCTTGGTTACATCACATTACATACTATGAAAATAAATTGTACCAAATTCTTTTAGTGCCGTGTCCTCATGACCGGTCTGAAAAAGCTCAATTCTTCCATTCTTCTCTAACCTGCATCTCTATTTTTCTAAGTTCGTCTGTTTACCCAAAGTCAAGTCACTACCCTTGCCTCTTTCTTTCCTAAATTTGTCTTTTTCTACTTTTCGTTACTTAGCGTAATCCTGTGCTCATTACCAAGTGGTGTTTGGCGGATGTTACCTGAATTAAGCTAGCTCGCCTCTTCGTTAATTACTTAGGTTACAATTTGGTTTCGTACGTCGTTTTACATCTCAATATTCTCAACTGTTTTAACATCACTTTCCTTAATATTTTAATATTATGTACAATTCTGCTTTTTATATTGATGTATGTAAATGCGGAATGTCCTCCTACAATGATCATGCTGGCTAGCTAAATGGTAGAGCATTACTGTTATCAGGGTGCGCGGGACACACAAATAACACTTCGGGACTTATTAAAAGCAGCAATAAAAGTTTCTTCTTTTGTGTTCTAGATCAACTTCACTATAACATTTCAGTATAATGTAACAAATGTATTGATTTATTTATTCAAAAGATCTGTTAGAAATAAAGTCTTTAATTCAGTACTGCAAACAATTCACTCGACGCCACGACGCGTAGACAGTTGATGCCTTTCTTGCGTCGCTACTCGCACGCTACTGCGCGCTAACTCTCCTATAACTCACGACCCCCTCACGAATCACCAGCCATGACAGCTCCTCCTTCCCTTTAGAGCTAAAATTAACGTCACAGAGCTTTCTGGAATCTTGCTGAAGCCGAAGCTTCTGGAAGACCCTCGCGCGTGCCCACTGATATCTCGTGTTCCAAGACTTCCGGTTACCGCGCCGTCTTCCTTCCTGTGTTTACCATATTTCAGCCCCACCGATGCATATCAAAACGTCTACGAACCTGGTATCGGCCGCACACGACACTGTTAAACATTAACTTTTGCATGATAGCGGTGATTCTAGCTGTGTGCGTTTCCCATAACCACATATTAAGTTACTCGTATGAAAATTTATATTTATTAGACAATTTACATACTACCGATCTCTATTACAATTACGAATTTGTAAAGTTTATTTCAGCACCGAAGTTGTTTGTTCTCCACAAATATGCACAGCGTAACTATCACATATTTCCCAAAGACCACTATTTTACATCCGTTATTCCTTGAATAGTAACCCCAGATTCACAAAGGTATCTGATGAGTTCCATTCACACCACTTTCTCTATATTTTCCAAATATAAACTGTTTTTACAAAAGCTTATTCTTTTATATACATTATGCCAATCAAGATAAACATTCTAACCACTTGGTTCCTTATAAGTAGAAGGGAAATAAGGGAATATACTGTGTTAAAGCGACAGTCAAGTGTTTCAAAAGCTGACGCTAAGCGATTGTCATTGAAATTCGGTTTTCTTGCCAGGCAAGGAGTAAAACAAAATATACGAGGGCAGTTTTTTTTTTTCAATCCCTGATAGGCTATAAATAAAAGACGTGTTCATAGAAAACAATAATTTTATTACTAAAAGTTTTGTACAAGATTGAGACATGTATCGTACCTGTGCACAAGCTTTGCAGTACCCGCTTATAAAGTGTTGCCGCCAATGATTTCAAATGAGCATTGACGTTATTTTGAAGCTCTTCGTTAGTTTGAAAACGCTGCCCTCCTAGACACGTCTTCAGCTCAGGGAAAAGGTTTAAAGTCGCTGGGTGCCAGATCAGGACAGTACGGCGGATGACCGAGAATGTAGCATTGAAATTGTTCAAGGAGCCGATGGGTTCTGTCTGCAGTGTGTGTACGAGCGCTGCCATGGATCAACACAATTCCTGAAGTCAGAATACCTCTTCCTTTATTTTCAATGACTCTTCGAAGCGTCGTTAAGTACGAAGATCTTCAAAACAACGTCAATGCTCATTTGAAATCATTGGTGGAAATAGCTTTTCAAGCGGGTATTGCAAAATTTGTGTACAGGTACGATAAATGTCTCAATCTCTTCAGTGATTATGTTGAAAAGTAACCATAAGTGTACAAAACTTTTAGTAATAAAATAATTGTTTTCTAGGAGCTTGTATTTTATTTATTCCCTATCGGAGGTTGAAAAGAAAAACGGCCCTCGTATTTGGAACTGATTAGGAATTCCCTTTTGGCAAAAGTTCTAAGTATTTTTAAATTGAATCTAATAACACAAAATATGTTGAAAGTGAAATGTTCTACAAGAAATACTTCATTTAACATAAATTGTGTTTTAACGAAATCAAAGTGTTTGTGTAGTAAAATACTTAAACTAAATACTAGCTTTGGTATGTAACCGAACTTTTCTTTTTAATTGTGCTGTCCACAGACAGACATTTTTCTAAATACGGCATTTTTGGATTGATGGTCCTTAAAACACGCATTTCCGGTGAAATTTTAATATAGAATTTTTGATGGAATACAACACTTCCTCTATATATGTATATCCTTGTGTGTACATTGCACGTACATGTTGAGAAAGTAAAAAAAATCTGATATACCATTCACATGACTTTCTGACCTGTTTCGCAAGTAAACTATTCTTATGAAAGTTTAAACTGAGTAACAAAATTTGACAAAGTTTACGTTTGTCTTATCTTTTTTAGTATTTTTTGCTTAATTTGATGATGCTAATTATGAATATGCAAATGTTTTCCCACACTGACAATATTTCGGGTGCAATAATCCATTTTTCAGCATTCTTAAGAACAACCAAAACTACATGTTTATTTAATATATTCAGGGACATAAGAGAGAACTAACATAGGCACATTCTATATTGGTTCTATAATAGTTCATAATACTGAATAATAACTCATGTACAATACAACCATGCTCTCAATCAAAAATATATTTGAGAGCGGTTTTTCCTTTTATCTTCTTTTAATCCCTCTGTACGTACTCTTAGTCCCTATATATAAGCTCTATCATTATTCAATTCCAACGTCCCTGATGCCCATTTCCATAAGCTGAATGTCCTGGTGGTACCGTTTTCCATGTTCCTCGCTCACATGTCCTAGATTTGGTATAAAGAAATCAATATAGAAAAGCAAATAGTGCAGTTTGACAGAAATTATGCACCCAAGCACACGGTAAATCTGTATAAAATTGTCGATCAGTTCCTAGTAGTTTTCATTTATTTGTTTACCCTAAAATCATTGCACTACATTTGAACATTAAGCAATATTTAAAAATAGTGAAAAGGGGAGATATTAATTCATTCTTTCTTCTTTTTCATCATAAAGCCAATATTGAATTGAAAATGTCTTTAATCCAAGGAAATGTTATGGGAAGTAAATGTGAATAATGCAAGTGAAAAACTATGCGAGTGAAATAATGAAAAGTAAGAACATAAATAAATAAACGCAAGTGAAATGTTTAGTAGTAAAATAAATGGTTATTTACAATAACAGGTAAAATTGCTAGCAAATAACAGAGAGATAAATGACACGTTAGTCCCGGCCATTGCATCCCCCATCTCGGCCCGAAGGTGTCATGAATGAGGTGCAGTGCTGGAGGGTGAGATGACACCTCCTCGAGTGGTGCCCCCCGGCTGTTTGATGCGCTATTCTCGATCTGGGATAAATAACTATATTTAAAACAATTGTTACGTTTCTATTACTACCTTCCCTATTTGTCCACCGGAAGCTTCGGAATGTATTGTTTTGAGATATATATATATATATATATATATATATATATATATATACAGGCCGTTTCAAAACGACACCAAACGAAGTTAGCAGTTGATTAGCTTATACTTTGACTTGCCCGAAACTTCATGTCGCAACTTTCAAACTCTTCTATTTAAAGTTTTGTGTGTGTTTAAATATCGCACACATTTGGAATTAGGCAACACAGGAACAACAGTTGTCATACACCACACCCACATGCTACGTTTACCATTAATAAGGTGACCTTATTAGACGTGTCTATAACGTGCCAGCGTGTCTATCAAACCACGCCTACACCGCGTGACTGGGACCTTCGATACCAACCGGCATCTCTCTTGGAGTGGGCCAGGCACATACCATTTGGTTATGTACGACTGCCTAATCTATGGTGATTTTAAGGCAGTTTTTGTATGTGCCAAATTTAGAGCTGAAAATTATATTCACGTTTCACGTATGGTATGAGCAACAAGGTCCACATCTTCGTTTGGTGTCTGTTGAAACACCCTGTATATATAAAAGATACTTGTAAGGTTAATCTAGTTATAAGAAAATGTATTGCATACCAAAACAATAGTTGCCGAAGAATTCCGGCAGGAAAATAAGGAAGGCAGTGATAGAAGGTCAGTTTATACCGGATTTCAGCATAAATATATAAATATAAATGTTTAAAAAAGCATAAAACTAAATATGGGAAATTAAAATAAATAGGAAAATATTGATGGGAAATGAATTATTTAAAAGAGACATAATTAATTTGAAACTAATTAAAGATTAAATTAATAATTAACGAATAATGAAAGATGTAAAATTAATATTTTATATATACATAGTTATAGATTATTATTAATTCATTTCTATTTAACATTTTTAAGTTCTATAACTTGTAAACTAAAACAGGGATGCATAATTCATAATTTCAAAAAGTATTATTTATGCTAATAATATAATAAAATGTGTGAATTTGAAGTACATGTAATAGTATATTTTTACTTCAGAATATTGTGATTATGTGTGTGTGTGTGTGCGTGTGTGTGTGTAATATTTAGTTAAGGTTAGTTTGGTGGTTTTAAGAATGATTTGGTGAGTAGCTTTTAGTAGCATTAGATATAATTTATCTGTAAATTAATGGATGTAAGAAATGTTTTAATTACGTAAATAAATAGTAAAAATTTGGAATACATGACATGGTTTTAGGAACTAGGTGCCAGGGTTTACTGCAGATTTCTATATTATTTTATTATTATTACTATTATTATTATTATTATTATTATTATTTTTATTCTTATTATTAATATGCATGCTAGAGAAACAGCTGTACTTGACGTGGCTTCCTTGTATCACATTTCAAGTTACTTCCTACCACACTTATAGGGCCACCACTGGCTCCTGAAACCTTAATTTAAATCTGGTTCGAGAAGAGTCCATGCTTTTTGTTGCATTTCCGTTGAAATTTCAATCACTTCTTTCTGTGAATTGCATGTGTAGCTCAGTCAGAACAAAGGCCTCGGTTTTCACAAGTTACGGTTTTCTGCACAATGAGTTTTATGGCTGTTTTCTTGCTCACGCTTCAAAACTAAAGATTCTGCGATTGTTGTATTAACCATATGATACAATCAATACAATCAAACGTAAATATTGAAAATTGTTCGCTGGCCTCATTAATTAGAGACCAAACATGATTTTTTTTTGCAATTATTTTTATTACACGTTTTTATTTCTAAATACTTGCTGTAAACGTGATGAATATGAAAATGTTAATTAATATATAATTGGGGTACAACAGAGATGCCGCCTCAATGGTCTGATCTGATTTCTTTGTTTTGTTTTAGACCGGTAACAGTTGACAATTGTGCAAAAGAAACGTTTATAAAAACAAACTCGGTTTGTCCAGAAAATATTTCACGCCGTTTTTAGCCCACAGTAACAATTATTCTTTTAGAGGTCGTTGCTCCTATTGAAATGTCTCCGGAACTTCCGCTGAACAGCTGTAACTCACTCGCGTGTATTAGACTAGGAGCATGGTGGACGTTAGACATTACTAATGAAAATGATATGAGAATCTACCCCATTTGCAATGAGGAACAGTCATGAGTACATATCTTGGCAAGATGGAAAGACGGTAAATGCAGGAAAAAAGTAGGGCATGGAAGATGTGTAGGAAATAGGCAAATTTCTGAATAAGGTGAGAAAGCTGAGGTCTGAGAAGGCTGATTTTAGGGAAGAGATATAAAGTGATGATAGTACCTTATACATTTTGTCATATCTTTCGGTCATTTTTGTTGTATTTATAGTTCTTTAAAGCGTAATTGTTTATCACAATAGGACATATTAGTTCATCGGAATACTGCTTACTTTTGTGCGTGTGCTGTAAATTTAAGATGCTATATTTTAAAGTTTGTTCTTTATTTTTCGTGTTCATTCTCATTATACTCTTTTAAATATCGCGCATTATTTTGTGTATTACAAAAGCAGTACGTTCTTTGGACTCGTGCGATTGATTGAGATCAGTATAGGTGTACTGGTATTTAAATAGATATCATTCATTCAGCTTGTTGTGATAAACTTTTCTACAAAATGGATATGCTCCGGTACCGGCTAACATCCATCGCCACTAAACTGGAAGCACTGCACAGTAGGACCATAACCACAGCTTTCAATTCTGTTACCAACGTAAGACAATAAAAATGAAATGAAAATAATGTATAATGACTGAAGTATATCTTTGATCAAACTCACGGTGTTACTATTGGTTTAAAAGCCGTTAGGTGTTAAAGCTCGTCCGGTATGTCATCACACTAAATCCATGGCCGCGCCGTGGCCGAGTGGTCAGACCATTCGCCTCTCACCTAGACGGTCCGTGTTCGATCCCAAGCGACCGCATGTGAGATTTGTGGTGGACAAAGCGGCGCAGGGGCGGGTTTTCTCCGGGTTCTCCGTGTCCCCCGCCATCTCGTTCCACCGGGGCTCCATCTTCAGAGCAGTAAAAGCGAGCGTTAAACACTACCCCCAAAACCCTAAATCCACATTTTATCCTAAAATGATAGACACATATTTAATGTCATATAAGAATTTTTAGAATAAGTTTGCACAGCCAGAAACAGATTGGAATAAAATAAATGGGCTGCAGAAATCCTTGCAAAACCACTATTTAGCTAGGCGCTTTCAGTAAGTGGATCGAAGTTCCCATTTCTACTTTTCTGTCATTTATTCCTGTAGTTCATTATGCCAGAAATACCTAGCGCTATATGTGCAGAATTGCTTGCTCTCTCAAGACCTTAAAACTAGCTACTAGATAGCCCAGCAGCCACAAATTTGGGGTTCACAGACAGCCCTTTGTGCGATAAAATAATACAGAATTTAGCGGATCAATTTGAAATTAAAACCGGTCATTATGAAATTGGCGTGTGCGGCCTTCGTTTAACCCCTCCCGTAAGCGCTAACCGCCTAAGCAAGAGGGGTAAAACGAAGGTAGCTCAACCACTTCTTCACTGCCGGTTTAACATGTAATCGCCCCTTTAAGTTCTGCTGCTCTTAATACACAAAGATATATCTGCAACGTTAAATATGGAGCAGTAAGACCACCGGTATATGCTTTTATAGGGAACGATTCATGTTTCAAAGCTTGAATAGCATAAAAATCCTCGACCATGTTTTCTGGCAAAATGTAATGATTCTAATGAAATTCATCGTTTCACACAGGATATGCCCCTTAACATGTCCTTTCTTATAAGGAACATATTCTTTCGATATTGTATACAGGATGTTAGGGCATAGGTATAGTTATTCTATTAAATGGTAGCTTTCATTTCCGTACGTTGGTCGGTTTTTCTGTTCGTCTAACTTTCCCCCCGAACCAATCATATGCCGACTTTCGCATGGTCTTAACATCGCCGTGAAACGAACGTCACCTCTCTTTCAGTATAGAATATCCGTTTTGTTTCCATGTCTTCACACTTCAATACGTGACCTGCTGGCCTAGGTAGTGTGGGGTGACGGGCCTTATAGAAAGCATTCGCATTCCTTTTCGATACAGGGGCCTGTCCATTCAACTTTATGCCTTCCGCCCCACGTTGAGAATAAAAGAACAGTATAGTTTGTGTGTGCCACAACCAACCCGAAAACATATTACTCTTAATAACTAAAATTATTAGTCTGCAAATGAAGACAATATTAATGTAATGATGTGCATTATATTGTCCTCAATTACCAATAAAATATCTGCACTTATACCACTAAGAGACTATATTTCAATTTTTTATTTATTCATTTTTTACATTTCCTTCTTTTAAGCTATGTTAGAAGTAAACCACCTTTACTGGATCGATATTTTTATTATTATTATTTTTATTACTACTATTATTATTATTATTATTATTATTATTATCTACTATTACTACTGTTACTGCTACTAGTATTACTATTATTATATTATTATAACTTCCTTGCAAAGTATTATGAGTCCATCAGTTAGCATTAAGGTCCATCTATCTCTCTGTCTGATAATTACTGGAAGTTTGTAGGGCATTTGTAGGCTTCCATATGAGGAAAGACATGTGAATATCGATAGTAATCATCCACAGAATATAATATTATAATACCGGTAATCATATTTAAAATGTTTAAGTTAACTTCTTGTATCTACTAGGTAATTTTTATTCTATTTGTTTATTTTTGGGGGCGAAATCCGATGAGATAACTTTTTCTTACACTTTTCTCTCTTCTAATGCTCTTCCTTATTTTCCGGATGTCTATATAACCTTCTATAGTAAATTGGGAAATTGCGCAGCCGAGGGTCCATTCAGTTATCAAATACCAAAAATAAACAAATAAACAAACACATTCTTCCTCAAGAAGATTTGATTTCTTTCCTTCAGCACAACAAGATAATGCCTATTCGTATAAGCATTTTGAGTATCCGTATATACATCCACGAAGGATGTAAGCCCCTTCAATGAAAAATAATTATGAGAAGTCACATTCACATTATATTCTCTACCCATTCTTCAACAAACTATACTCTCAAAAGCTTATTCATATATCTACTTCACGTTATTCGAGATAAACGTTTGTAAATATAGATTAACTCCGTATGTACTTGTAGTTACAATGTGATTAGAGGAATACAGTAGGCTTAGTCATGGCCAATTCTTTTAAGAGCTGGACACTATACGAAGGTTTAACATTAGTTTCTCTTTGCATAACCAGGGAAAAAAACGAATAAAAGTTTATCGTTTGAGAAAGATATAAGTATTTGAAAATTAATAAAATAACAAAAGTCATTCAGAACAAAGGAAACCTCAGATTGTACTCCCATAAAATGCACGAGATTTGTCATGAAAAGATCCTAATCACATGATATTTTAATCATAATATTTAGTGCCACTTTTTATAAGCTCACGGTTATAGAAACATTTTCCGTGTACAGGGCAGTTTAGTTTGATTTGGGGACTTATTTTAAGATCTTTCTATTGCATCTTTAAAGACGCTAAAATGGGACAGGATACGGTCAGAGGGCACTCGGCACCGAACCTGAGGTTACTATAATTACCCTCCACGTGCGGGCGCCCCCGGGAGGGAGGGATAAGGTGAGAGTTTACACCGCGCGCCCGGAACCAAGAGCGAGGGCACAATAATGATAGGGTCCGCACAATTGCCAGGTTGAAGCACTCCAACAGTCGGCCAGGCAGACCAGAGCCACTGCCAGGAGCGGTTCTTATCAAGAAACCAGCCGAAGACGGGGTAAGGAGAAGTAAGGAGTCTCTTTGAACACTATTAATTTTCTCCTACCACGCCGCACAAAGTACCATCGCCGACACTTTCAACCCTGAATGAAATTAAAGCGTAGAAGGATGAATTAAATAACAATGAAAGCGACATGTGAGGTGAGGAAATTAGAGGGATCAAAGAAACCTACGGAGCATTCACTGGCAACCCGGGTAACCCCGAAAAAAGCCCATGAGTTAGGTAGGCTGGTCACGAGAAGCAAATCAGTAACCTCCAGAATGCGGGTCAAGAGACAAAACCTCCTGAGCCATTCCACTTGTTGGTAGATGTTAAACCCAATTACGCAGTTTTTAACCCGCTTTTTGTTTTTCTCTTATATTGTTCTCAGACAAACATACAAGCAGACAGACAGACAGACAGACGGATGGATGGATGGATGGATGGATGGATGGATGGATGGATGGTTGGATGGATGGATGGATGGATGGATGGATGGATGGATGGATGGATGGATGGATGGATGGATGGATGGATGGATGGATGGATGGATGGATGAGTAAATTGATGGCTGAGAGGATATGAAAACATTCATTTCCAATGAAGCCTCGGTACCGGTGTGTGGAATATAATGCTTCCTGTACTTACTGCAAATACGTAACAATGAAAGTGAGCATCAGTGTTTGGAGTTTTCAGAAAAACTTACAAACACAATTTACCAATTTATCGGAAGCTCCGGAGAAAGTTGGAGCGGCTTAGTGGTGTGAGTGATACGCCGACACAGATAGACCGGCCTGTCACACACCTGCTATGCCATCCGGGATAACCGGATTTACTCTTCAGTCTTTCTGGGTTCACGCTTCGTCAGGATGCTCATGTGCCTACTGTATTACCATCATTAACCGCTATCAAAATAAAACGTGTTTAAACCCTAATCCTGTTACTACTATAAAACCCTTGTTTTTGTCACACAAATATCTGTATCATATTGAATTAAAAGTGGCTAATATTCAGATAATAGAGAAAAACGACAGATTTCGAAATTGAAGTAAAGAAAGAGGTGAATAAATTAAACCGTTTTTACCAAGCGGTATTCTTCTGTGGGCTGCATTCGAGATGTCACGGATTCTTTGCCCAGTCAACTGCCCACTCTGACTTTTTTTTTTCTTTTTTGTTTTTCCTTTGTTACCAGGTGAATTCCTGATAGTTGTTCTAATACCACGAATGTTTCCCATTTCTTAACTTATATATATATTTTTCAAAACGTTCCCTTTTAACATTAATGTATTTTGCATTTTATGAAACCAGTCTTAGAAATAACGATGTCAATCTTCCTGAGACATCTTAGAAACTAAGATTTTATAGAGGTTTACTGCTTCGTTTAACGATGAAAAGTGATTTTATACATTTTAGCCTTACTTTTCAGAAACAAAATGAAATAACAAGGTGCTAGGTCAGAGCTATATGGTGAAGAGTCAATGGTACTAACTTTTAGGTTATCCAGATACTCAGCTCTAAATGTTGTTGTGTGTTACGATACATTGTCATGATTTGCGCTCGGACTTTATTGACTGCCTTCTCAAGTTACCTGTGCTTGGAACATGTGCCGACACTTTGGTTCGGGTAGACGGAAGGTATTAACTCATTCACTCCGTTGAGCGGTGAAGTACAACGCAGCTACTTGTTATGAATTACGGTCAGCATTTTGCAATAGTATCAGTGTTCCAGTAGACCAAATAATAATGAATATTTTAATAGAGTATGAACGATAAAAAATAAACAACATTTTGTTCTAAAGTGTCAAAACTGAATGGATTTTATCACAAAGATAGTGTATCTTCAATTACATTTTTGCCTAACACACACACACATATATATATCTTTTTTAAAAGATGTTTAAAATTGCAGTGATTCTGGATAAATATATTTCTTTGGCTGTTAAACTGTATAGGGGTTTCGTTGCAAATTATACTTCTTCCGCTTATAGTTAAATGGCTATGTCTAAGCTCGCCGGCATGTTCAAGCAACTAGTTTATGTATACTTACAGCATGACTCTCCTGTAACAACTCTGCAGTTTCTTAAGAGTGAATGACTGATTTCTGTGCGTCTTGATAAAGAGTACCTGTCACATTGTTGTATAACAGGACTGGATGGACGGACGAGTTGTCCATCTACAGACACCCTGAATTGGGTCTCGAGGCAATGAGGTCCGAGGTCTGATCATAATGTATAACCATTTATGCTTTTGGGCGATTATTACTAACTGTTTCAAAAGTTTGCGATAATCAGACATTGTTGTACTAATTGGCAGTTAACAATACGTCTCTAATTCTAATGTTATAGGGTGGTCTAGGGTGTAACATGCTAGCCTCTGGTTACGAGGGTCACGGGTTCAAACCCGGCGTAGGACTAAGGGTTATTTTTCGGGCGTGAAAATCCTTAGCATGGCTTCCTTTGGAAGGGAAGTAAAGCCGTTGGTCGCGTGTTCTAAAGTCTGATAAAGAGGCCTCTGAGCAAATTCAAACTGTCTTTGACGCCCAATATAGAATGGGGCGCCAAGAGCTGCAGCAGTTAAATAGCGTTAATAACACGCTATGCAATTCCTTAATTCATAATAGTAATATAGTAACCCTTACGATTACTGTGAGCTCAGCGGACTTTTTAGACTCAGGTTCTGTTAGAACACCCAATGAGCCGATTCACAGTTCTTTTCAGGACCAAAACAAATCCTAGATTTCTCACTAGTAGTCACAATTCTAAACCAAATTTGAAGTACCGCCTTCAAATTTTTGCACGTAGTTTTTGCATCAGTCAACGCAGTGTTTTGTTTTGTCCCTCCACCCCGTCTGTTTATGCAGAATACAAACTTTTCTTTACGTCTACTGAATCAAATGTTTTGTATTCATACCAACCCCAAATATATTCATAAGGTGGCCTTCAATCTTCTTCAAGAATTGCTCCAACATCGTGTAGGAGTACATACCATATGCTAACAAAAGATATAAAAAGAGAACTTGTATATAATAGTATAAGCTTATAGAAAGCAATGTAAAATATTTGTGAATACTTAAGGCTAGAAATATGCATAAATGCAAGTTGTTTAACTTTGGTAATTAAGGCAAGGCGAGCTAGCTTAATTTCAGGTAATAGTTCGAAAACCACCACCTGCTAATGAGCACAGGGTTTAGGCTAAAGAATGTAAAATAGAAAAGAACAGACAAAGAAAGAAGTGAGACAGGAATAGTGACTTGGCTTCCAAGTAGCACAGGAAATTGCAAAAGACGACGGAACTTGGCACAATTTATTCTCATAACTTCTGAGATGATGCTAACTAAGAACCAATAGGAGATACTGTTACATTTTATGTTACTGACGCGAAAGTTGGCGTCACCCAGGATCAGTATTTATGGCACTACAGATCTCTTATGTGGTTACTCTCTATAGCTATCTCTCTTGAGCTTGTGTTCACGTCACATTGTGTTGCACGCAAGTCCACGTGCTTAAGTGGTGGGGGAGCGATGTGCTGATGGTTGGATTAGACTCCTGATTAATAATTAAATTTTTACAATGTATTATAATTTAAGTGGCGGGATGGTATTTATTTATAACTCATTTTGTAAGGAAACAAAATAGTCGCCCGTTAAATCTATGATACAATAAATTCAAGTCGTAAGGGAAAATGCACTGTTTTTAATATTAGCCTCACCCACAAACCCCTGAGATAATCTAATTAGAAGATTAGGTGTGGAATCTTCATTACTAGTGGAAGCTGAGGACACTGCTGGAACGTAACACCGACTTCCCGCGACAATCAGTTATATATTCATCTCTAAAACCAGTTTGTAGTTCATCAGTAAGAAGAAACTGCTCTCTTCTGGGTTTGCTGTACGGATAACAAATTATCACAGATGAGCTTCTTCGGCATTTCTAAGCCCATACACACATTGTTTAAGCCTTAATAACGATTTAAGATCGTAAAAGCCTATATCTCAATAATGTTTTCTAGGCAAATTCATTTTTGGGTAAACGCAATTCTTTTTAAAAGATGATTGTTTGTAAACTATTAATGCAGACTCAACTAACTACAGAGTAATATACTCTCAAAACTTCAGAAATTAGTTTCAGATATTAACAATTTGATTTGTTTTTGAATCATAGCGTTCTAAAAATGTTTGTCTTTCTCGCATCACAATACGGGTACGTGGCTTGTCTGGGTGTGGTGCGCGGTGGATGTGTGTTATGAAACTCTTTCATCAACTGGTACGGAACCAGATCAGTTCGGACCTGTTTGTCAGGACAAGCGCCGTGGGGTGCCTGCAGAAGTGTCTTTATTTGTGAACTCTTAGACACCCAGCAACATGCGGATCTGCCGTTACTTGGTCCGTAAAACAACCTTTCGGATCATTCAACTCATCACTGCCTCCCAGAGGTTACATAAGGCATTAAAGACCTCCGGCCTCAGTGCTTAGACCCTCTTTCCGTTACGAGAAGAAAACAAAAGAGGATTTTTCAGCTCTAGCAGTCTTAAAACAAAAGTTTACGAGCAAAGGATACATTTTCCAGAAGTAGTAATACAATTTCTATTTGAGAGGGCGAGCAATATTGTTGAAGCAGATTCCCAAATTTTCATGTGAATTCGAAATGACATATTTGCCAAAAACGAATCCCATTTCTTTCATTTGAAAATGAGTTTTTTGAATTAAAAGTATAGTTTACATCACCATTCTGTAGTGGAGCAATGTTAACACTAGCCTAATTTCTCGTATCTTAGGAGTGAAACTAATGCCCGTCCTAAATATAGGGTTGTTAAACAGTAATAAACTCTGTCGCAGCCTCTCTCCGCTGCGCGAAAGCCGAGTGTCGCCGGGAAAGTGGTGCCGGCAGAGGCGCACTAAAATACGTATCTTAAGATAAATTACGGGCATGTAGACCTTCCGCTCACATACGGGCAACCCAATTTGCTAAAGTATTCTCGCTGATTTTTCTAAGCTTAGCAGCAGGAATCCTTGTGATTTCCTGCATGGTTTAATCAGTAAGTTTCTGTAGATTCCACAGGGATTTCCGCTGCCGAGCTTAAGTGAATAAGCGAGAACATCTTTAGCTTGTTATACTGCCTGTTTGGGAGCAGATTGTCAATATTTTCAGCATTTATTTAAGTGCGCCTTTGCCGGCACCACTTTCGCGGCGACTCTCGGGTCTCTGGCGCAATGCAGAGAGTCCGTTAGAGGGGTTACTTTATATTTTAAGGGTCTTATATTCCCCTAATCTGAAATAATGATGGTATTAATAAACAGAGTGCAATTGTTTATAAGTGCAATAAATTTTATTTTTATATTGACTATTTCATAGGAAGATGTCAATCCAATACATTGGTGCCATAAAATTTCAACCAATCGGAAACCATTATCTCTGTATTGTAATCGTTTTTAATCACACCCATGTGCTATTGTTTTTCTAAATTTATCGCATCCACGTTCTCTCTGAATATCAGTGTACAGTGCTGTTCCCGTACATAATGGCCAAGTTCCAATAGAAATATTAATTGCAAACATACTTTACCAAGCCAAAATAATCGAATGTGGCAACACAAAGAGATCTGTGTTTATTTTACGCTACAATAAAAAAAATGTAGCAATACAAAGAGATCTGACATGTATGATGTGGGCATCAAGTTGCAGTGATTTAGGTGCAAATATACGTCAAGGCAAACGGGATTTTAGAAATATTATTCTTCATGTCCATATAGCCTAATCGTTGTTACTTTATTCGCGAAATAGTCTCATTAAATACAGCTCGAGCTACAACTTTTCTCTAGATAAACTCGCGAGCAAGAAGTTTCTCGCGAATTTATCGATAGAAGTTGGAGCTCTCGTTATACGAGAGTCGGCTGATAAGTCCCGGGCCTCTCAATGAAAACAGCACTTAATTTTTTTATTTATTTCTCAACATAATCTCCACAAAGGCTAATACAGTTGTCATATCCGTGTTGTAATTTAATCATATCTATAGTGCGATTTATCAAGGTCATCAAAATACATGTTTAGCACAACAGTAACCTCCTCGTTGCTGTGAAATCTTGGTCCTCCAAGAAATTTTTTGAAGTTTGCGAACAGGTGGTAGTCGCTGGGTAATAGATCTGGCAAATAGGGTGGATTTCAAGCAATTGGAACTTTAATTCGCACATTTTTCCATTGTAATAACTGAACGATGGGCCGGAGCATTGTCGTAATGAAACAAGATTTTTTTTTGGCCAAATGAGGCTTTTTCTTTTCACCTCTTCACTCAAACGTTTCAGTAAGCTTGCATAGTAGTCACCAGTGATACGTTTACCCTTTTCCAATTAATAAATAAAAATAATTCCCTGTGCACCGCAGAAAACACTCGCCACAACGTGGTTAGCTAACAAAATAGACTTTGTCTTTTTTTGGAGTTGTTTCATCTGGCGTAATCCACTGTTTTGACTGTGATTTACTTTCTGAAGAGTAGTGATATATCCAAGTTTCATCCATGGTAATAAGCCGTCTCAAAAATTCCCTGGGATTTTTACGGTGGAGCTCCACATTCTTAACAGAGACAGTTTTCCTTTGCAACTTTTGATCAAGTGTCAACAAACGCGGCACTCATCTTGCACATACCTGTGAAAGCCTAAAAATTACTTAAAATATTACCTGCACGTCCTTTTGACATGTTCATAGCCACTGCTATCTCAAAAAAAACTTTAATCTGCGGTCTTCCAGTACTAAAAGATGAATTTTGTCAATGATCTCTGGAGTTG
The DNA here is from genome assembly GCA_030762935.1 of Hymenopus coronatus. Taxonomy (NCBI): domain Eukaryota; kingdom Metazoa; phylum Arthropoda; class Insecta; order Mantodea; family Hymenopodidae; genus Hymenopus; species Hymenopus coronatus. The sequence continues at coordinate 41,613,566 of CM060900.1, forward strand.
TCACTTCTACACTTCTACAGGGCATCTAGAGTGAGGCTCACCACTAGTGCTCGTACGTCCCTTTTTAAACTCTGCAACCCACCTTTTAATCATTTAATATGAAGGGGCAGAGTTTTTCAATGTGCTGTCCATTTCCTCCATGATTTCTGTAGGCGTTAAGCTTTCCAATTGGAGGTATTTAATCACTGTTCGTTTTTCCAAATCCTCCATTTTCGTGAAATCTCCAAAGTTGTCTTGTTTAAAAAGCTGTCATTCGGTAACTAAACAAGCTATTGACCTTAACTATGGATACAAGCTAGCCTAGAGTTAAATTGCGCGATGCTACCGTCTAACTGGCCTAGTGGCGCCATATCTGTGTGAGGCCCGGGACTTATCAGCCGACTCTCATATTACTTACGATAATTCGGTTTTCCTTTGTATCAGAAGAAATCTCGTGGAATAATATCCTCAAAAGTTACGAAACATTGTTATATCTTAATTTAAGCAATTGCTACACGAAGTACCAAGATCAGACCGGATGTACAGACTCAATAATGCGCTCTAAGATTAGCATGTGGCTGGTATTGATTTCCGGACCAATTACCTATCGCCTGTAGATAATATGAGATAATGCGAGTATGCATACAATGAAGTGATCCGCTTAGCCAAGGAGTGTAGGTGATAGACGTAACTCCACGTGTAGAGCACACCCTCCCCCTTGTTTCTTAAGGGTATGTATCACTGAAATTTCATGAAAAATCACAAAAAATTGACTTTTTACTTTCTCTACACGTACTATGAACATGTTGTAAAGAGAAGTATTGCACTCCACTCAAAAATTTGATAGCAGGTCTTCACCGGAGATACACGTTTTAGGGTCCCTGTATCCAAAAAATATTTTTAGAAAAAATCCGTGTGTCTCCGTGAGTCCGTAAACACTCAAAAACGAAAAATCGGTAAAGCACCAAACTTGATATTTAACTTTAGTATCTTCCAGACACGAAGATTTTGAGTAAAATCTCCCCACCCCCAACAACCCTTTACACGGAAAAAGTTTCGAAAATTTTGATTTTCTCAGAAATGGCTCTCATGATTTTGTTTAAAGTACTGTATATTAAAGATATTTATATGCCAAATATAATGTACATCTTTAACTTTCTGGAAACAATCTCTAAAGAGCTCTTTATTTTGAATGAATTTTGCTAAACTGATAAACCGTAAGTAATAGACAAAAACGTACTTAACAAAAATGCATATCATAATAAAACACACAATTTATATAATACACGTTCTTTTTTCGTTGAACTGGCCATTTCTGAGATATTCCTTTTTATTTGTTTCAGGTTTAAAATATATTAAACTTTTCTCACGCGGAAAGTTGTAAACCCTTACACCTGCATAGAAACGGTTTTCAACCATATGGTAACCAGCTTTTAAAAGATTTGACTATCACTTTTCCCTTCTACTTATAAGGAAACGAGTAATTAAGACAGTATTTGCTCATGTTTATCTCGATTATCATAAAGTAGGTAGAGGATTAATTTTTTTAACAATAATTGGTACAGAGATCTAGAGAAAGTCACATGATTGGAACACATCAGATCAATTTAAACTTTTTTAAAAATAAAAATAGGTATAATAGGTCACTAGGTGCCATTTAAATGTCCTGACTGGAGCTGAAGCAAACCATTAAAACTGTACTGGACTCGACAAGAAAAATTTAAGTTCGACGAGATCTCATTCGCGTCATGTCAAGTAAAAATCTGATGTGCTTCATTCACGTGACTTTCTCTACATCTCTATAACAAATTATTGTTAATAAGCTTATTCTTCTGTCTATTTAATGCTAAAACATTAGCAGAAACGGTCTGATTACTTAGGTCCTTTAAAATTAGACGGGAAATCAGGGAATACACTAGGCTAAACCGAATGTCAAATGTTTTCAAATGTGGTTGCTATGGGATTGAAACCCATTTCTTTGCGTGGCCAAGCGTTGACAAGTTCCCGTATGAGAAAATTTTAAGTATTTTAAAACTTAAATCAATAGCAAGGAATATCTCGAAAACGGCTAACTCCACGAAAAATATGTATGACAAAAATTGCGAATTTTATCATGATTACATTTTTTGTTCGTGTAAGTTTTTGTCTTTTTCTTACGGTTTACCTGCTATGCAAAATTTTATAAACATCATCCAGAATAAAGAGGTCTTTAGAGGCTATTCCCAGAAATGTCAAAATACACATTTTATTTGGCATGTAAATATCTTAAATATATGAGATTTTGATCAAAATCGTTAGACATTTGTGAGAAAAGCAAAATTTTCGAAACGTTTTCTATGTAAACGTGTCGCATCCTTGGAAGATATCAAACTTAAATTCCAAATTTGGTATTTAACGGTCTTTTTGTTTTTGAGCTATGCTATACACACACACACACGCACGGACTAAATCTCGGTATCGAATTTTTGGGTGCAATACAATAAATTCTTGTACACTATATACATAGTACGTGTAGAGAAAGTAAAAAAGAAGTTTGCGGAAGAAATGCAGCAATACAATGAGAAAAGGACAGAAAGGCAGCTGTAGAGGAAAGAAAAAGGAAAGCTGAGGGTCCAGCCTACCAACCTGGTGGATTTCAATGTCAGACATGCATTCAAATCTTTTATCGTTTTCTCGCAGTTAATATTTTCAGCACAGATAAACTTTGGTGTACTTAGTCACACAGGTACAGTGAATAAGAATTTCAATTTCTAAACAAAAACATAATATTTTTATGAGAAAAACAGCACATTCGTAACTTTAGAAATTGTTGGAGGCTAAACTGAAGAAAAACCTAGGGCAATTTCAAAAATTAAATATATTTGGGCCTACAATTAAAATATTAGAAAAAGAGATTTTTTTTTTTGCAAGGGATTTTTTAGTTGCCTGACAAAAACAAACAAATTTGGCCATAACTTCCAAAGTATTAATGCAAAATTGATGAAGTTTGCACTCTGACTTATTTGCATATAATACCTCCGTGGTATAAATATAAAAAAGGTGGCATTATTAGTTTGGAATTTCAAATTTTCAGTAATTTCCTTTCGTTTCGTTATCGGCTTACCCTCCCTGTAATCGTAGGACTGGCACTCTCCTAGGGTGCAGATGCCTGTTGGGGAGCCTACAGCTCGAAACCACCGAATGGCGAACCTGTTACGAGGAGCCAGGCTTGAATATGAGGAAGTAGATGATATTAAATGTAAGCTAAAAGTGATGACTGGAAAGGGATGATGGAGCAATTGTTGGATTGAGTGGCGGAGGAGCCGGAGAAAACCCACCCAGACGCCGCTTCGTCCACCGCGAATCCCACATGCGGGCCGCCTAGGTGGGAGGTGAGCGGTCTAACCATTCACCCACGGCGCATTTTCAGCCATACAGGTCCTTAATAACTAACCTCTATTTGTACTAAGAGCATAACAAATGTTGGAAATGAATAAGTAACGTTAGACACATCAACATAAGCGTGCGCAGAGTTATTAGAATTGGTGGACAATTGCGGTGATAGGGGGTATGGTGTATAACCCGATGAGCTGGGATGGGGGTGAGAGTACTGCTAGTGAACAAGCGGGGTACGGGGAAATCGGTAATCGGTTAAGCGGGGAGGAATTGGTGACTTGTATGATGTTTGGGTAGGCGTTCCCAGTAATTATACCGTCTAATAATAGTGCTTCCACTTCTAGCACACCACAATAAAACCGATACCGTTAAGGTGGATGATGTGTGAAATTCAGGTTTTCTACAATTTTATTACTAAAGACTTCATTTTTTGCTAATTGCATATGGTTATAAAAATTTACTTCTGACGAATTTCGTTTCCTTAGATATAACATTTCAGTTAGTAAAATGTTTATTTTTGAAAATGCATTTTTCAAAATTTATTTTCTCGTGCAGCTCTTGAGTAAAATGACTAAACTTGTTGGCGGTATCATCCAAGCATATAGAAAACATCAAGCATGGAATTGTCCATCTCTTGTTTACACAGGAAGAAAAACTCGAATGTGTTCCATTCACATGACTTTCTCAAGCTTTTTCGCAAGCAAATGCTTCTTACAAAGACTCCTCTTTTCCCTACATGAAGCTAATCGAGATAAACATTAGTACAATTGGTGTTATTATTTGCTTCTTTATACGTAGAAGGGAAATAAGAGAATACACTAGGCTAAGGCGATTGTCAAATCTTCCTAAACGCCGGACGCAGTATGAAACAAGTGAAATTCGGTTCTCTTTGCTTGCTTGGAGTAAACAAACGAGAGACGAATCGAAAGATAGCCGACTTCCCGTTTGAGAAAAGTTTAAAGTAGGTTAAATCTGAAACAAATAACACAGAATATCCCAGAAACGTTTAACTCTATAACTAAAATGTATATAAATTGTGTTTTGCAACGAGATCTAATTTTTTTTCTTTTTTGCGTGGTAAGCTTTTATCTATCTCTGGCGGTTTACCAGTTTTACAAAGGTTATACAAAAGTCATCCAGAATGAATAGGTCTACAGAGGCCATTCCCAAAAATTTCAAGGTATACATTTTGTCATAAAAATATATTAAGCATATAGTATTTCAACCAAAATCGTTACAGACATTTTTTAGAAAATCAAAATTTTGAAAAAAGCTCCATATATAAGGTAGTTGCGGGTAGGGCAGGATTTCCCTGAAAATCTTTGTGACGCATCCTTGAAAAATACTGAACTTGAATACCAAGTTTTGTATTTAACTAACATTTCGTTTTTGAGATATACTGTCCACACACACACACACACACACACACACACACACACACACACATGCGGACCTGTTTTTTTAAAATGCTCTTCTTGGATTCAGAGGACTCTAAAACATGTATTTCCAGTAAACTCTCGGTATCGTATTTTTAGATGGAACACAATATCTTCTCTATTCACTATGTATCTTGTACATATATACTAGAGAAAGTAAAATGTTCACTGTAAAAGCAAAATTTCAAAACGTTTAGCTGTTTCCACATATTTTACTTTTTATTTCAAAACGTATTTCTCTATTAAAAAGAATATCATACCTAGTTATACAAGAACGGCTCTGGGAAGATACAGTAAAAGTTTAAAATTTGTGGTATGTGTTTTGTGTATGAAATTAAGATTTGAATGTTCAGATAAGTTGTAAACATTAAGTCTATAAAAGTGACCTAGATACCTATTGAGGGACATTTAAATAGCTCAGACCTTTATATTTGATGTAAATAGGCAACTTTCAGACACCAAAGGACTTTGAAACTTTGCATATAAGATATTTAGTAATAATAACTCCATGGCATGGCAGCTCACAACGAGCCTTGAACTACCGTCCGGCCGTTGCGTCCACCATCTCGCTCCATGAGAGACGTCTTGGATGCGGTGCAATATTGGACGATGGGACGTGGTCAGCGCCTCAATCCCTCCCGGCCGGTTAATGCGGTCCTCTTAACGTGGAGCCGCTACTTCTCCATCAAGTAGCTCCTCAACGGCCTACCCCCAGGGACCTCTCGAGGCTGAGTGCACCCCGGTCGAGGTCTCCCAGCGGGGGAAAAATCCCCACACTGGTACCGGGAATCGAACCCATGATTTGACAAGTAGCACCATACGATGAGTTTTGACATTTAGTTGCACTGTTTATTGCTTTTATGCTTTCATTGAAAGCTCTCATTTGCCACTGGTTACCTGGCAGCCTCCCTTCCCCTCCCAATCGTAGTGTCATTCTTTCTCAATGTAAACTCTGGCACATTCCTTCCAGCCACAAGGAGCCCGCTTTTACTACTTGTGGCACCGCAGGCGAAACGCACCTAGTCTCATACAGTATGTGCATCTTGAATTCTCTGGGAATAGCCTCTGAAGACCTCTTTAATCTAGACGACTTTTGTCTAACTGTTATACCGTAAAAGAGAAAAAAAAATATATATATATATATATCATTAAAACGCACAATTTATGTCATGTATGTCTTTGTAGGGTTAACCGTTTCCAAAATAATCCTTTTTATTGGTTACAATTATAAGCTACACAACCTGTTCTCAAACGAGAATAGCATAAAAACTATTGATTGTCGCGATAATGTACTCCCTTATTTCACTCCTACTTAATAAGGAACTGAGTAATAAGTCTATTTCTGCCAAAGTTTATTTCCATTAGCATGGTTGGGAAAAAATAATATTTTGAACTGATATCTATTGGTAATTTCTGTGTCACACGCAATAATAGTAACCATATATTTTCTTAAAATTTAAAAGTATTAATATTTTGTTATGACACAGATTATTTAATTAAAAATTGTGGTCAAATTTTACAATGCCTCACATTAAGGAGGGCTTAGTACGTTATTCCAACGAAGTTAACTCTGCTGAACAAACGATGTGCACCTCGGTGATGTATGACACTCGTCTTCGGAAGGTGCCAGGTTCGATCCTCGGCTACTCCCACTCCGACACAGGGGTTTTTGTCTTACCCTAGGGTCAGCAGGCGAATGCTCTTGTATTTTCTCAAATATGACCATTTCTTTTGCATCTTTTCCCGTTAATCCTATATCCTTTACATCAATCACGGGCACTTAAAGTTCATTGCGTATGGTGGTGCGGGCAGATTGCGCGGATGCATATTTAATGGAAATAATCTCCCCGTAGACATCAGAGAGCTTCCAGGTCGACGGTTAGCTTGATCTTTCTCTGGCAGCTCCAGGAATGAGACAGATGGATCATACGGCTTGGAAATGTTAGGAACTTCCGCGCGTCTTTATGGCTTGTCTAACTGCGGCCTCCTCTTGTTACTTCACTTTCTTCCTGTCTTTTAGGGAGGTGTCAGCCACAATAATCTCTGTAGGCCGCAGTATGTGAGGTGTCCCCCTCCGTTAGTCACGTTTACACTTTATCCTTTTTAACTCTGCTAAACGTGTTACCGATTATTTTAGTAATGATTTCTCCGGGCTCTCCGGTTTCCCCCATCATCGCATTCCACCGGTGCTCCATCGTCATTTCTGGTATCATTAATGTGATTGCCTTTGGTGTCATAGTAGTTAAAATGGACGTTAAACACTATTAAAAACAACTCAGAGTTCCTATTGCTTTAGAGACCATTCAACGATTTTTCTGCCTACATTTCAGCTATTACATCATGTCTCTACATAGAATCTTACTACACACATTTCTTTAAAATGTACACATGACTAATTTGCAAAAATTTGCATATTTGGTTATAATTATATACAACCTAGATTTATGATTATTCATTATTATAACAATGTTTTGCATTTAGCTATCAAAGGGGTGATTAATTATTTATATATTTTCATTACAGTTACAATGCTGCCTCAAGAGGAAAGAATATTCACCATAAACATGCTCCTTGATAACGAATGGTTCATCGCCCTCTCTGGCCAGCTGTAGTTGTGGGAAAGTCTTTGAGGAAGTTCAACAGTGTGCCGCGCGCCTGTTTGGCATGTTTGCCTGCGGACTGTAACCTCCTGTGGATCTTTCACTTCCTTCCTTCTAGGTGTGATAGCAGTATTAGATCTATGGAGGTCTTAGTGCGCATAGAGTGAAAATGGTGGCGATAGGGATTAGTGGAGAGGGAGAGAGAGAGAGAGAGAGAGAGAGCATTGACGTAAATATTCTCCTAGGCCAGGAAGATATTTTCGGATGGCAGATAATCTAATGAATGATTCAATTTTAAATTTTGAACATTTCAATTTTAACAAAGAGACTGAAAATATTAAATGTGGAAGTTGAGCAGTTGGAAAAAGCGGCTAAAATTTCGGATGAGATATCAGGTGTTAAAAACGTTTAAAGAATAATTTTTAAAGCTTTTAAATATTAGTTTTGAGTTTTTTTGAAACTTAATGTGGATTTATGTTTTGAAAATTATTATATCATTAGTATTTTAATTGCAATACAATTTAAACTTTGAATATAAAGTAGTTGAAATTATAAGCTATAAGTTTGAAATATTTAAATGAATGAGATTTAAAATTGCTTATCAATAATTATCAATGGATACTAGTGGCTGTAGTTGTAGAATGTAGTTTAAAATTACTGGAAGAAAATAGTTTAGTTAGTAATTATTTAATTATTTTAATTGATTTTCTGATGCTTGTTGGCACTGAAAGTGTATGAAGTTTTGGAAATAAAATAGTTTGGCAATTGTGTCCTGACTTAGAGCTATATGTCAGGATAAACATGACACATTTTAGTATATGTGACCCCCGTTATACACCCTTTACCCTATAACCCAAGGTCACTAATTCCCTTGTTTTGTATCGAAGCAAGTTTGCAGTGGGCAAGCATGTGAGGGTTAAAGTATTGACGATATTCCAAACCTCCATTAGGATATTCCATCACTAAATAATTTGAGATCTCCTTGTGCTACAACTGAAAAAAACCAAGTCAATCGGGGATTAGCCCAGTGATTAGAGCAACCAGACTGAGACCAGAAGACTTGTGGTTCAAGTCCCGGCTATGGCGTTGAAATTATCAGCCTGACTTTACCGTTCTAACTCCTCTCCTGCACACAGTAGTGTTGGAGAATAAGTTAATAAATATCGTTGTCAGATACCTCCCGCGCTATCAAAGGTAACCAGGGTATGCAATATTATGACGTATGTACACCTACCTCACCAGTAAGACAGAAACAGTATAGCTAACATACATAGATACACATATTACATACTATTTATCACACACATTTCCTACTAAATGCAAGAACACATACTCCCACTTTACACCTCAGATCCTGGTTGCTTTTTTCCCCGTGATTAGATAGTACAATGAGAGAATTAATTTTATTGCCAGAAGTTCTCAAAGGGCAATCGGTCCGCAACTGTTTGTGATCTGAGCTATTTAATTACTGAAACCTTTCTAAAATACATGCAAAAATGTTCAACGTTGTATATAACTTCAGTTGCACAGCCCGAAAATAAAATATTGGAATTACCCTGACATTCACGGGACATATCAACCCTCTAAACTCACAGAAATGAATATCTGTCTCTCTCAGAAAAGCAATATCATCAATCGCAGATTCCATCGACGTTAACTAAGAGCATACTTGAGTCAGACATCCATTTTTATCGAGGTCTGTGTTCCACCAACTGAAGGATTACCTTCACTCACAAGGGAAGTATGATAAATTGATGTAATATGTTGAATTGCTGAAAGAGTAAAGGCATGTCTGTTCAAAGATTATATTTCCATAACTCATATAATCTTGATAAGGTTAGTGATTTTCTGGAATGGCATATTACGTTTGCTACATTTCCAATAGAGCACGAGTTCTTCTGTTTTTATAATGAAATTTGCTCTTTGTTAATTTCTTGTGATACAAATCAAAGCCTCGAATTGTAGACATCGAAAAAAAATGCGAAGTTTAATACTCTCTGCAGAGACGTCAAGGAATTTGTATCTCTCGGCAACCGTTGTAGAGCACCAGCTTTATGTCGCAGTGTAAAACAGTTACCTGAAAATTGTTTATTGTTATAAGGAATATACTTTGAGACGTTATCTGACACAACTTATTGGTTACCTATTATCTAATAATTATACTTTAAAAGTGCTGCAAATAGTATCATTATCAATACCACCATTATCATTATAAAGTGTCATCATCATTATTATTATTATTATTATTAATAGTATTATTATTTGTTTTCGTAAACTTCCACGGCCAATATTAAAATTATCTTGGTCCAGAGTTTCCGGTGTAGACCGCGTCTTAAGGCTATTATTATTGTTATTATCATTGATATTGCTGTTATTATTATTTATTTTATTGTTATTGTTATTTATTGTATTGTTATTGTTATTTATTTTATCGTTATTGTTATTTATTATTATTGTTATTATTGCTATTGTTATTTATTATTATTGTTATTATTGCTATTGTTATTGTTTTATTGTTATTATTATTGTTGTTATTATTGCTATTATTATTGTTATTATTATTGTTATTATTGTTATTATTGTTATTATTATTGTTATATCGATGCTCATTTCTAATTAAAGAGGACGACGAGATGTATTGTAGTGTAGAATGTTTGCATGCAGTGTACGTTATTGAGGATATTGGCAGTCTAGAAATATTTAGTTTTACGAAGATGTGGGCATGTGCCAGTAACATAACCTTGTATAGGCGACTTTTGGGAGAACGCTTGGTTCACACATAGATCGCGGTAAGTAGGGGGGTGCTTCGACGAATAATTTTCAAGTACGGCGGCCCAGGTTCGATTGTAAGCGCCCACATGTGGGATTTGTGGTGGACGAAACAGCGCCTGGGCGGATTTTCTCCGGATCCTCCGGTTTCCCCGTCATTCATTCCAAAATTGCTCCATCACCAGCTTTCCAATCATCAATTTCGCTTACATTTCATATCACCCAATACCTCATTTTCATACCTGGCTATGGGCCGACACCTCGTAGCAGGTTCTTCATTCTGTGGTTTCGTGTCGCTGGCTCCCCGACAGGCTTCCGACTCCGAAGCATTGATTTGTAAGTCCTAGGGGGTGTCAGTTCTACAAATACGGCGGGGGGGGAGGGCTAGCCGATTACAAAACGAAATATACACAGTAGGTAGAGACGTACTGTATTCCACCCAAAAATTCAATACGGATATTTCAGCGAAAGTTATGTTTTGACGATACGTAAGTAAAAAATAAACAACTATGTTTTTAAAAAAAGTTTCCCTGTGTATGTATGTGTGTGAACAGCATAATTCAGACACCTAAATTCGGTTAAATACTAAACCTGGTGTTTATATTATGTATCTTCCAAGGATGGGACACGTAGATTTCCAGAAAAGTGTCCAAACCCCATTGTACCCTTTACAGGGAACATTTTTGCAAATTTCAGACTTTCTTAAAAGCGACTTCGGTAATTTTTATTAAAATACCGCGTATTAAAATATGTTTCAATGACAAATAAAAGCTCTATCTTAAATTTCAGGGGAATAGCTTCTGCAGACGTCATTCTGAACGACATTTACTTAACTAGTAAGCCGAAAGGAACAAAATGTTACTTCTCAAAACATGTAAATCTCGTTGAAACATTCAATTTATAGTCATATACACGTTTTTGTAACGTTAACCAATTCCGAGATATCTTTTGTTATTAGTTCCAATTCCAAAACATTTAAAATTTTCTCAAACTAAAAGTTGACATATATTCTTTTGTTCCTCTCCTGGCCATGCAAAGAAAACTAAATTTCGATGTTAATCGCATAGCTTTTAAGATTTGAATGTCGCTTTAGCCTAGTGTATTCCTGTATGTCCCACTTACATGTCATTTCTTCTGAACGGTTTTCTTTACTAGTATGAACTAGATAGAAACATAAGCTTTTTTGACAATAGTTTGTTACAGAATAGGTAGAGAAAGCATGTGCACGGAAAACATCAGATATCCCCCCCCCCCCGCAAGATAGCGTGGGTTCGTTTGTCTAGAATGTGACAAGTTATGGAACGAAGTTATTGTATTACGGGCAGATTCGATATGTAAAATGATGCTATGCATACACAGGATGTTAATGAACTATGCCGAAATATTTTCACAGAACATATAGATTACTTAAATAAGTAATTTGAGATAGGAGCCTTATGGCCTGTTTATTGAAATTTCGAAGTAACGGTTATAAGTTTCTGAAGTGCCAGTACGTCACTGGCTAATTTATCAACATTCGAGAGCATAATACCTAAAACGAAGGGAAATGTTACAGCGTACCTCCCTGTATCTGCAAATTCAGAGAAGGTGTACATGTTCTCCATGTTGCCTCACAGACAATCTTCGGCATACTAACCTCAGTGAGCAGCAAGAAGGAAATGACAACAGTGTTAAAGCACTGGCCAATTAGAATCGCGACCCGAGTATACGTATCGCGGCACTTCGTCTGGAATGAAAAAAATAATAATAAAACACATTTACTCTATGAAAGGAATCAAACTCATGACCTTTGGGATAGCAGCTTCCCGCATTACGCATTAAACCACCAGAGCAGTTGAAAAAACGCCTCCAGAGTAGGATACATAACTCAAGAACGTAGTATATGAATGCTCAGTGTCGCACTGTCAAGTGATTAGTTCGAGATTTTACAGATTTTTGCGACATTAAATCTTGTGAACGATAGTTACGAGCTGCTAAAAATCAATACTTCTATACTCGGGCAGCAGTTTTAAAGACATTCTAAGCAATTTCTTCAACCTGCTTTGCTTTAACACCGACTTATCAGTACCTGATACTCACACGTTTAGCGCTATGTAGCTGCGTTATGTTTATCCGGGACCCGTGCATCGCCCATCTCAAATTACTTATATCAGTCACGTGCACAATCTATCAAATGATTTCGTAGTAGTTCATTAACACCCTGTGTTTACGAAAGATCTTCTTCCGCAGGCTTATTTATGGTCAAATCCGCAAGTGAACTTATTAGCAGCGAAGGGATTTTGTTTTTGGAACTCATAACTGAAGAATTACTGTGTCGGAATGTAAGGCCCTTCAAGTAGCGCCATCTTACGCACAGTTGAATGTAATTTAAATGTATTGCGACAGTGTTTGTTATACAAGTGAATACAAGAACCTTATGTAACAATACAATTCTTAATATCTGTTAAAACTATACAGAGTGATTCAAAAATACTTTTACAAGTTTTGGGTATGGATTCCGTGCATCGAAACAACAAAATAGGTTCATGTAATCATATATTCTAAGACCTTTCGTTTTCGCGTTATCTATTTATTAATGAAAGTTTACGTTCAGCGGCTTTCCAGGTCTAATCTAATAACGTCATTTATTTATGCATCATTGTTAGAAGACTTTGGTCCATTTTACCCTACGGAGTTGGCGTTGTGTTGCCATGGCTGCTTGTTTACATTTGTCATTTGTCAGTTATGTAATACCTTCCCCCAACATACCTTACAGATGATGTTTACAGAGATTTTATTCAGAGCACTCTCCCAAACTTATTAGAAGATGGGTTTCTGCAAATAAGAAGAAACAGTTGGTTTGTGCAGGATGGATCTCCAGCACATTTTCATCCCATTGTTCGAGATGCACTGGCCTGTATATTAGAAGATGGGTTTCTGCAAATAAGAAGAAACAGTTGGTTTATGCAGGATGGATCTCCAGCACATTTTCATCCCATTGTTCGAGATGCACTGGCCTGTATCTATAGGTAGAATGACGGATAGGTAGAGGGGGAGAACCTTAAACAATTCGTTTATGCAGCAAACATCCCGGATAAAGAAACACTTAATCTACGTGTCGTGGAAGCCGAGATATCATACGACACAAACTGGGAGTATTTGACATTTCATGCTTCGACGAACGCATGCATGTCTACATGCAAGTATTTTTTAATCATCCTGTATGTGCGTACATATAGCTATTGTAGCAAATGTCCCGTACCTCCTGGCTAGATTAAATGCAGTATTTTACCGCACCAGCTGACGTATGTCATTCAAATTTACGTTACGAAGTGATACGAATGTCGTAGGTAACTTCAAAGGTACGTTACTGGAGCTACTAGTCACCTGCTAACACCCTGAAACAGAACAGCGAAATAGAACCATCACAACCCGACGGGGTATATGATATTCTTGTGTTAAAACGTAAATATAGAAACAAAATAGTACACTTATCATGCAATATCTACTTATCATTCATTAATAACTACTACAGATGATTTCACTGGATAGCAACTGAGTTTAATAATTACATCAGGTGAAAGTCGCATTCCGAATGAGCAACCGCGCAATCTGGTCTTACTTTAGCCCCCCCCTACCTGGTATTTAGGCGAATGCTGGGTTGGTTTCTCTTTTATCACGATTTCCATTTATTTTGATTTCAACAAAAAACTTAAACACATTTGTATCAAATAAAATCTATATCTTGAATTTATGAGAATAACCTCCGAAGCCCTATCCATTCAGAATGACTTTTACATAACTGGTAAGAGATAAAAGAAGCTTAACTGAACAAAAATGCAGATCTCGTTAAAGCACAGAACTTAAATCAAGTACATATTTCGTAGAGCTAACCACCATTTCCAGGATATTCTTTGGTTTTGGTTTAAATTTCACAATACTTATACTTTTCTCAAATGGAAAATCGTCCTTGATTTATTTTTTGACATTCGAGTCATACAAGGAAAACGAAATTTCATGTCATTACGTAGCAACTAAGGCATGCTTTAGTATAGTGCATGCCCTTATTCCTTCGATTCCACAAGGAGAGATCTAAAAACCAATACTCCTAATGTTTATCTCGATTAGCAGAAGTACTTGGAAGAATAAGATTTTGCAAAAATAGTTTGCTGCAGAAGAGATAGAGGAAGGTACATTTTTATACATGTGGTAACCGATCTATGGCTTCATTATTGCCTGCAACTTTCCTCATTTCACTTGAATTTTGAGTGTCTCTAGTGAGGCAAACCTTAGAGGCACTGATTGTTTCCAAGTTCATGTTCTCGATCAGTTTGCTTAAAACAATTGAGCATCATGTTCACGCGACGGAATTTGTTTGAAAATAAGATCACTGGCTACCACTTTATCGGCACTGCCGGTCCCCGTGACCGATCTCGCGAAAGTGCCTCGCTTTGGTGCTTCGTGGCGCAGGGGATCGTTGGTTCGAATTCCGCCTTGGGTATGGGTGTTTGTGTGTTTGCAAATGTGTATGTTTGCTTGTGTATTAGAAGCAAAAATCAAAACGGAAATGAAATACAAAAAAAAAAGGAAATGTTAGAAAAAAGAAAGAAAGAAAAAGGAATACAGCGCCGTAGTCACGACAAGACTCTGGAACTACATTTTTTCCGTTAAAAAAAAGTATATAAATTACAGGTAGAATCCTAAAGATGGCGTTTCTTACCCAATTTAGTCAAGTACTGCCGTTGTCTGAAATGGCACATTGTGTATTTGGATGTTTCTTTTTATTCTGTAACCAGAGTTTCAGCTCTCTCTGGAGATGTTATATTGAAAGAAATCAACAAAAGGCACATCGAACATTATTTCCATATGGCGTGTGAAAAAGTTTTCTTCCTTTCTTCTTTTTCTTTTTTTTTTCTGTTAATTGATTGGTTTTTCCAACGAAGCATACAAATACACCAAAGTCTGTTCCAGTTTTTAAGGTTATGTTAGTAACTTCATAATACACTTAGTGCAGAATTTGGGTCTTCTCCTAGGTTTGGTTGTTTATACGATCACCGCGGGTGTTTATAGATTTTAATGTACATTGAATCCACACTGAAAGGTGTAATGCAGTCACAAAAGCAGTGACAAAGGTTACGTCTATATCCCACTTGGTGGAGGAATTCAAATATATTGTTCCAATGTCTTAATAATTTTTTGAAAATGATTATCGCTGGAATTTAACCCTTTAAACCTTAAATATGAGTCATAATATATATTTATATTTATAAACGAATGCAAATGATTATTTTAATACATTTGCTTTGTTACAATGTTACGTTTTTGTTTAATCGAGTTGCATGGTGGTAGTGGATTCAACGTCACTACTGCCCTCTTGAGATGAAGATGGAGACTCTATAGATACATAGAATGTGAATGAGGAAAAGGTCTATGAATGTTTTTTCAAAGAAGCAGAAGGATCTTCTCAAGAAAGACCCGGCTTATACTACAAAACGGCAGAAAGAGAGGTTTTAAAGCGGTGTGACTGGGAAACCTTCTTCTCGTAATGTTAACTGCCAGTGATTAACGGCTAAGCATTATTTCGTACATGACCCTAATATACAACATTCTAAGGGTAATTACTCTTAAGACTTAAACTTTTTTCTGTAATTATATGCTCCAAACTGATAATGGAACTGTAAAACGTCACTACAGAGGAACTTTTCGGAAGATTTTCATTGGTATTATATTTTCTACCATTATTTGCAAACGTTTTTAGTTTTGCAGGTTAATATGCTTATAAGTATTATTATATTACTATTTGTACTAATATTATTAACATTAGCAGTGTGCTACCTTTTTCCTTATAGACTCTCTAAACCTAGGCTCAATTGTGTTTCTATAATACTACAATTATTTATTACCTAATTATCCCCAAGTTTAACTTCCGTTGCCTTAAAAATGTGGATTCCTATGAAGGTTTCTCTTGCTTTTGATCTCCGTCACCGCAAACAAAACATTTGAAACACTGTAGAATTTAATACTATTGGAAACTTCTAAGAATCTTAAAATTTTAAAAATCAAAACATTTCTTTTGAAGCAAGGTTAATCATCTAAATTTGTCGAAAAACTGTCGAGTTGGAGCAATATGCGCAAAATGCATAAAATATGGGGACTAGGAGGATTTGTAAAATCTTAAGCGGTGTAAAATTGTGATCACTTATTTAAAAACAAAGAAAATCTTTCAAAAAGAATTAAAAAGAAATCCTCCCTACTAAAGACGTATTGTGGCAGTGCCGTCCATTTGTTACTGCTCTCAGGTTTGCCCTTGTATGTGAGTCAGCGAGCAGCTGGATATCTTGGAATGCGGTAAGGATATAGGAAGTGCAGCGTGCCGGTGAACGGAGGCTTAGGAACGTGACACGTCTAGATTGTTCCAGAAGCTGCAGTTTCCACAAACTTCCAGAAGGTTCTATGGCATTATTTTCTACCTATAAAAGGAGGAAGAACTGCAAGTCGGTGTGTGTCAAACTATAGTAATTCGTGAGTGATAGGAGTACTTGCGCTCAGTGGCGTGCAAGCCACCAACTCTCTAAGCGTCGAGGGAATTATTTGCAGGAGTGAATTAGAGACTATTTCTTACCAACTTTTGAGCAACAAAGATATTTCTTATAGTATTAAGCACTGTATTTGTTACTCTTTATTACATTTAGGGAAGTCTAAATGGGATTTTCGTAGGGTTCCCCCCCATTTTCATGTTTTAATTGCATATGAGTATGTCAAATCTGTGGCTCGTTTTGGTATAACTTTCATAGAGGTACGCTAATGGTAAAAGTTTAAAAATATTGTTGAAAATAATCCTTTGTAGTAATTTTTAGAACATTTTGGTATACTCACTTACTAAAACATCAATAACTGTGTGTGTATATATATATATATATATATATATATATATATATATATATATATATTATTGTTATAGAAGATATATTTTATTTTTTTAAATTAATCGGAAGGTTTTACTTTAGCTGTTGGCAGCATTGGCATCCACGCTCATATTCCCTTTGTGTAAGAGTTTCGAAGAATTGCGAAGTTGGGTTTGGAATGCTATGTTACATCCTTTTGAAAAAATTATGCTTGAAAGCAATTTCTTAATTAGTAAAATTTCCTATATAAATGCCCCTTTATCTCAAAAACTAGTTGACGCCATGTGCTGAAATTTTACCACATATTTACATGTAAATATGCTTTATTTTAACGAAAAATTTGGTGCATATGGATTAGTTATTTATTTTTTAATTTAAAAAGCATCCTTTTTAACAAAATGTTAAAGAGCTTTACTAAAAAAAATAATGATTTTCCTTCTAATGAAAAGAAGTATTCTATTTTTCATCTATCAGCTATACGGGTATCACTGAATATACCTTGAAAATTTAACTCATTATCTTTAATAGTTGCTGAGATAATGTGTCAAATTTTAATATTGGCAAGACTTCCCTTAAGATAGGATGAAAATACGTTTGCACTTCACTGACTGCTTGTGTAGCTACAAAAATAAATTGTTTCATTCTATGCGAGTGTCTAGGAGGATTTCATGTTCTACAGGTATACCAACGTCGGTTAGGTCCGTACCGCACTGCTCAGTTTGGTGGGGAGGGTTGGAAATAGAGAAAAGCTGCTTCCTATGATACCATGACAACTTCTCGAGCGTGTTGCGTAAGATAGGTTGAAGTAGATACACCGTACACACTACGAAAGAGTATCTAGTACAATAAGATACAGCACTCGTAGTCTACGGACAAGACTTGCTCGGAACTAGAGGGAAAAAATATGTCCTCCTGTTTAATTAAGTGAATACAACTTTCAGTTCTCTTTGTTTACACTGATGTTCCGAAATAATTACGCTTCACTCTAAGATTTATATAAGCATCTCTCAATGATTGAAGTGAGTAAGTAATCTGCCATTCGCTTAATTACCAGAGAAACTAACAAACAGCTACGCAAAAACTACACAAAAATGGAAGGGTCCAATCAGCCCTTTAAGTTTTGGTTACTTTCTCTAGGTCATATGTAAAATGTACATAGTGGATAGGGAAGGTATTATATTCCACCCAAAAATTTGATGACAAAATTTCACCGAAAATATGTTTTGAGGTCCCCGAGTCCGCAAAAAAGGTTATAAAAATGGCTCATGTATGTGTGTGTCTGTAGGTAGCTTAGCTCAAAAGCGAAAAACCTGTTAAATACCGAACTTATTATTATGATTGGTATCCCCAAGAATACTACACAAAATTTTCAACAAAATTTCCGCACTCCAAGGTTTTGATTTTCTCAAAAATGGCTCTAACGAATTTGCTTCAAATATGCTATATTAAAGATATTTACATGACAAATAAAATGCATATCTTGAATTTTCTGGGAATGACCTCTGAAGACACCTTTATTCTGGAAGAAGTTTGCTGAACTTTGCATTACTGGTAAGCTGATAGAGATAGACAAAAACTACACACAAAATGCAGATCTAGTTAAAACACGTAATCTACATTATATGTTTGGTTTTTTTTTTTTTTTTTTGTTTTTTTTTGTTTTTTTAGTAGAGTTGACCGTTTCTGAGATATTCCTTTGTATTTGGTTTCAGCTCACACTTTTCTCGTATGGGAATTTACCAACTCCTGGCCATACAAAGAAAGACATTTCAATCACATAGCTACCAGCTTTTAAAAGACTATCGCTTTAGCATAGTATATTCCCTTTATTTCCCTTTTACTTACAAAAAAGGATTTATCATGTGCTAATTTTAACTTGATTAGCATGGAGTAAATAAAAGAATAGCCTTTTTAACAATAATTTGTTACAGAGATGTAGAGTAAGGCATGTAGTTGGGACACATCAGTTTTTTTTTATGCTATTACGTTCCGGAAAACTGTAAGCGTGGGTTGGGAAATGTGTCCCGGCCGGATTAGTATTTTACAGGATATATATGTTTTCCGATATGCCCATTTCCATGATGACCCTCTAAAATTAACTTGAAATGTTCGCCTCAGTGTGCATTTTAAAATACCAATATCTAATTTTAAACCTCACCAATCAATTTACCGAGCCAGGTGGTTCAGGCATATTTTCCGGGATTGTCATTTGGGAGTCGTGGATTCAATTTCCGCAATCCACCGCTCTGACCAATGTTTTTCTGGATTTTTTCCAGGTCACTAGGTGAATGCTGTGGAGGTTTCTTCATTTACCAGAGCTTCTTGTCCCTTCATTTCATCTCCAATTCATCCAAGCGGTCTCTTTCAGGGTGTAAGTGTCGGCGGGAACTGCAGTGGTGGCAGCCTTACATAGATGTGAATCCGTTTGAAAATACATCTCTCGGCGTCGAGGTGGCGTTGGAGTCATCTGCTAGATCCAGGGAGTTCGGTCAGACCTGGGGCTTGGGCTCATAGTGCTCTCCGCGTAGAGATGAACTGCCGTGTTAGGGATTCTCCATGGTGGCTTCTCCCTCGGTCCGGTTTCGGTCGCTGTCGATAATACTCTCATTTCAAACTATCCTCCTGGGGTCTGACGTCAAGTAAGTCCAAAGGTATCTGCAATGTGGAATACCCTTCGAAATTAGACACACACACACATAGGCCGCGCGGTGGCCGAGTGGTTAGACAGTCGCCTCTCAACAAGGATTCGATTCCCAAGTGACCACCGTGGGATTTGTAGTGGACAAAGTGGCGCAGGGGCAAGTTTTCTTCGGGTTCTCCGGTTTTTCCCGCCATCGGATTCCACCGGTGCTCCAACTTTATATCAGTTTTCATCAGTGTTATCGCCTGCGGTGCCATATGTAATAAAAGCGGGTGCTAAACACTACCCAAAAAACATACAAGCTATCAAATGAGCTGTCCGCACGCACATTGGTGATTGATGTTTCATGACCACGTGGTGTTTGGTTCAAAAAACTAGTTGAGGAAGCCATTCTAATCTCTCAGAAAACAGAGAACGCTACAATTAGAAGTAAGCTCTCCACTTACTTAAAAAGTGTTTCGTACAAGAAAATGTGATGCCCATGAAATTAAGTAGCTACGTGAAATTCTTTTCAAAGTTTCAATAATCCAAAAGCATAAATGTTCCATTAAAATGAGAATTGACCTTAAAGTTCTCAATTTCTGAAGTAGTTTCTGAAAATACTGAACTGCATTATATTGACCCTAGGATTATTAATAAAATACATATCATAATAACTTAACCTTATACCTTTGTACACGTCCTATGGCAGGCAATTATAATAATTCTATACTTTATGCTCTATAAAGCGTTAAATTTAGGCAAAGAACCATAATCAGCATATAACTGATACTCCAATATGCTATATTCACATGAGTTTGTCTAGCTATTATCTTTTATATTGTATAGATATCACGAACCATTCTTACGAAAGCTTATTTCTCTATTCCCTTCATCATAATTGAGATAAGCCTTTGCAGAAAAACATTCAATACAAATGTACTAATAAACGGGGAAAATCGCTTCTCATACGCTTAAAAGATATCCCTGTAAGTTTACCTTGAAATTTCTCTATCTTTCCAATACATCGCGAAAAATAGCCAAATTGTTTAAAATTTCAGAACATAAACGGCAGTTCTCTCGGAAATTTTTTACGTCACAATTCAAATAGTTTTAAATACATATTTGTGCGCTTTGGAGATTTCTACATTCTCTGTGCAGTAATTATTTACTATGATTTATCTTTTACAAGCTGTACTAAATAGTACGAAATTATTTCTGAATGAAGACTTGACACATTATTCCGAGGAAATTATGTAGTAATTCAATTAAAATCGTCAAAAATTCACCTGTATTTAGTAAGTACTTTCTACAATTAACTTCACAGACCTGCGAGATCAATTATTCAGCCGTTGTTACTATGTTCTAACTGTAAATTATGACTACTAGAAAACAAAAATAAGGATTATGGAAAATGGCGTCTTAAAGAGGGAAATTAAGATAAAGAAATAATATGTAAACTATTATCTCTTGTATCATATCGTTGAGTAAGACACTCCTTAATTGTTCCGTAATTAAAATACAATGCTTAGAATACCGAGAATGATTTTCTTTCTTGGCATTATTGCTTGCTCATACGTTTGTAATAAACACTGTATCAGAATTTGTCATTCATCTTTGTACATAGAATCAGATGTGTTCTTTCTATTCTTCTAGTTAAACATTGTATTTCCTTATTCTTTCACAAAATTTCAGCATTTAATATTAAATTCCACCCAGTACATCATTATAAAGTCTTTTAAAGCAAGTCCAAGAACGAAATCCCAAAATGAGCGACTGTGCATTTCGGTGTGAAATGGAAGATTTGCCAGAAACAATTTATCTAAATGAATACAATCTGATTGATATAAACGATTAGAAATGGCCTGGTCGAAATTACGAGAGTGTGGATTCGACCGTTTAGAAATAGCCTTGCTGAGAAGCGAGTTATCTGCAGAATCGAAATGCACAAATGAGACAATACTTCTATCAAACGTTTCTTCTGAAGTAGACATAGAAATGAAGCCTAAGTTTAAAACCTACAAGACCTAGGTTCGATTTATTTTCAGCTTTTGATAATTACTTTGTTTTTATCAATTATTAAATAATAACATAAATAATAAAATAACAATATAATAACTTATTATAAATGTTATTATGATGATTAAGACTATTATCAACGTAATCATTATTACAAACTCAACGGTACTCAACAACATTGATCTGGAACTCTTACACTCCACTCATAATTTGGGGTAATGTAAGTAATTTTCCAATCAAGTGGCTAAAAGTGAATTGGTAAAGTGATGACGTTTACAGATGGTGAAGCTATACATTTCAATGCCAACCTAAATCCCCGCGTTCCTGTTTGAACCACCTATTTTTCTCCCAAATCTATAAAACTTAGCCCAGGTAATAATGATTGCTATATTATTTCTAACTAGCTCTTGTTAGATAACCAGGAATCACGAAAGAAAATGCAAATGGTACATTTCTATCTCAACTTGAGAGCTTCGGGCAGCGACACGAAAATGAACACGCTTAATATCATGTAATCCTTGTTCCTTATAACCCTGCCCCGTAGAGATATATTATTCCGCACTGTCTTACCTTCTCATTTCTTCTGATTGGCTAATGCAGCCCTTCAAACAAGTCGCATGTCATGTAAGGATAGGTGATAAAAACGATTTAAACACTATCATGATAGATGCACATGCATTTGTCATCCTGAGAGACAAGTTTAAAACGAAGGAGTTTCCCATTTTTTGGCTGAAACAACTTTACATAGATTTTAGAAGCATTGACTCTATTACATAATATATTTGATTCATACAGCTATGCGAATGAAAAACTAACAATTCTTTTGGAATATATTAGTATAAATAATCACGTTAAATATTATGTACCGCAGGACAACCTATCCCTCAACAACATAGGTGACTAGTCATATGATGGTTAAGAAATACGGAGCACTGTTAAATGCAACAAACCATTGCCCACTCGTGTACGTTTGGATGACAGCTTTGAGCTGTTCTTTAAATTTTAAGTTTCGATTTCTCGAGAATAATAGACAACATCACAGGCCTATCTACTTATATTACCATTGCTGTGGGTGTTCGAGACATTAACACGTTAAGAGTGGTGGCACTGCCTCAAGGCTACACCTGGGCGCAATTGACACATGTGAGAATGTTGGCTTTTTTGGAAATTTCTGTTGACGTCATCGACAGCTCTAAAGGGAAGAAATGCAAGCCAGACGAGTCAGTTTTGTCTCAGTTCACAGTGTCCAGCAGTCGATACGTCGAAGCGACGAGGGAAAATTTTACTAGGGAATTGTTCTAAAAGATTGAGGTTAAAAACAACTTGTAAGCAGTTTTGAGTAATAAAGAGAAGTTTTGTTACATTTTGTATATACAGAGTGGACCATTTAACTTGAGATTGTATCTTCCAATACTGGCACAAGCATTTCGTATGCGCGACATTATGTTGTCTGGAGTTCAGACATGCTTTTGCGGACTCAGCAGTCGTTTATTCACAGAGTTGGAAAATTCATTCAGGTAGAGGGGCATCATTTTGAACTTATATTACATTAAGGTACGATGCCTGTGAAATAATACTGTACAATACCCGTGCAGTGGCATTCTATGCGTCTAATTGTCTACACCAGTAAAAGAACCCTGTACAAGAAAATGGTTTGAGCAAAAGTTGTTCATTTACTGATGAATAACGAAACAAAATAAAAATGTCGATTCCCATTTAAAAAACGTAACTTGACCCAAATTACCATCCAAACCTTCTCCACAACAAATTACATTTACTTTCCTCCATTACATCATTTTCTTTCTACAACGTTTAGTTTTTGGACATATTCTACAGTCTCAAGATAAATGGTTCTCCGTGTATATATAAACCGTCGCATAGTCATATTTGCAATTTATTTCACATAATACTGTCCCTTTCTTTGCCGATACTGAAGTAGGGTGATAAATGCGACCCTATCATCATTTCAGAGGTGCTTCTTCCCTGCTCCATTGTGTCTTCACGCTTTTATTCCGTCACTGATCAACCTTGTCTGATGATGCCCTTTTCTTTCTGGGTTGTAATCTTTTCTAAACTTTTTAAATAATATTCGTATTGCACCTCATCTTCCCTTTAATCGTTAGTAATGGCTAACATCATTGGCCAGTTTATCGTACTTTTAGCATGACTAACCAGGAAACAAGTTCACAGTTTTATGATCGCACTCAGACAAGTTTATTCCACCTGAATCAATACACGTATCATAAGTCTAGTCCTCTGGCACCTGGGAATGACAAAATTAAAACAATAATCATTCTCTAATTATCTTAGGTCCGTCCAATTAGCACAGCGCCTGCCTCTGGCGCGGGAGACACAAAATCGATTCCCGGTACCTGCGTGGGGATTTTCTCCCCTGCGAGAGCTGGGTGTGTGTCCTATTATCATCCCAGGAAGAGAAATGACAATACCGCAGTGGCATTATCCTTGCCTGAAGGGCGAGGCCGGGTTGAGGTCTCTCCCACAGCTTCATCCGGCATTTGACCGAACTTCGGGCTCAGTACCTTTTAGCACCATCAGTTATGTTAGCTTTAAAGAAATAAGCTTAAAGTTCAGAGCTGAATAAACCTCTTCACAATGAAAAAGTTATGATTTTAGTGCTATAGTTACGAGTTTTTCCCAATCCTGTTAGCGTGCCTTCTTTCGATTGGTTCACTGTCGTAGATTTACAACACGTAAAAAAAAACAACACAAAATTGATAAAGATGCCTCTGAGCAAAACTAAGCAGTGTTTGACGCCTAATATAGGATGGGAGGCTGGGAAACACAGCGGTTATAGTGCGTCGTAACTAAAGACCTGTTTAATTTAATTTTATTTCACATTTTCATGTTGACATATACAGAGTAGGAGGTGAATAAGCGCAAATAATGTAATACCTAGTAGAGAGTAATGTGTGTAGCAGAAAGTGTCTCGGATTTTGTTCGCTTGGTGATAGAATTGTCATAAATTAAGTACAAATTTCAGTGTCCAATCAGTTTAGAACAGTCCTATATTACGTCGCTCCTGTTTTACATATGTCATGTATGTAAAAAATTTGATGTCTTCCTTTCACATGTCTTTCTCTACATCTCTGCAATAAATTGTTATTAAAAAGCTTATTCTTCTATTCACTTAAAGCTAATCCAGAATTAGTAGAAAGGGTTTCGTCACTTGCTTCCTTGAAGTAGAAGGGAAATAAGGGAGTACCACAGACTAAATCGATAGTCAAATCTTTTAAAAGTTGGTTGTTACGTGGTTGAACTGCTTTTGTTTGTATGGCCAGGATTTGACAATACCCGTATGAGAAAACTATAAGTATTTTAAAACAAACTAACAACAAGGCATTTTTCAAAAACGGTCAACTCCACGAAAAAATGGATATAACGTAAAGTGTGTGTTTTAACGAGCTCTCATTTTTTGTATGGTAAGTTTTTGTCTATTTCCTACGGTTTGCTAGTTATGCAACATTCCGCAAAATTCGTCCAGAATAAACATGTCTTCAGAGGTTATTTCCAGAAAATTTAAGATATTAATTTAATTTACTATGTAAATATCGGTAAATATAAGAGATGTTAATCAATATCGTTAGAGCCATTTTTGAGAAAATCATATTTTTCATTTCTTTCCATGCGTAGAGTAGTTGTGGGTGGGGGCATACTTTTTAAAATCTTTGTGTCGCATCTTTGGGAGATACTGAACTTAAATATCAGGTTTGGTATTTATTGGACTTTTTTGAGCTATGCTGCCTTCAGAACACGCACACACAGACACACATGGACCATTTACTAAAAATGTTCTTTTTGGAATCAGGGAGGGGCCCCAAAGCATGTATTTCAGGTGAAATCTCGGTGCAATACAATATTTTCTCTATACACTATGTACACAGTACATGTAGAGAAAGTAAAAAGTAGCAACGGCCAGATTCTGATTTTAGTATAACTCTCACACCGCCGACCAGCATTCACGTGCCTCATACTGATGAAACGAGAAGCCAATTAAGGCGCAAACTTTCCTTTATTCAATGAATGGCCTTACATATGCTGAGTCGCCCTCCGTGATGTAATGGTTACCATGCTAGCTTCATACACCCAAGGTGGCGGTTTCAAACCCGGCGTAGGATGATGGATTTTTTCGGGCGTAAAAATGCTTAGCATGGCTTCATTCGGAAGGGAAGTAAAGCTGTTGGTCCCGTGTCGTAGATTTAATGCACGTAAAAGAACCTCAAGCCTAATAGAGAGGCCTCTGAGCTAAATTAATCGGTCTTTCACGCCCAACATAGAATGGGACGCTGAGAACCACAACAGCTAAAGAGCTTCTGTAAATAAAACGCCATTTCATTTACAGATGCTGAAGTACTAAATATTGATTTAAATTACGCCGCTATTCGGGAATCTGCCAATGCTGGGAGAGATTATATCACCAGCGACGTCTAAATTGCCATCTTTCCAAAAGGCGAACAATCGTAACTGTAGTAGGATATCAAAGGATCTGTGACCGATTTCAAAGTTTCGAGTGTTGAAGTTTAATTTTAATTTCCCAACTATATAAGATGGTGATTTTGTAGTTTAAAGAACGGAAGTGCAAATGCTTATGTTGTAGGGTACCTGATATGGTTATTTTGAGTAAATTGGATTTCATTTAGTAAGAAGGTAATGTTGTACCAGTTTTCGCAGTGTTATTAGTTTCAAGAATTCGAAAAGCTGACTTGCCTCTGCCCTCCTAACACAATCCTGGCGTAAGCGTGGGTTGTATTATAAAAGCTTGGGTAAGGACGTCGAAGAGTCTTTTGCCTTTTGTCCTGCTTTCTTTAACGAGATGATGACGTTGAGAGACGCACAGCCTAATGTATCATGAACGGCATAGCTTTTATTTTAAAGTGTGAAACCACCAGCTTCATAATGTGCCACGAGAATGGAATGGAGTTTGGGTAACCATTGGGTTTTCTCCTCCTAGCCATACGCTATCCATTTATTAACAGTAAAAGCCCTGTCTCCTCGCACCATTGTTAATTTATTTATAGCTCCTGATCTTTCCAAATAAATGTTCACCAACCTACACCTTAAGCCCTGAGGCCACCCACTTCCATCTTATATGTGCGAACAGCTCTACCTCTGAGTTACTACCCCTAGTATGCGCAGTGAGGGGGTGAAACCTACCCCACATTGGGTATCCTACAATATGTTGGTTTGAGTTATGTTATTTGTTGTATAAAACCTAATTTAAAAAATCATAATAATAGCATTGTGTTCAATATGTTTAAGTTGAACTCTAAATAAATTGTGATTTCTAATCAGATAATGTATGAAAAAACAACAGCATATAGTTACGCAGGTTGAAGTTTCGGTGCGAGCGACATTCTCCCTGACATACCCCCCACCTGCAGTTGGGCAGGGTAAAGAGCAGAGAAGGACCAACTATGTGGCCTATAAGGTAAGTAATCACCAAGCGTCTGAGATAGGGAATAATAGCCATCTTAAGCAAATCGTGAAATTTTCCCCATGAGTATAACTTTAGAAGATAGCAAAATATTGTAAACACTGAATGTTCACAGCGTCCTTAAATGCTGATACAAATACCTGTATTTATTTACCTCCCACGATATACCCATACATAGTAAATTACATAACTAGTTACATAGGAAATATAGCTGCATATTAAGTATAAAATATTTATGTTATGTGTAAACATTTTGGTAAACTATCATATATTCTTTGGTCAGAGTATTTTGAGGCAGCGCAAAGGGTAAAGTTATAAAAACAGGTTACTCATACCTAGGTCGGTTATATGTGTGCCCCTACCACTGTCTCAAAAGACACCGACCAAATGATACGTATTGTTTAATTCTAATTTTTCAATACACTAAGATTGTCTCTGCAAGTGCCCAAAATTCTCAGGAACTACTGAACTTAAAACAATGAAATTCGGAAATGATGTATTGCTTATGTGTATGTAAAGCCAATGTTTTTTTTAAATGATTCAAGATATTTTACCACTGATATTTGGATAAATATGTATTAAACTTAAAAAATAGTAGAGTATTTAAAAGTTAAACTATAATCATACCAGTGTGCCTTTCTTGTATTTACTGAACATAGAGATACAACTATTAAAAATTGTGAGTAATGGGTACTGAGAAAGTGGAACATTCTGATCTTAGCATTATTAAGGCAATGGCTCCGCGGTAATGTGGGAGGCTCGCATTCCTTTATCTCTGGAATTTCCCGTACCTTCATTTGGTGCCATTTCATCCTTTAATCCGGTATTTCCAAATAGAAATAAGGTGGTTGTCCTATGGCCGAAATGAGGATATTGCACTTTGTAACTGCTGCTCCCTCCGCTGGTGTGAGAAGGTGGTCGTCAGTCCCAAAAGGGAGAGATGCCAGTGTCAAAACCCTTATGAGCTGGCTGGCTGATGGCAAAACCTAGCGGAGGGATGAAGCACTACCAGCATCGTAGAAAGTCCACCTCGACCACGCACTTGCTCGGCACACTTTGTTTCCCTTCGTCTCGCGCTTCAACCCAGGGGTCTGACATACAATAGCGAAATATTGTTCGGTGTGAAATCCCCTCCGCTCGACAGTCCAGTGCATTGTTAAGACAGGGCATTCACAATCATCCTTAGGGGATAGTAGTCCCTTTTCGATTTTAATTTGTTAAAACCTGTAATTATAACCTGCAAAAATGGTATTACAACTTCTTGTTTGTCCCACTTTTAGATGTATAGTTTAATGCCTTATTAAAAACTCTTCCGAGAAGCTTTTGTAGGATTTGTGTCGAACACGAAACCTAATCAATAACCCTACTTGCCTGCTGGTTCTGAGTAGCTTGGAGCAAGCCAGCAGTATAAGAAGATAGAAGTGGTGAAACTATTGTATCAAGAACATATTCAATCACTTAGATTTAATATGCTAAATTGATCTAGAGGTGCCTTCTGCAAGGAGAGAAATCATCTATCAAGAAGTAAACCTGTTGCGATCTCAACTCACACACTAGGCAGAGCACTGACATTTATAGCCAAAGATCTAATTTCAATGTTTAATTCAACCTCATGTTTATTTTGTAGCAATATGTTAATTATTCTCGCACATTTAAATATACTAATATTATATTCAGTACATGATAAACATTTATACTATATTTAACCTTTAACATAACTAACCGGTACTTTAATCTCAGAGTTTGTATTTCGTAGTCATACATAAAATTAAAAGCTACATGTTTATTACTGCCACTTGGATCTGCATTTTGGTCCACTGAGTCACTAAAACTAGGATTGTATTTTTAGTAACAACTTTGCCTCATTCCTGATGTCTCATTTCATATATTGATAATTTGAGCCCCAAAATCTGTTACAATAGCAAAAGCTGTATTTCAGCGTGAATACTCTGTGGTAGTGTTCACAAAATTGAAATGGTATGATAATATGCGAAGTCATGAAATAGATATTTAAAATGGTACTTCAAGACTTCCTGCTTGCTGCCCGTTGCTATCAGGTTGGTAAACACTGAGATTAAGTTTATTTCTTTTAAACGAGTGAGATGACTGTATTAATGTGCGGAACCCTCATTGCGAGGTCCCGAGTTCGACTTCCTTGAGGTCTCCCACTCGGACCTTGGATTCTTACGCGTTTTAAAATAATATGGAATGGTGGTTTATATGATTTCGCGGTTTTTCATATCGCTTCATTCCCTTATGTTTTAGAGTCGAGGGATCAGGTGAAATGAACGACGGTGAAGTTTGCTTTGAGTAACTTTCACGCTGGCATTCGTATTTGACGAAACCCTAAACCTCTCAATTGTCAGAGATAGGCCTGTGGGGGTACCACCGAAGTTAGGAAGGAATATCTGGAGACGTCAATCACCCCACTGCAGCCGAATCTACCTCCCAAAATCTGTTCGCCATCTGGGTCCTTCGCTACACTCCATTTTCTTGGAGGATTCCAAAAGGACATCAGGCCTTGATGTGTGCTTAAGTGTTGATGTCGTCATCCCTTCTAGAATATGGTAACAGAATAAACAGAAACAGAGAGAAAGATTGAACATAAGGCAGACTGAGAAGTTGCAATTATTTCAGTATAGACCCACGTAAATTAGTCATTCATTTATAAATATATTAGCTTATTGGTACTACTAAATACTACAGGAGCTTCAACAACTTTAGATAAAACGCTGCGGTTTCACGGTCACTAAAACTTTAAAGTCCTTGCTTTACAGTAATACAGAAGTAACAAAATGTGACAAAATATACCTGGTATTAATTTTATCCGTGATTTCCCGCGCGCCGATGTAGCATGAATGACATCATATTGACTGGTTAGCCTACAAAGAAGTCATAGTGCTATCAACCGTGAAGGAGCGTGTTTTTCTTCTAAAGCTCCGCAGTTTTGCAACCACTCGAGTGGAAATAATGGTATCTCTAAGTTAGAAGATTACATTTATCACGTGGTAAATAATCAATACATCTAATTCAACGGAAACAAATAATATACGATGATATACTGTGTAGAAAAAATGTAAATGTAAATGTAAGTCAGGAATCAGACAATATATAAATATTTTAATTTTGTAAAAGTTAGTAGAAGGTGTGCTAGATGTGACTGTACACGATGCAGTAGAAAACTAGAGATTATATGTGTTGACGCAATGTATATAAAACAAGAAAAGAAAAAAAATAAATCCCGCAATGAAAATATCTCTTGACTTACTAGTGAATTTTCCGGTATTTATCCATTTATATGTTGATAGCAATTCATGCTTAGTTTGTTCCAAAAGAGAATACACGTTTTCTTACTTTTTGTGTATACTCCCTGTGCATTACTATAAGACAAAAAAGAAACGCAAAACAAAAACCAACTCGCTGAGTGCAGCTTATTAATCTTTGCTTTCAGTCACTTCTACCTTCGATTTCTAGACAGAATTTCAGTTAAAAAGGAATTACACGTCAGAAGCCAGTATTCGAACTCGGGATCTGCAGATTGCATAGCCAGTACTCGAGCCATTCGACTGCAGAGGCAACCCAAGCTGTGTTGAGAAATATAATCACGTCAGAAAGTATACGTTAAAATATAATTGAAATGATAGTCGCTTGACTATCTGACCCATCGAATTCGTCTTTTGTCTCGTGCCACACATGTTTCTCATTTATCACCACCACCTTCATGTTCGCCGTCTTCCATAAACAAATGCATTATTTGTTGCAACGCAATTCTTATTTACTCTGGCATGTATATATAATATACATAGTGGGCAGCGCAAGTACTGTATTTCTCTCAAAATTCAAAATGTAAATGTCGTGTTATTTATGGACCTTTAACTGCTGTGGCTCTTAGCTTCCCACTCGAAATTGGGCGTGAAAGACCGCTTAATTTTGCTCAGAGGCCTGTCAATCAGACTTGAGGTTCTTTTACGTGCCGTAAATCTATGACACGGGACCAACGGCTTTACTTCCCTTCCGAAGGAAGCCATGCTAATGATTTTACGCCCGAAAAAATCCATCGTCCTCCGCCGGGTTTGAACCCGCGACCTTGGGTATATTAAGTCAGCATGGTAACCATTACACCACGGAGGGCGACCACTCTAAATTCGATACCAATATTTCAACAGAAATATATATTTTGAGGTCCCCTGTAAAAATATTTAGAAAAAGGTCAGTGTGTATGTCTTTGTGTGTTTGTAAACAGCATAAGTGAAAACGAAAATGCAGTTAAATACCAGACTTAGTATTTTTAGTTCAGTACCTTTCAAGGTTGCGACGCGTAGTTTTACAGGAAAATCCCTCTACTCTAAACACCCTTTACATGGAACATTTTCTAAAAATGGCACTTACGATTTTGATTAAAATGTCGTATACTAAATATATTTATATGACAAATAAAAAATATATCCTGAATTCCTTATCAATAACCCCTGAAGTCTTTTCAGTTCTGAATGACTTTTGAATAGCGCGTAACCCCTGAGTTATATAAAAACTGTCTACATAAATACAGACGTCATTAGAACACACAATATATACAATATACAATTTATTGTAAAACTATGTCCGAGATATTCCTTGTTGTAGGTTTCAATTTCAGAACACTTATCTTTTTCTCAATTAGGACATTCTTGTCCGTTTCATCCCTCTTGTTTTACCGCTGGCCATAGAAAGAAAACTAAATTTGACGACAATCCCATAGCGACAGCGTTTAAAGGATTTGACTGTCGCTTTAGGCTGGTGTATTCCCTTATTTCCCTTCTATTTATGAAGAACTAAGTAATAGAACCATTGCTGCTAATGCACATCTCGATTAGGATTATGTAGGTAAAGAATAATGAATGTTTTGCAAGAATAGCTTGCTTACAGAACAGATAGAGAAAATCATGTGAATGGAACACATTTTGCATGTTGCTTTGCTGACTTTGAAAATGGCAGGTTAGATCCCGTTTGCAGGCCTTTACTCTGGATGGCACATGAGATGTTTACCAAATTGCGATTTTAACATCTTTTGATAGGCTTATCGTTGTTGATAAATCCGGAGCCTAGTATATCATGTTTATATAAATTAAAATTGCTAACCTTAATGAGATTTAAAAATTCATACGGTGACAGACTATCGGCGTTGTCGCTTTCAAAGTGTTGCCTGCAAATATAAAAATCTCACAAGTAAACATTTTCATGGGGTAGATAAAAATGTGGTTTTGTTTCTTCCAACATGTTTGTGATGTCAAAACAAGTGCTGATACAAAATTTTATAACGCGAGAGCGATTACTTCGCGAGTTATTTACATATTAAAATACCCTGCAGTAATGGTATCCCACAGATGGTCCTTTCAAATTCTTAAAGCAAAAATCAATTTTGTTTTGGAAATGATTTTGGGTTGTCTTTTTTTTTCCTGAAAGTCCAGCCAGCAGCCAACCGTACTGGAAGAACTATGTGATAAATGCAAAAAAGTGGCAGTTATTAGGTGTGGATAGTGTAGAGTGAAATTATGTTTTGCACACGTATTTGTGTCATACCATTACTGCGGGGTATATTTTCAGGAATAATAACCGCATTTGGAGATGTGTCAAGCTTCAATTAAGGTAAGAAATTTGATTTCTGCCCTCATGACACCAAATGTCACCCTCCCCCGCTCTTATTAATATGTAAATAACCCGAAATAATCGCACTCGCGTTACGTAAATTTGTATAAGCACTTGTTTTGAAATTACAAAACGTGTTGGAAGAAAAACCAATCCCAATTTTATCTTCCTTATGAGAAGGTTTGCTTGCCAGCTTTGAAACTCAATCCCTATGAGATGGTCATGCCGTCTACAAGGTGCGATATTTTCTCACACAAAGAGTGGAAGAAAGTTGATTAACATCCAAGCCAATGCTATCTGGAGTTTTTATTAAAATCCAAAGATTTTTTCTCCCACGTTGTTGCTAGGCAATAAAGGCTAATAAAAAATAAACGATGCCAACCCACGCATTGGCGCTCTGTAATCAAATAGGAGGTTCAATGATTGTATTCCTGACTTCCCTCTGTGATTTCTTTCAGGTGTTTTCTGCTTTCACGACCTTCGAAAGAAAAACTATCACCTAAAGTGTCAATATACCTTCTCTAGCTCGTATGTACAAAGTACGTGGTGGATACAGAAGGTATTGTATTCCACTCAAAAATTCGATACCGAGATTTCACCGGAAACACATGTTTTTAGACCCCATAATCCAAAAATAGCATTTTTAGGAACATCTCAGTATGTGTGCCTTTGAACAGCATAGCTCTTAAACAAAAAGTCGGTTAAATAGTAAACTTGGTATATAAGTTCAGTATCAAACAAGGGTGGCACAGGAAGATTTTCAAGAAAATCCTACCCCCTCCCAACTGCCCTTTAAAGGGAACAATTTTTCGAAGATTTTAATGTTCTCAAAAATGGCTCTAACGATTTTGATTAAAATACCTTATGTGCAAGTTATTTTCATGACAAACGAAACTTATATATTTAACTTTCTGAGAATAGGCTCTGAAGATTTCTTCATTTGGAGTGATTTTGTGCAACTGGCAAATTGTAAAAGATAGACAAAAACGTACTACACAAATAATGAAGTTCTGGCTAAAACACACAATGTATGTCATACACCTTTTAGTAAATTTAACCGTTTTCGGGATATTTGGAATTATTGTTGTCAATTTTAAGCCACTTAAACTTTCTTCAACGAGAAGACATCTTTCATATCGTGTCTCATTTGTTTACTCCTGGCAAGCAAACAGAATGAAACTTCCATTGTTCCACACAGAGGTAAGTTTTTAAAGGACTTGACTATCGCTTTAGCCTGTGCATTCTTTTATTTCCCTTCTACAAGAAAGCAAGTAATAAGGCTAATTCTGCTAATGCTTATTTCGATTAGTATGATCTAGATAAATGATTAATCTTTTGAATAGAAGGTGTGTTTGCGGAAAAACTAGAGAAAGTTATGTGAATGGAACACATGATATTTTTAGTGGTGCAATGTGCCCCTCCACCACCCACACACGATCTACATTGTTGAAAACATTTTTGTTATGACATTTTTATTCACTAACTGCTAAAATAGTAAAACAAATTATATACTGAATTCCGTTCTAGATTGATTTTACGAAAATACATTTCTTACATATTTTGAGAATAGACTTGCTAAGTTCTGAAGACCGAGACAAAATGTTATCCGAAGCTCTCATATATTGATACAGTGCCTTCGTTTTATGCCAAGGCCGTGGATAGCACGAATGCGTGCTACACACACTACTCTACTACATTACGGGGTTATGCGTTTCGTAACTCCCGCGTTACCTACTAGTGTAACATATATGCAATGAGTTCTAACCTTGTTATCGGTCTGGGGGTGACCAAATTGCCGGATTGAGGTTTGCGCACACAGAGTATTAACTATATCATGGAGTGGCGTGGCCTCTACAGCTCGTTTCGAAACGTGTTGCACTATCTAGCATTGCTCACTGCATGGCCTCGTTCAGTTCCTGCTGGTAGCTAAACCAGTGAACACTGAACGAGAGCGCAGATTGAGAAATTTTGAAAAAACGAAGGGTGAACGTACGACACTAAAAGAAACTTCTGGATTATTCAAACAGCAGGAGATCCTTTTCTTCAGATGTAATAAGGACGTATCTCGTAATTCACTGCATTGAAATCCGAGTGAGTTTGGTTGTTTTATGTTTCTTGTCTTTTCAAATCTCTGCACATTTCATCCTGAAATTTTTGTATCAAGTTTTATATTTTGTTTATAAAGTACAAGGCCCTCTTATTTACTAATCATAAAACAATTTCTTTCTTGTATTACTTTATGAATTAGAACGATGCATATAATGTAAATACATGGAATGTGCTGCTTTTGGAACAGCTTATACTTCAACGTGTACATTTTTACGTTACAAACTCCTCTCCACTACTCTCTCTTTATACTGCTGACTTCTCTGTGTGTTCGTAACTGTGTGCGCCTCGGGACCCAAGACCGAGCGTTAATTATAGGCAAATAGAGGCTGTGAATAGCGCTATGAATAGAGGTTAGTGAAGCATCCGCTTGCTGTGTAACACAGCTGAGAGATTTCTTAGATGAGTGTTAGATTGGAGCACCAATTAAAGTACGCTGTTCAAGCGCAGAATTGATGGTAGGCATTTCCGTGGACTAATAAGAGAATAACATTCGTAAGGACACTACACACAACATATTGTCGAAACATATCACAACACGAAGACAAACCAGGAACTCAAGACAGCACACAGCATATTAATGTTCCTTTGACACGTTCTGCGCCGCTTCTGCGCAGTGGCATAATACCAATATCACTGCCGTCTCGGCTGATACGTATATAAAGCGGCTGTGGCCTTGGCATAAAACGAAGGTACGGTGCATTTACTATGAGGAGAACACCTTTTCATAAGGAAGAGGAAGTAGTTATTGCATTTCACCCAAATTTCTATCTCAAAATTTCAGCAGAAATGTATGCTTAGGTACCTCAATCCAAAAATTATTGTATTATATTCCAAAGATTTGATGTTAAGATTACCCGAAAATACGTTATGTTTTGAAGCCACATTAATCCTAAAGAGAAATTTTAGAAATGTTGTGTTTGTGTGTGTGAGTGAGAGAGAGAAAGAGAGAGAGAGATAGAAATACCTAACGAGAAACCCAAAATTGATATTTAAATGCTTTATCTTCGAAGGATCCGACACGAAGTTTTTCAAGGAAATCACCACCAAACCAAACTAGTCTTTACATAGAAAATTGAGATTTAATTAAAAGTATATAACTACTTTTTATTCAAATAATACTGTTTAGGATATTTTCACAAAATTAAATGTACGTCTTAAATTTTCTGGGAATAGCCTCTCTATGTATGTATGTATGTATGTATGTATGTATGTATGTATGTATGTATGTATGTATGTATGTATGTATGTATGCATGTATGTATGTATGTATGTATGTGTGTATGTATGTATGTATGTATGTATGTATGTATGTATGTAAGGACAGTCTATATCTGCACAAATTGACACGATTCTATAGGGGTCCTCCATAGATTTTTTGAGATAGGGAACTCATTATCCCTTTTGCCAAATGTCAAATTTATGGTACGTTTTCTGGATCGCACATCAGTGGCCGTAAATTAAACGAATATGGATGTACATGTCCTATTTTTATTCAGAATCGCTCATTTGTATGACATTAGTCGAAGAATTGCATTGCTGGTGCACAATAAATATAGGTATTTAGAATTATGGGCTTGCAATTGTGGTAAAATTGTCTGTTCTTTGAGGATATGCACACCACTGATAGTTTGATTTCAAATCAATGTACTTGGCTAAGCGCTTTGCTATTAACATACTGGTGGGCAAGTCGGTAAAGCGCTGGTCTGTGTAAGCCACAATACAAAGATCGCATCGCTCTCTGAAATGTCCATTTTTTAGTTTTCTAATGTTCTTGATTTTCTCAAAGAGCTACAGTATCTGAGCTGCACTAATACGCTTAGTTCACTTTTATCAGCTAACACGATAAACTCTCCAGTACAAATTGCTTTCAAAAGATTGTGAATGATATCTATAGCGTTCAATATTAAATGAAGTAATTGTCAATAAACCTGCCTAGATTAATGCAATGAAACAACTAGGTCTGTTGAAAACATTTATGTAATGTGAGCTTTGAAACGCAGTAACAACCATGATTTTAGTGGTGGAGTAAAAGAAATTCTCGGCTATTGCTGGGATTCGAACAGTGGCACTTTGAATTTATCCTTATGCAGGTATTACGCACTTGAGCTACTGCAGTCCTGCAAGATTTTGCAATGCTTACACGTGACTACTGTGAGAACCATGAGTTGATGTTGTAGAAGTATACATATTACGTGTAAGGAAATATTATATTGTTTCAACGAACGGGGTGTGAAATGGAGATCACACACATTAACATCCTAAGATAATCTATGGTGGGAGCTTCTGAGCTCATGTGTTTTTTGCTGCCCTAGCGCATGCGTAAGAGCATCGATTACCAGATGTGCATCGAATCAGATGAGCAATTACTGAAACGAACTTTAGCCACTTCTGGTGAGGTTCACAACAATCGTGGAGTTTGACAGAGAGCGGGGTTCATTTCTTCGTAGGTGCAATTTCTGTAGAGAAGTTGCAGGTCGTGATATTGAACAGCTCTTTTGATAACCTGTTATTTTCTATTCTGATATTAGAAATTATTTGACCAAGTCCCTTTTTGTTTGCTTTTCTTGCACTTTCCTTTCTAGTACATGGTTCTTAATTAGCTTTATGTTGGTACTTGTTTTACTACAGAGATAATTGTTCATTTTACTTCATTTGAGGTTTATTTGACACAATGATAATATTGTTTCGTAATTTCTGAACTGTCCCTACAATTGTAACGTGTACGTACTTAACACATCAATGTATGATACACTGCATTTTAGAAACTCCTTCAAAAGAGAAGTGCGCTCCTTCAGGTGTAAAATGCAATTGTTATACTTTGCAACTATGTGTTATTCGCGCATTACACTTATTTTATTTGTGAGTACGAATAAATCATTTTGAGTAACGCAGCAAAATGTGAACGCCTCATTTTAAAATCAAACAAATGAAACATAAAAATAAGGGCACCTACCGAAACTTGAACCTCCAGCTTCCACTATATCTTAACCCGATATCCGCACACTAAATTAGGTCACTATATCAACGTTCCCCTGAAATCTGGGTGTTCAGTCACGGTCCATTGCGGTTTGCTCAGATGCGTGCTAACCCTTAATACATTTTGTGCTGTAGCAAACAATTTAGAGCCCATAGCCCATAGTTTCCTTCTCTCAAACTGTTTATCTTTGACCCCTCTACAATCCTGCCAATTTTTTTCGGTTGAACTCTGGGACACTTGTATATATACAGGTTCTCCCAGAATTCCACCACACAAAATGGCAGGATTGTGGTGAAGGGAAGAAGGGAACCTATGCGCTATGGGTTCTAAATTGTTTGCTAACCACAAAATATATTAAGGGTTAGCTCAGCACGGATCAAACCACCGTGGGCTGTGACCTGAACACTCGAATTTCAGAGACCGTAGATATGTCATTATTTAGCGCTATGGTTAGCCTCTGGGCATGTAGTGCAAATTTTGAGGGAGTTTCACGTTCAGTTTTCCGTAGGTGTCACAAATCTACACAGGTGCAACAATGCACGGCAATGGCTTTCGTAGTAAGCCGCTCATACATGTAGCGCT
This sequence comes from Hymenopus coronatus, assembly GCA_030762935.1. Lineage (NCBI taxonomy): Eukaryota > Metazoa > Arthropoda > Insecta > Mantodea > Hymenopodidae > Hymenopus > Hymenopus coronatus. The sequence continues at coordinate 41,651,993 of CM060900.1, forward strand.
TACGGTCGCAAGGCGCAGTTACAAAATATTTTTAAACGTAAAAGTAATATTTATTACTTCTTATTTTTCTTCTGCCTTTCAAGGGTTAGACCTTTCGGCCTGTTCCGGCCTTAATTCCATCTTGTATCTGGCCTTCCTTTGTCTCTCTTTCCTATAGGTTTATACTTTATGGCCATCTTTGGAATCCTTATTTCTTCCATTCTTTACAGATGATCCTTTCCTTTTTGTTTATGTTGTTATGGTTTATCTTTTACCACAAACATATTCAATTCTTGTCTAATCACTTCATCAGGAATTTTTTCCAGTTTAGTACAACCGTAAACTGATCGCAAAATATTAATTTCTGCAGGCTGTACATGACTACGATCCTTTATCATCGCCCAGCATTCACAATCGTACAGTAAAACAGGTATAGCCATCACCTTATAAAATGTCATTTTTGTATCTCTCTGTGTATTTTTTAATTTTCTACTTATTGCACCTCATATACTCTGATATTTCTGTAATTTAATGTTTATATCCTTATTTTGGTTAAAAATAATATAGCTTCCTAAATAGTTGAAATGCTTAGCTTGATCTAAGATCTAATCTTCAATTAATATTTTGCTTCTTACTGGATATTTCCCATGTAATGCATTTATTGATATCTTGAAATTATACTCCTTTCCAATTATGTATACAAGATGAATTGATTTTTGTAGTTCATTTTCAGAATTTGCAATTTAAATGTCGTCCGCATTTAGTAGTACGTTAATGTACTCATTCTTAACTATGTGTATTCTTTTTGATGCTCTTTCTCTCCATTCACCGAGAGTGTCATCTAAATAAATATTAAAAAGAGTGGGTGATTAAGTGCACGCTTGCCTTACACCTTGGTTTACTAAAATCTTTTCCCTTTTATAATTGGGGACGTCCAGTATTATTTAAGTTCCATTATACAGCTTGAGTATCACCGTTTTTCCATAATTTCCAGACGTTTCTCCCTTTCTACTCTGTCGAAAGCTTTCTTCAGATTTATAAAAGCCGTATAAATATTGATACTACATGACCTTTCTCTTCTGAAGCCACTTTTTGCTTCTAAAAGCATCAGTTCTGTAATATTCTTTAATTTGTTGTTTACTACACTTCCATAATTTTGTAGGCACTGTTTAACATACTAATACCTCGATAATTTGTAGTTTTACCGCAAGCTCCTTTTCTGAAGAGTGAAAGTACTTTTGTTGTAGGCCAATCTTCTGGAATCGTATTGCGTAGCCAACAGATGTTAATTAGATTTAAAATTCTGTATTTTAACAATATTTCCCCATGTTTTATTAACTGATATTAATCCGGTCCAAAGGTATTTATTATTTTTATTACTTATGAAATAAAACTAGCATTTTCATAAATGTTACCAAAACATTACATGTATTTAAACATTAAAATTAAATATAAATACTGCACTACACATAACTTTCCCAAAAGGTGTCAAGAAAATATTGCTGCTTGTCATGTGCATTATCTTATAACGCCTGAATGCTGTGTACAATATGCATATTTGACACTGTAGCAAGAGAAAAGGATTTCAAGTACGTGCATTGTTGAGCTTCGACTTCAATTTAAAATTAAGAAGGGCGTTAAGTTGCGCGTTTGCTGTAACCTATGACCTCTTGTACCGAAGGTATTATAAACATCTCCCTTGAGGTAGTGTTAACTAAAACGCCTGCACGAAGATTCCGTAGACAAAGCTGATTACTGCATGTTACATACAGTTCCTGAACTTCGCCCTACGGTGTTGGGGAGTTAGAAAAACAAGTGGAGAGGTTTAACCCATCCTAGATGTCGTTCCATCATCTCATATCCGCAAAAAGGGGTCTTATTAAAGAGAAGAGAGACAGATGGGAGCATTTAGTTGCAAAATGAACATGAGAGCGTGTGACAATCACATATTTGACTCTGAATAGTAGAAATCAGCTTCAGCGAAATTACAAAACCATTTTGTCCAAAATATGAAGGAACAGACTGCGGGAACATGGATTACATCAAAATAAATTGCAATCAGTGTCAAGTAAGAACTTTAGGCACCATCATTTTTATAGAGTTTAACGCCCGCATTTACTACTTCCGGCACCGCAGGCGATAACACTGGTGACACATGGAATGAAGATAGAGCACCGGTGGAATGCGATGGCGGGGGAAACCGGAGAACCCGGAGAAAACCCACCCCTGCGCCACTTTGTCCACCAGAAATCTCGCATGCTTGGGATCAAATCCGGGCCGTCTAGGTGAGAGGTGAATGGCCTAACCACTCGGCTACGGCGCGGCCACGATCGTTTCTAAAATGTATACAATAAAAATATGATGGCAAAGGGTGAAAAATTGAGTTTAGAGCATTCTCACATACCATTGCCGAAATCGAAAGGTTGTATCACATTATCCAAACTAAATACAAATCAGCGTGTGTTTTATATTGGATGTAAATGGCAGGAAAACAGCATCTAAACACCGATAATAACATGCTTGTACACACCTGTAGCGATTTACACCATCCTAAAAAGTTAAGTCGATAACGCCAGACTCGCACATGCTGTCACGTGAAGCCAACTGCTGTAATGTTAGTATGCATTCTCGGAGTCTAGGCTCCAGCTTTTAGAGCAAAGTGGAACCGTCAATTACGAGGCGTGTTAGCTTTTGTTTTCAATTGTGCTGTGAATTCAACTGCTGGATGCATGTAAAGTCTAAACGTAACAGTGTCTGAAGAATGAATGCAGACGACCACGAGAGGAAGCTTGAGTAAACATAAACAGATAAGCGGTAGTACGTTATCATTCCCGGTGCATGCAGTATACAGTTCTGCAATACCGGAAAGCAGCAGTTGAGCCTCTTACAATGGACGGGTTCGAATCAAGTACAAAATGTCATACTGTGATTTCACAGGAAATGCAAATTTTCAGACATCCCTACCATCACCACCAATAATAATAATAATAATAATTTTATTATAATAATAACAGCAACAATAACAGCAATAATAGCAACAACAATAATAACAACAGTAACAACAATAATAGCAATATGCCATGTCTCTGTCTTTCTCTGTGTGTGACCTGTGAGCAACATAGTTCAAAAACGGAAAGTTGATTAATTATTAATGCTTGGTAGGTAAGTTCAATATTCTTCAAAGATATTATAGGAGAATGTTGAACCGCCTCAAAGATTTTTTGCATGGAAGATTTTTCGAAATATTCGATTTTCTAAAAAATGGTTCTATTCTGATCCAAACTCACATAAGAAACAAAAAGAACAAGCTGAATTTTCGGGGAATAATCAATGAAGTCCTCTATTTAATATGTATCGGATAATGTTAATCATTACGAAATATTAGTCATTGTTAGATCATATTATTCATTACTTTGTCATTCTTTCCAAGTCATTTCGATGTTCAATTGTTTTTCACGATAGCAAGGAAAGAGTATAACACTAAAGGCAGTATAAAGAGCATTAAGTTGATAAACATGTGAATAATTTCCTTCTATCTGTAACAAAATTTACATTGAAGCTATTACTATCAAGGTTTATCTCAATTAAAGGCATATAGGTAGAAATACAAAATGTTTGTAAGGACAGTTTGTATGCCCACTAATAAATGAGGAAGGGTAGAGAAGCTCATGTAAGACATCAGGTTTTTATCATATAGTATATTCGCACATCCAAACTTACAGGCTCTAAGGAGGTGAGGGAATAAACCTATTTAAATAATAACTATCAATGCCGGCTGGGAATGGACCATGGTACTACCAGGTGAGAAGTCAGCTGGATAACCACACGACCTCGGAAGGAATCGGAAACAGCTTTATGGCTGTTCTATGAAGCAGCATGTGGAAGTTAACTAGTGTAGGGAAGTACAGTAGTTTTTGGTTTTCTGATTATGGTTTCTCCAAAAATACTGGTGAGGTTGCCAATGCTGTAAAATGAGATACCGCGCGATAATTATAGCATTGCGTCACATGTGTGTGTTCACATAGACGCGATTACTGTGCCTCGCGATATTACCGCACACCATTTTGCGGACTACCACCTATGAAAGGTAGAACGTGCGGTTATTACCATCCTATACTCACTGCGGAATATCAACACGACGCTGCAATGGAGAATGACGACAGAATATGAAACAGTTTTTCTCGGACTCCGTAATTAATTTCCTTACGCTTACATATACATGCTTTAGCGAACTAATTTTTTATCGTTCTATTTAAGTTTGTTCCCCACCTTTAACTGCAATGGTCATATCAGCGTAATTTTACTTTTGAATATATTGCCCTTCGAAATGTGTTAACTCCTGTACAGTTCTCATTGGATTTTTTTCTTTGGTTTTTGTACGTTGAAGCGCGCGCGCACGCGCACACGCACACACACATTGACACAAACACACACACACATACACATGCAATTCATCCAGACTCTTAAGGAAAATAGAGAAAGCCTTGGCCTGAGAAAAATTCAGAGCTCCCATATGGGAATCAAACTCGGAAATCGTCGCATAGCAGCAAAATGCACTACCGACCATGCCAGTGAAACCAGCCCTAAATGTTTTATTGGGTGATGGTGCCGAAGTTAATTATTACATACCACATGGATATTTAAAGCAAACTTCCTGAACATGTTCTCTTTACTTTATCTACACGTATTATGCACATACGTGTATAGAGAAGCTATTGCAATGCACCCAAAAATTCGATTCCGTAATTTCACCGGAAATACAAGGTGGTCCACCTGTTCCTTCAACACTTCATTCTCTGAAAATAATAATGTCAAAATGACCATGCTTGTTGGCCATTTGGTAACCATGGAAATCTAGCCTGCTCTTCATCGAAAAATAGATCTTGACAGTAGTAGTTACATCCATCCCAATAACATGCACTTAATAACTCGTGTTACACTACATGTTTTATCAATAAGATCGCTGTCATACATTCTACAACGTAAATTATAATAAATGAAGGCCTTAAGCTACAAAAAGGGATCCACAGCAGTTATAAAGAAATTAGCGGCGAGGGAAACATGTGTGATAGTATACCTAGAAGTTTTAACGCAGCATGCGGCTGCAGTGATTGTAGCTCAACTGGTTAATTTCATGGTACCTCGTCACCTCCAGCGTGACAGCGGTTCAAGTCCCGCACTCTGCGGCGACTTCTTTCTTCTTTATGTGTTATCCATTGAGGTGTAAGGTTAGTTCAGTGTTTGTCACTCCAATAATTGTATGTATAAACAAAAAGGTTTACGAATGAAGAACAAACGACAGTTCATTTTACGTGTTCTTCAGTCTTCGATCCTTAATTTTCTTTTTAATTGCTTTGAAAGAAAACTCACTGAGACTTTAAATAATAAAGAAAATGTTCAAAATGTATAAAGCTAATAAAAACAGTTTCAAAATAGTAAAATACTTAACGTGTTATCAATTGTTCTTCATAGTCAGAGAATGTTCTCTACAAAGTTGTGGCGACTGGAACCCTCGGTGGGTTAGCGAATACTACCGGAAGACACTTTAGGTCTAGACATGCCCCATTAAAGGGTTGTGTTTATAGCAGGGAGGAGACTTGAACATATGCAGGACAGATACTAGACAATGTTAAATCTTTTGTGTACTTAGGACTCACATTTACAATGAACGGAAAATGGACAAAACACATTGACATTGCGAAACACAGGCAAGGGTGAAAGTGGCGGAAGCTCTCCGGATACGCTGCAGAATTCCGAATATCTCCATAACCTTAATGGAAACTGTACACGGAGCGACAGTTAGATCCACGATGACATACGGAGGAGAAATATGGGGGTGGGAACAAACAGGAAATGTGGATCAAGTGAGGACCCAATTTTTGAAAGGAATTCTGGGTGTAGGGAGGGAGGGGTACGGCAAACTGCGGAATAATGAGGGAATTCGGGGCACATAGTGAAACGATAGAGTGCAAAATCAGAGCACTTAAATATTGGGTGAGAATCGTTCACGAAAACCAATATCTAATTAGGGCAGTCTGCTACCGTGGACAGTTGCGAATGGAAGGTAATTTGACGTGGGCATCAAAATTAAAGAAAGGGTTGGAAACCATTGGGATGGGAGACATTTGGATGGCGGGGCAGGAAAACAGGCGAAGTATTTGGAGAAAAATTGAGAAACGTCTCTGTGATATTGACAGACAGCAACTGATTGCGCAATGCACAGAGAAGGTGTCATTAGAAGTACAGTCTGGGCTGAAATCGGAGTGGGGTATGGAGCAATACATCAAAACAGGTACTAAAATCATTAGAGAGGGGCTCGCGTGGATTAGACTAGGAGCATGGAGGAGCACGAAAATTTCTGACGAGAATGCTACGAGAATCTGTCCCATTTGCGAGGAGGAAGAGTCGTGGACTCACATCTTGGCAAGATGTAGGGGTACGGAGGAATGGCGGGAAAAATATTTGCCGCGATTTTTTACCACTGCGAATGTAGGGATAGAAGAATGTTGGACGCTACTGACAGGCACGGAAAATATGGACAGGCTAGGTAAATTTATACTTAAGGCAAGACAGCTGAGATCTGAGGAGGCTGCCAATAGAGAAGGGGGGGAATAAGATCAGCTAAACAAAAGTGACTACAATGTTCTACATACATATATATTATGTCATACTTAGGTCACTGTTGTGCTAGGGTTGTATATACTATGTGTATATATGTCTTTTAAGTGTAATTATCTATTATAAGAGGGTGCATTTATGAAGGTGTACTCTGTGCTGTAAATTTAAATTGCTATATTTTAATATTTTGTATCTTTATTTTCGGATTCACTCTTAATTTTATTGTTGTTTAATATTGCTTTTGACTGTGTATTTCCTTTGTCTTTTTATTTTCGTGTTTACTCTTTTAATTCTTTGTTGTGGTTGCTTTAATATTGCTTGTAATGTGTATTACAAAAGCACGTACGGTCTGTGGACCCGTGCGACTGTTGAAATTCTATGTATGATATTGCTATGTTAATAAATACACTTATTCATTCATAGATACAAATGTACGAAGTAAATATGCAGATATGTGCTATTTTACAGCTAAGGTTTTCTCTTATGACCTCAGAACCCATTGGATAGGTAAACTCAGTCGGTCGAGAAATCGCCATGTATTCCAGGCTGAACGCCTGTATGGAAATCGATTTCCATAAATACGAAAGCCTGCACACAACAATTTTGGGAATGCTGAACGACGTTTACATATAACAGGAACATTTGAAAGAACAGGTGCTGTTATAAAGGCACCAGTTACCCCTGGGCACAATGAAGATACAATTTTAGACGCTGTCTTATTCCCCACATTAGCACGCAGGCACTGGCACAAGACACAAACATCAGTAGGTAATCAGTTATGCGAATACTGAATAACAATACATTTCACCCTAACCGCTTACAGCTATACCAGCAACTCCATGGTCGTGACTTTGAAGCTCGAGTAAATTTCTACCAGTGGGTATTACGCCGTTTGAACCGTGATGCAGTCTTTTTTAACCAAATTTCTGTTTTCAGACGAATCGCGGTTTCACAACAATGGCACTATGAATCGTCACAACATGCACTACTTCAGTGTCGATAACCCTCATTGGGTAAGACAGGCAGATTTTCAAGACCAGTGGGGAATTAATATATGGTGTGGCATTTTGGAGGATCATCTAATCGGACCACATTTTTTTCGAAAATCACCTTACGGGAGCACGCTACATTCACTTCCTCCAAAAAGATCTACTTTCATTTCTGGAGCATGTACCATTAAATGGAAGATTATGAATGTGGTTTCAGCATGATGGTGCTAAACCGCACCAGTCCAGGATCGTCACAAATCATCTAAACTGCAAACATCCTGAAAGACCTGTCTCGTGGCCTGCTAGATCTCCTGATCTTACGCCACTTGGGTGCTTCCTATGGGGTCATCTAAAACAGTGTAACGCCACCGGCAGCATAACGTTAATCATCTTTATCAACTAATTAGGGAGGCCTGCAGGTCCGTCATGTCCTAGATGTTACTACCTGCCAGGTTGTCGTTGCAACATCACGTACAACTTTGAATCAACAAAGAAGGTCATCGTTTTGAATAGCTGCTGCGCAAAATGAAAAAGTTTCATCACTAAGTTTCATGTCGGAAGCACTTTATCTAGTGGACATTGAGAAGTTTACATTATGGGGATTAAACCTAATTTTCATTTCAAATGAAAGTATTGGTGAATACCTATGTATTTGGCACAGTTTGTGATTGTCAGCCTAGGTATTTTGTGTATTTTTCGTTTTAGAGTAACCCTGAAAATTGGTCTGGTTCTGTAGTATTATCTGAAAAACCTATGTTAGTTCTAAAACATGGCAATAATACCTGCATATTTAGAAGACACTGAATGAATATGCCTCATAATGTTCATGATTAAATTAGAATAAACATAAATAAAGAGAAAGATAAAAGAAACAAATACGCAAGTTAAAAAATGTTCCGATATCCCATTTAGCTTTGTGTCAAATCAGGAATAAAAATGCGGGGGGAAAATTTGACAACGTTTTGTTAAGATTCGGACCTTAATCCAACATCTTGGAATTCATGCTTACACCGCGCGTTAAGTGAATACACTACTGTTCAACTATAACTTTTAGTGCCAAAATCTATAATTTAATATGCAGAACATGGGTCTCGGGAACGATGTTTTCAGGTTAGACTATAATCTGCGGGTTGCATAAAACCAGAGAATAAGGGACATGTGAACCACCTTGTATAAAATTTAGAAAAATGTCCATGTGTGTCTGTCAGTCAGAGTATGTGTGTATGCGTGTGTGGGTCATGGCTCAGAAACGAGAAGTCCGTTAAATACCAAAGTTGGAATTCAAGTTCAGTATCTTCCAAGGATGCGATAAAGTTCCCCCACCCTAAACCATGCTTTACAGAGAAGCATTCTCGAAAATTTTCATTTTTCAAAAATGGCTAACGATTTTGATTAAAATATCATATATTAAAGATATTTGTCTGACAAATAAAATGTATATGTTAGATTTTCTGCGAATAGCCTCTGAAGAAATCTTTATTCTGGATGAAATTCACGGAATTTTGTAAATCTGATAAACCGTAAGAGATAGCTAAAAACATACTAAATAGAGAATATAGAGATCGTTAAAACACACAGTTTATGCTATATACTTTTTTTTCGTGGAGCTGATCGTTTTTGAGACATTCCTTGTTATTGGTTTCAGCATTAAAATACTCTTCACATCCGGGAATTTGTCAACTCCTGTCCATACAAACAAAGGAAAACCCAGTTACATAGCAAACAGCTTTTGACTATCCCTTTAGCCTATGGTATTCCGTTATTTCCCTTATATTTACATGGAAGCAGCTAATTAGACAAATTCTGACAATTTTTGTCAATTGCCAGGATAAAATCAGCACCAGAGATATGAAGAAATTTAGTCCCGCAGGAGTTATTCTTGTGTGTCAGCACATCTACTGACAAAGGTCTGTCGCTTTTAAGCATACTATAAAAACAAATGTCTGGGCCGGGTTTGTGCCCTCGGCCTTGGGGTCAGAAAGCCAAAACCTAACCAAGTGAGCCACCCAGAACATCAGAGGTACTGGATAATACTATTGGTCCGATTCGACGAGAATGTGGAGAGAGCACCATTTAGCGAAGAAGAAAGTGCTGTTTCACCACGACGTCGCACCATCACATTCATCTGGAGTTGTCACCGTCAAAATGTAGGATTTGCAGCCACACCCACTCTTCTCACCCGACCTAGCTGCCTGTGAGTTTTTCTTGTTCTCAAACATGAAAAACTGTTTTGTGGAAACAAAATTTAGATTAGTTGAGGTCAACGTGGAAAGAGAGTAGCATTTTGTACAGCTGGACTATTTCTATTTTTGGTGGGGATAGAAAATGTATGAAATTAGGGAGAAGTTATTATACCCAAAGGTGGACTAATCACTAAAGGCGTCGTCTTCATTCTTAACACGGTTAGTTATTGAACCTCCTCGTATACTTAAATTTGAGTCTATTGGGAAACATTGAAATTGTTGAATATCCCCATAATGTAAGCCTTATTTAGAAAGATCTAAAACAGTGCTTTGATGATTATTAATCTCCATGTTTTCATTACGCTGCGCAACGTGTGATTGTCGTGTACACTTTTGTGGGGTCCATATCGGTGAGCTCACACTCACATCTTTTCCGTATCTCAATCAGGGGAACCAACTGAATTAAAATCCATGAAACCGCTAATCTTTTAACAATAGAGGATTAAGCATGGAATATGCAAGTCCGGTTATCAGCGGTGCCACATTCGAAATCATATTCACAAGGAAATTCCACGGATTTAAAATGTGGTTCCTTCACTAAGCCTGTGCGAGCAATAAGCATGCTCTGATTCTACTTGTTGGTTTCATTTACAACAACTTTTTACATTTGACTTGTAATCAAAATCGTGAGAGGGAATATAAATTGCGCTCGGACGTTCAGTTTAAAATAGATACATTGCTTGTTTCATTTGATATACAATTTCTGAACTTGTCTCTCTCGAATTTCTCTGAAAACCACTGATCTGTTACACTCACATGACTTTCTCTAACTGTTCTAACATCTTACAAAAAACTATTAAACTTTCTACACCAGCTAATCGAGATAAGCATTAGCAGAATGTTCATATTATTCAGTTCTTTATGACTAGAAGAGAAGTAAAGGAATGCACTATGCTAAAGTGATACTCAAATGTTTTGAAACTTACATATGCAATTGTCATTGTAATTCGCTTCTTTGCTTGGCTAGGAATAGAACAAAAGAAAAGGGGACACTTCCTGTCTGAGAAAAGTATAGGTATTTCAAATTAGAAACCGATAATATGGAATATCTCAGAAATAGTTAATTTCTCAACAAAAATGTAAATGTCATAAATTATGTGTTTCAACGAGATCTACACTTTTTGTGAAGCAATTTCTTGTCTATCACTTACGGTTTATCAGCTACGCAAAATGGACAAAATTCATCCAGAATGAAGAGGTGTTCAAATGATACTCCCAGAAAATTAAGATAGCTATACATTTTATTTGTGATGTAAATAGCTTTAATATATGGTACATTAGTCAAAATCGTTAGAGCCTTTTTTTGAAAAAACCAAAATTTTCGAAAAACTTTCTTGAAAATTTTCCGTGTTGCATCCTTGGAAGATAAAAAACATAAATACCAATTTTGGTATTTAACGGTCTTCTTATTTTTGAGCTATGCTGTTCACACACAGAGACACAGACGGACCTTTTTCTAAAAATGCTTTTGGGCTCAGAGGTCCACAAAATATATATTTCCGTTGAAACCGCAACATCAAATTTTGGGTGCCTTACAATACATTCTCTATACACTATGTACATAGTACGTGTAGAGAAAGTAAAAATATGATGTAATATTTTCACGTATCTTTCTCTACAACAAAGTATTCATATAAAAATTGTTCTCCTCTCTACTTATTCTGATCTATATAAACATTAGTGAAATGGTTTTAATATTTATTTCGTTCTATACCAGGTCCAGCTGCCCAAGGTATGATGTGTGTGGATATCTCTTCGTTCATTAAGGGTGAAATCTCATGAAAAATAAAAAAATGGATTTTTTATTTTAATTCCATAAAATAATTTAAGCATTCCTGAATATAAAAAACGGATAATTTGCCATCTGGAGCCATTGCAAATGCCTTAACTGGAGCTACAGCAAAGCATTGCAGGTGAAACTGTACTGGACTCGGCAATAAGAAGAACAGCAATGCAAGAAGAAATGGCAGCACCAGAGGAGAAGAAAAGGAAAGCGGAGGGACCAACCTACCAACCTGGTGGATTTTAATGGAGCCACGCACTCAAATCCTTCCATGTTTTACCACTATTGATATTTTCAGCATTTTTCTTCCTGTAATATGCTTCTTACGGATCATTTTTTCTGTTACGCAAGGGACTTTTTAGTGACGTGAACAAAACAAACAAACTTGATCATAACCTTCAAAATATTATAGCAAAACGGATGAAATTTACACGGTAACTTATTTGCATGATATTACAGATGTGGTATAAATTTAAAAAGGATAGCACTATCAGTTTGGAATTTCAAACTTTCAATCAAAATGTGCTTAAGAGGGTAAGAATACATGTTTCCAAAAATTGGCAATAACTTCTGAAGTGTATTAGATAAAGCAATGCAACCCAGCATCAGAATTTAAATCACAATGGTCCAGCAATTTTGAAAGTTTGAAACGAATTCCCGGAATATTGACACCACCACTGCAAAAATAAGGAAATTAAATATAAAACCCTTTACTATACCTTTTCTATAATTCTATGAAAGCTATTGTAATAAATATTAGTGGTCAAGTTCAATATGTGGTGATGACAAATCCTGTACCACAAAAGTTTGATTAATACGTAAGGATTTTTAATACACATTTTCCAGTTTTGCTTTCAAAAATTCCTTAATTTCATTGGTATGTATAGTCATGAACACCATTATTTTCAAAATATCCAACTGCTGTACATGATTATTCACTGTGCACTTTTATAAGATACTACCAAGTTTCACAGTTCTCAGGTAAGCAGTTTCAGAAAAAAGTTACACTGTTCATGGAAGAATGTGGTTTTATGGAGAACAGTGCAAAAGATTTAATTATATAAGGTTTAGTATTTCTTTACATCCATTACAGCAGTACTTGTTTTATGAATTTTTGAAACGTATTACCACACAAAATCTTTACTTTCTCAAGCCGTATGTACAACGTACATAGTGGATACAAATAGTATTGTCTTCCAACCAAGAATTCGGTGTCAAAGTTTCACCGGAAATATATGTTTTGTGGTCCCTTGAAACCAAAATTTATCTTCAGTCTGTTCTAGAGATGCGGCACGAAGATTTTCAATAAAATCCCCCATCACAACTACATATTATATTAAATTTCTTTATGAAAATATTGTGTTTCTCAAAAGTGGCTCTAACGATTTTGATTAAAATACCGTAGATTAAAGATATTCACACCACAAATAAAATGTAAATTTTGAATTTATATTTTCATACTGTTTAATGCCCGCTTTTACTACTTGTGGAACCGCAGGCGATGACACTGATTATACATAAAATGAAAATGGAGCACCGGTGGAATGCGATGGCGGGGGAAACCGGATAAGTTGGAGAAAACCCACCCCTACGCCAGTTCATCCAGCACAAATCTCACATGCGGTCGCTTGGGGTCAAGCCCGGGCCATCTAGGTGAGAGGTGAGTGGTCTAACCACTTGGTCACGGTACGGAATAGCCGCTGAAAACCTCTATATTCTGGAGGAATTTTTTTTGGAATTTTGCATAACGGTTAAACCGTAAAAGATAGACAAAAGCTTAGTACACCAAAATGATCTGGTTAAAACACATAATTTATGCCACATACTTACGCTATTATGTAGAACTAACTGTTTCTGCGTCATTACTTTTATTGGTTTCAATTTTAAACGACTTAAACCTTTCTCAAACCGGAACTTACGTTTCGTTTCATCGCTCGTTTTATCGTAGGCCTAGGAAAGAGAACCCAACTTCAGTTGTTGCACATAGGACCAGCTTTTAAAACATTTTGACTATCAATTAAGTATCGGGTATTCCCTTGTATCCCTTCTAATTATATAGAAGTAAGTATTACACCAATGTCTGCTAATGTCTTACCTTGGTTAATATGTCTTAGATAAAATAATAATCTGTGTAAAAAAAGTTTTATAACAGCTAGAGAAAGTCATGTGAATGGAACACATCAGATTTTTGAACTAGCATTGTATTCTGAACATTTTGGCATTATATATATATTACTATTTTAGCAGAATATATAACAATATTAACTCACAAATATGCACATAGCCGGTGCCCGTTTGAAAACGGCTTTGGCATAGTTGCACTGATAAAGTAGATAATGATTTAAATTTAGTTAGAGGTGGGCAAATAAATAAAGTATGCTTGTAACATGTGCACAAAAGCCTGATCTACCCAATAAAATAGTGTTATAAAAAAATCGACTTTTCAACTAATTTAACCTGCATTCCCCGTAAGAGTTGCAAAATTCAACGCGGGTATTGCAATTTAAAATCCGCCAGTGGTAGCAGGTTTTAGCTTGAAACAGCCTAGTTGAATTCTGCAACTCTCTTAACACACCGAGGGATATCTGCACACGCCAAATACAGTTGGGCCACCTAATGCACAAGGAAAATAGGAATACACTAACTAGGTTAACGCGATAGTCCAATCTTTTAAAACCTGTCGCAATTTGATGCAATTGAAATTCTCTTCTCTTTGAATGGTCAGGATAAAAAACAAAATATTTCAAAATTGAAACCGATGACAAGGAATATCTCGGAAATGGTCAACTCTACAACAAAATAGAAATGACCTAAACTATGTTTTAACGAGATAAATTTTAGTGCAGTAAACTTTTGTCTATGTTATGCTTTTCCGGTTATACAAAAATCATCTGGAATAAAGAGTTCTTCTGAAGTTAGTTCCAACAAATTTAAAGTATATATTTTTTGTTATGAAAGTAGTTTAAGTTTGAGGTATTTTAATCAAAATCATTTGAGTCATTTTTGAGAAAGTCAACATTTTGGAAAAACGTTCCATGTGAAGGTTAGTTTGGGTTCGATTCAGGTGTATTATTATTATTAGTACAATAGATATTTGAAACCCAAAATATCTCATACTTATCAAATTGAAGAAATGAATGTAATAACGCTTATAACTTGTAGGAAATATGAACAAGCTATATTCAGTATTTACAGTTGTAATAGTAAACAAATGTCATCTTGCTTCATTTGGCTTTGACTACTAACTGGAGCCACAGTGTACAATCCCATGCTTTTGTATGATTAACAGAAAACACACATTAAAGAATTTAGCCCCGCCGAAGTCAAGTGGTTAAACCACGTGCCTCTGACCAAGCAACCGCCCTGGGATATTATGGTGGACACAGAGGGGCAGGGGTGGTATTTTCCGGGTTCTCAGGTTTCCCCTGCCATTGCATTCCACCGGTGCTCAATCTTCATTTCATGTAGGTATCAAGAGTGTCATCGTCTGCGGTGTCGTAGTAGTAAAAGCTGGTGTTAAACACTATAAAAACCCAACTTTTGGTTTTTAAGTTATGCTAAGTTACGTAAACAATCACATACACACTTAAGGACCCTTTTCTAAAAATATTTCTTCTGAACTCAGGGGAGACCTCAAAACATGTATTTCCGATGAAATTCTCGACATCGACTTTGGTAAACTTTGTCTATAATTTTAGTTGTTCCACAAATATAATACCCTTACAAGGGATCATTTTCACATTGGTGTCGCAGAATAAGCTGCTACTTTATAGTGCAAATACATCAACAACAAAAATAAACGCGGCTTTGTTTTCTATATTCGTCGGAAAAAAACTAAATATTTTAAGTTATAGCTTCTGACATAGGTCTGTCTTCCACACAACTATCGTTTGTGTGTTATTGGCAGGCGCTGATATTGAACGTTGTCCGCACCGAAGTATCGTCGTGCAAGACCGCACTAATGTAACTTACAAGCAAAACTTAATTTAGTGAACAAACTATCGGTAGAAAATAGTTTAATTTTTTTCCAAATTTGGGTGGCTCCAAGGAAAATAAAGTACAAAAAAAAAATTAAAAGAAAAAAATGCCAGACAAAAATTGTTCATTTTTGTAAGTTCTCTCATTTAATATTCTTAAATACAAATATATGCAAAGAATTAAATATTATTAATGCATCATTCTGATTTGTAATAAAACGTTGTATAGTAAGTTTTTCTGTATTTCTTATGGTTCACCAGTTGTACAAAATCAAAAATGAAGAAGTCTTTAGACGCGGTTCCCAGAAAATTCGAGATATACAATTTATTTGTTTTGAAAATACTTAAACATACAGTCATTTAATGAAAAAAACATGTTCGTAAACGTTCACATGTAAAGGGTAGTTTGGGGAGGGGGCATTTTCTTGAAAACCTTCATGTCGCATCCTTGAAAGATGCTGAATATAAATATCAAGTTCGGCATTTAACTGGCTTTTCATTTTTAGCTGTTTTGTTCAGACACACACACGGAACTGCTACGAATTTTTTTAAATCGATTTTGGAACCTCAAAACATATATTTCCGGGGAGATTTCGACATCTAAGTCTTTGCTGGAATACAATACCTTATCTATTATTCACATAATAATCTATATAGAAAGTAAAAGCTGGTTCATAAAGCACGTGTTGCTTGCATTTCCAGACAAATGTGCATTGAACTTCTGTTTTACTTACCCCAAATACGCTTCCTGGTTGTAATATTCCTCCTATTGGAAAATTCATTACATTTTAAAGTTATTCCGCATTATTTTAAACAGTTACACTGCCATACATTTTAAAATTACATAACGACTTCCTTTGTGTTCTTTTCTTTTGGGGAGGCAAAACTTATTTTAAAGTGACTCCCGCCTTGAAATTTCAAATCTGTACATTTCTATACAGATTTTTCTGAAAGTTTTGTTGTGATTGGATTATTTTTATGTTGAAATGAATACAAATATCATTCAATCTGTATAAATACTTAGTAATAAATACATTTTTTCATAAATATCATTATATATATACGTCGCACAGTCAAAATCTCCCACACGCCTCAAAATTTGAGAAAATAGGCTGTCATTTTATGAATTGGAACTTTGAAGCACACACGAAAACTTTAAATAGGAATTTTCAATAACTTGAAGTTGTTCTCTAATTAATGATTGACCTAATTATTATAAATTATTATAACTTTTTAAAAGGTTAGACGTTTTAATCTCTAAAATTAAATATTTTTGTAAAAATATATTTCTTGAAAATTATTGTAGGTTTTCTTTATAGTATATAAAATAGATATAGATATATCTGCACATTAAGTTTTAGTTGTATTTAAATAAAACCCGAGACGTATATAACATTTTAAAGGTGTGAAATTGTAGTTTTGAGAAAAACGCTGTTTTATGAAATGGTGTGCTGAGGAACATGTGCGTTGTACGATCTTTAAATGGTTGCGCAGCCCAAAGCAAAGGGAGGACAGCTAAGTGTTTATTCTCTATGTATGTCCAAAGGTTTCAACAACCATTAGCTATAAGAAAGGAATGTTCAGTTTTTTAACGAAGTTAAAATTTGGCACCCAGTTATGAGCTGAGGCTCATTAAATTTTCGCGCCCCTTGATGATTCTAACCTGGTTATCGTTTTCTATAGTACCGACCATAAAGTTATCATGAGTAGCTTGCAAGAGCACAAGGAGCGCTGCAACGGTTTGTACCTTCACCAGTTAGCAAGCGAAGCACGTATGTCAGGGTTGTCATTTGGAGTGTATTGGTATATTCAGACAGCGCATGCGAAGCTCTTCAGTCAAGTCAGCATCGCTGAACACCTCACAATAACCAAATTTCTAGAATGAAGTAGCAGGAATGAACAGGTTTAGCCCGCCTGCCAAGAGGAAAGGATTCTGCAATCAGACAGGTTGATGACGAAATCACAGAGGTAATCCAGATAGCAATTTTAATATAATGAACGCTGTGTGCCGAGGGATTTTGGTACATCACCCCGCTTTACACAGACTTCGCAGATATGGAGCAATCCAGATAAATGACGCACGTTCATTTACTGCAGAACAATTTGGAGACTTAACAAAGCTGTTATTGGTATTATTATTATTATTTTTATTACTATTATTATTATTATTATTATGCCTATTATGGTGCCTGCTATTATTATGATGGTTATTAACAACACCTTCACCAAGCCACAGTAGTAAGAGCAATGAAAGCGATCTTTGAGGTAAAGAAATTCGAGTCTAATATCCCTAAGGGCAGCCCTGAACTTGATCAACATAAAGATAACGTCCAAACAGACAGAATACACTTAAAGTGTTGTAGCTGTGAAATTTGCTAAATTCACAGTATGTAAGGAATCTTATTGAAATTTATACCAGTTATTATTCTCAATCATAGTGATAATTTTGCGAAGTATGAGAAGTATTGGAAATAATTTTGTGAGAAAATAATGTTTAAAGTTGGCAGTTCCTATCAATAAGTATGCACCTATCCATTTATAGCTTCAGTTAATTGGTAGTTACAATTTTCCCTACAATTTTTGGTGAACTTACCTGACTACATGAGAAGAATGTTCTGTATCTCAAAATATACCCAAAACAGAATAGCTTATATGTTTACTTTCTCGTCACATTCTATGTACATAATGTATAGAGAAGGTATTGTATTGCACCCAAAAATTCGATACCGAGATCTCACCATAAACATGTCTTTTAAGACTCCCTCAATTCAAAAAAATCATTTTTATAAAAATGTCTGTGTGTGTGTGTGTTTATGGGCTGCATTGCTCATAAACGAAAAGTCGTTAAATACCAAACTTGGTATTTTCAAGAATGCGACACGAAGATTTTGAAGTAAATCCCCTTACTCCAACTACCCTTTCCGTGGAAAATTTTTCGAAAATTTTGATTTTCTCAAAAATAGTTTTAACAATTTGGATTAAAGTACCGTATGTTAAATATATTTACATGACAAATAAAATTTGTATGTTAAATGTTCTGGGAATAGCCTCTGAAGACATCTTTATTCTGGATGAATTTTACGGAATTTTGTATAACTGGTGACTCGTAAGAGACAAAAACTTGCTGAACATATAATGTAGATCTCGTTAAAACACAGTTTATGTTATACGTATTTTTTAGCGGAGTTGGCCGTTTTTGATGTATTCCTAATTATTGGTTTCAGTTTTAAAACACTTGTACTTTTGTTATAGGAAGGAATTTGTCAACCATTGGCAATACAAATAAGGGAACTTTAATCACATAGCAACCTGGTTTTAAATGCTTTTACTGTACCTCTAGCCTATGGTACTACCTTATTCCTCTTCTGATTACAAGGAAGCAAGTAATAAGACCATTTTTGCTGAATTTATCCCGATTAGCATGAAGTATATAGAAGAATAAGTTTTTAACAATTTGAAATAGATGTAGAGAAAGCCATTTGCACATTAGATTTTTTAACAGGCACAAATACTCCATAATAGTACATAATGGTAACTCACAGCTTGGTACCAACATCACAATTCCAGATTCCTGGAAAATAGGCGAAAAATGTAAAATACATAAACAAAACCAAGGAATCCTCAACTCTGAGCGGTTTAAAGCAGCGAATGAAATAAAACTAACTTCCAGCTGCGGCATATACCGGTTGGAAGGGCAGTCATTATATTAATTTACACCTGTGATAGATCTCGGTGTTTGGTAAACATTTTGTATCTTACGTTTTTGTCCGTGTCCATCTCCTACGGAGTTAATTTATTATTTTTTCGAAAACAAGAGACAGTCAAACTGGCAACGCTGCAGGTTGTGTGGGCGTCACTTGCAATAGGTCAGTACATAAACACACCTCTTTAGTACGTTGAAGGCATTCCTTCCGTTTTTGCTGTGTGAGTGTTAGTCAATCAGAATGCCAGTTGCACTCGTTATCCCCCAACCTCCGTCGTCTTCGCAAGCAACCGACGTGTTTATATGCAGAAGCCGGTTCAGATCCCTGACCAACCTCAACGCATCGTTGCCGAGTTACGTAACGTCTGATAAAGCTGCTCGGAACATTCCTTTAATTAATTTAAGTGATTGATTATTTCGGAACCCTGTGTGATGTCTCATAGTTCCTACCGAATCTAATGTCAGAAATACGTTATTCTACGCACCTTACAAGTAACAAACCATCATATTCATACATTCCTGTGGAAATACGCATACGGTTTGGAACAAACACCTTTTATTTTTGCGAAATCGGCTGATCAAGGAACAAAATGCTCTTAGACCTTTTTGTTTGTAATGCTTCTATGAAGCACATATTGGAAGGAATGTAGAAGTTGACTTCCGCCCGGTATACCTGAGAGTAGCAGCCCACGGACTACACCACCGAATTTGTCTAAACAAGGGATACCACAGCCACAACAACGCCTGCCATTTCTCCAAGTGCGGACTATTCTGCAACACATCGAGTGCACAATAACATTATCCCATCATGCAAACTATGCTAACTCATCTAATCAATACTTATATACACAATGTGTTAATAAAACTCAAATAAATACGTATTATCATTGCAGCACATTGAAATCCTTTATGTATCACTGTGCCTTAAAGATTTAATTCGTATGATTCAGACTCAAAGTGCTTCAGTTGTAAAGATTCATTATAGTGCTAAATATATTAAAACTAATTGAAGCTAATCAATGCAGGTTGTTCAAGTATGCCTTTCCCAAAACATTTAATTGTTTCCTAGTTTTGTTTTTATGATTCACTGTTTTATTTATTTGAGTTTAAGAATCTGTCATTCGTTACTTTTCATTTACACATTACTACAAAATAGGATTGGCGATCCTATCCTAAGGCATAAAAGTTCCAAATATCGCATCAAATAGATCATCGTATCCAAATATCGCAACGAAACGCGACATCATTTACTAAACTTGTTTACTATGTGCATTTTTATTGTTATGATTCGTTCTCTAGTTAATTCTGTAGTATTTTAGCAGAGTTCTTAATTTTTTATACTAAATTTTGTAACGAAATGGTTTTGTGTTCTCGTTTTCTTTAAGTGAGAAATGCAAATATGGAAACCTATAATATTTATAGAGTAAATAAATTAATTTTATTATTATTAAGCTTATTTTTACGTATTCATGCCAGTAACAGCTGAAGAGCACGGTTTAGTTTTAACCCTTTTTGCGCCAATCGCAATCTAATGGTGATCCGATAATTCTGCGAGAACTGCCAGTCGCGATTTAATCGTGATGCTATTTTCATACTTAGAACTCTTTCCAGCTGGAAAGTCTATGTACTTTCTACGCCATAGCTATAGAGAAAGGTTTTCTAGAGCGTTTCGTGTCCTTTTCTTTACACTCCAAAGCTCTAAATTAGCTCCAAATTTAATGTCTCTAGCCGGTGTTTGTTTATGTTTTTTGAAACATGGCGTCGTCTAGCCAAAGGTTACGAATCGAAGAGCAAATAAAACTGTAGTTCGCGATGTATTAGAAGAAACTCAGTGATTTTTAACTTTCGGACCTTAATGAAAGCGTTTCTGGCATTGACGTAAGAGAGGATGCTATATATTCTAGCTTCAGAGATGAAACTGCATCCGATAACAACGGTCCTCGTACGCATGCCAATAATCGGTGTACTTATCAAAATGGAATCACGAAATGTAACCAGACGACGCATGCAATGTGAATCAACCATTTAGCTATGCAACAACAACTTAGCTAAATTGTTGTAATCTACGTTCAATTTGTGTCCTATTGCTTTATGCCATTTACATTAATAGTGGTATCACGTTTATGAGAGTGTGTGTTTGTGCTTAGGTGATTTGTTTCTTCAGTTTTTAGCCTTGAGGTTACACAAACTCATTTTTTTTCTATCTTAAATAATAAAACATCAGACCAAAACAGTATAATGTTTTAGTAAAAATATGTCTGTGCTTTCATTTAATTAGCCTTAACGTTCTATGTAGTAAGGTTTTGTATGCCTCATTATTCATTATTTTAGGATTTTTAATTTTATTTTCAAAACTTTCTTTCGTCTTTAATTCATGTAATGCATGTTATACTGTAGACAAAATGTTTTACTGAAAATAGATTCAGCTCTCCATGTAATTTGGTACTCAGTTTATTACTAAAATCTAAAACTACATTCTCCTCTAAAATTGCTTGGCAGTTTTGAGACAGCAGTTTGGTATTACGGCTGGCACTAAAAGGGTTAATTTATTTCTTCAGAACGAAAATGTTTTCACAGTGCAGCCTTCTGCAGTGGTTCTCTCGTTCACCTTGGTGTATAATTCGTCGCAGTTGGATTTCTTGGAATGCGTAAGCAAAGAAGTGCGGCGCGACGGAAACATGAGAGAACATTCGTCTCCAAGCGTCCAGTATCAGACAAATTTCTAGAAAGTTCTCTGATGTCATTTTCTAGCTGTAAAAGGAAGCAGAATTGCAAGGCAGTGTTACATGTAGTGTATTGTAGTGAGTCGTGAGTGTCTGAAGGTTGGCGTACAGTTTGGCACGAGCCATGTATGGAGAAGGCCATCAACTGTTTATGCGTCGAATAGTTGAGTTTTCTTGCAGCATGGAATTTAAGACTTTATTTTTAACCGATTTTAAGTCATTAGAGACATTAGCTACAACATGTCTTTCTGCATAAATTAATCGTGATTGTGGATTATGGAATCGATGTTTTGATATGTTTTTCACTTTAGTGCAGTATTTTAATTTCCTGCTTTAAAAGAGTGGATAAGTTACAAACAGGAATATAATGGTGTCAAAATCTTACAGGAACATTAACCTCTTCTAAAATAGTTTTTCTACGGCTTTTAGTAACTCTAATAGACCGTGTGAAACAAATTGCAACCGCAGGTTTTAGTGGAGGAATTCAACATTTGGAAAGAGGCTTCTCAGACAACAGTATTTCTTCTAAGGGATTTGAAAGATCTATGGGACGAAAGAATTGCGTTTTATTTAGGAACGTTGTTTAACTGCTATGGTGTCAGCGTCCCATTCTATAATGGGCGTGAAAAACCGCTTAAATTTGCTCAGGACTTTATCAGGCTTCAGGTTCTGTTATGTGCCTTAAATGTACAGCATGGTATGACCAGTTTCACTTCCTTTCCGAAGAACGATACCAATGTTCAAAGGTACTTTGCACCAATTTATGTTGCAGATAACATTGGCATGTTTCTCAATGTCAGAGAGAACCCACAGAACAACAGATTCAATCATCCGCTGGCGATGATCTTAGCGCAATGTGCATCTAGAGAATTCAGTGTTGCTGGATAAATATACGAGTTTTCGAACCAAAGGAATCTATCGGCTAGAAATAGCTCCACTGATATCCCTGTACCAGAAAACCGAGGTGCGATTATAAATAAAACTCTGCTATAGAATACAGTACGCAAAATCCGGGTGGTCACTTAATTCCGCGTAGCTGAATATCTCCGTTGCTTGATGATGCACTCTGTAGTTGACTTAAAATAAAAGAGTAGCGAAGGTCCTGTGAACACGTGTTCTCCACAGTCATTGTTGTATCTTGATCAATATAAACATTTTCACAGGATTTGTTTGGAAATCAGTTCTCAAGCTAGATAAGATGTAACTTAAAACTATTTCATGTAAAACGTAGCTTGAAGCATGCTCTTTTGTCTATCTTACAGACGTCTTCACAATTCACTTAAAGATTAAGTCCTGTTTAAATAAACGCACTGGATGGTACCGAAATTTGACGTCAGTTTATATAAACATGTTATAGGTTTTATTCTGGGTACCTACAAAACGCGACGTTCGTGGGATCCGAAGTCTATGCGGTAATGAGAGAAAAATTCGGATGTGCTCCATTCCCATAACTATCACACATCTCTGTAACAAATTGTTGTTACTAAGCTTATTCTTCTATATACTTGATGCTAATCGACATAAACATTAGCAGAAACGATATTATTTCCTTATAAATAGAAGGGAAATATGAGAATACAATAGGTTAAGCCGACAGCCAAACGTTTTAAAATGTGGTTGCTATGGGATTGAAACCTGTTTCTTTGCGTGACCAAGTGTTGACAAGTTCCCGTATGACAAAGGTTTAAGTATTTTAAAATTGAAATAAATAACAAATATTATCTCGAAATCGGTCAACTCCACAAAAAATGTATGACATACATTGTGTGTTTTAATAAGATCTACATTTTTGCGTGCTAAGTTTTCGTCTAGCTCTTACGGTTTACCAGTTATGCAAAATTCAGAAAAATTAATTTAGAACAAAGAGGTCTTCTGAGGCTATACTCAGAAAATTTGAGATATATATTTTATTTTTCATGTAGACATATTAAATATAAGAGATTTTAATCAAGCTCGTTAGAGCAATTTTTCAAAAAAACAACATTTTCGAAATGTTATCCATGTAAAGGGTAGTTGGGGGGATTTTCTTGAAAATCTTCGTGTCGTATACTTGGAAGATAATGAACTTAAATATCAAATCTAGTGTTTAACGGACTTTTCGTTTTTGAGCTATGCTGCCACACACACACACACACACACACACACACACACACACAGAGGCACATTTTTCTAAACATACTCTTTTTGGATTCAGGGGATACCAAAACGCATATTTCCGGTAAAATCTCGACATCGAAATTTTTGGTGCAACACAATGTAAATAGTACGTGTAGAGAAAGTAAAAAAGAACCGGAGCATCTCGAAATGGCAAGATAATGGTGAGAGACGTCGACTTAAGTCTTGAAAAAAATTTTGTTGAAAGACTTATAATCTGAATACAAAGAGGACGAGAAAGTGTATTAGTGCAATCAGCTGCTGTCAACTGATACCTCTAAGCAGATCTGGATTAAGTGCATCGGTAGTGTCGGCAGCTTTGTGCTGGTGTCGAAGAAGACACTTGGAAATGTTTTAAATGAGACTTCTACATCAAAAAGCACAAAGACTGAGCTATTCCTTGTTGTGGTTAAAATATCTGTAAAGAAATAAAACATTAGTAGCACTCTTTACTTTTGAGAAAAATTTGTGCTAATAAAGGTTATGTTACCAACTCAAATGTTAGTGTTGATTTCTAACCAGAATTCAGGAAACCCGAAATCAGGAACCACATTTTTCGAAGGTAAAAAGTACAAGTTTTAATTATTATTTTTGTTGCTTAACATTCTTTAACCTGATTGGTCATATCGAACGATAAATGACATTGGTGTATTGATGCTCAAATGATCTCGGGGTCCATGGAGCTTAGTTCCTGGACTTTTGTCTTCTCAGAATAAGGAAAATGCCCGAAATAAACCTTATCCGGGTAACTTCCCTAAGCGAGATTCGAACTCGCGACCTGTTGAATGTGAGGCAGACACGCTACCACCACACTACCCAGGTGACCGTTTAATTCTTTGATCTGCTATACATGAATGAGAAAGTATTTGGAAGAATTTTGGAAAAAGCATTATTTAAATATTCTCTTGAATAATATAGAGACTGATAGTTTACTGACATATGTTAAATTTAAAAATGGTACCCAATAATAGGGCACTTTCCACTTTCCTCTAGATGCTTCATAGGGAAACTGTGTGTGTGTGTGTGTGTGTGTGTGTGTGTGTGTGAGTGAGTGAGTGAGTGAGTGAGTGAGTGAGTGAGTGAGTGAGTGAGTGAGTGAGTGAGTGAGTGAGTGAGTGAGTGAGTGAGTGAGTGAGTGAGTGTGTGTGTGTGTGTGTGTGTGTGTGTGAATATTCTGGGTTCAAATCACATTGGTCGATCATTTGGCTGTTCTTTTTTGGTTTTTTCCCTCAATGGCCATGGTAAATTCCAGATTAGTTATTTAATACCCCACCCAAAGCTCCACCTTCAGTCTAAAACAATAGCAAACCTAAGAGAATATAGCAAATTCCTTTGCGCTGACATTTATCTAAAGGTAGTTTAAGTAGTATACTACCTGTCGTGGAACTAAGTGGTAGATATGGTGTGAGGCGATGGGACGTTATGAAGCTAACTGAAATTTGCCATCTGACTATGGATGGTAGAATACTGGACGGCATTCTATCACTATGTGCTTGACGCGATGCGAGGTTAGTATCGTTCGGATGATGATGATAATGGTGTTTAAGGGCGCTCAACTGCCGAGGTCACAAGCGCCCTTATGATTAAAACTTGGCAATAGGCAGTAAGAAAATACCAAACAAAAAAGTAAACACAAGTAAAAGAGCTAACACAGTTGAAACGGAAGTAACAGAAACGTCCAGCCCTCTAACCAGAGCTGGATATAAAACTCCGTCTAAAATCAACACATTAAAACCGCTATCACACTAAAACGTCAAGGTAAAAGAAACTTTTGCTAAAAATTTAAAAACCCTGTCCACTGCTCTTGGGCCATCTGCCAGGACCTCAGCAAGAGAGGCCGGCATGCCCATAGATGACCGAATGTGTGCCAGGTGACCACACTCCAGCAACACATGACGAACTGTCTGTGCCTCCCCACAGAGCGCACAGACAGGAGCAGGTTCACGTTTAAAAAGGTAACTGTGAGTAAAAATACAGTGGCCAATTCTTAGCCGAGCTAGTACTACCTCCTCCCGGCGGAATAAACGAGAGGAGGTTACCCAGTTGACAGGGAGGTCCTTCACCTCTCGCAGCTTATTACCACGGAGAGCCGACCACTCCGCATGCCAAGTCGAAAAAACGGCTCTCCGTACAGCCACTCTAAAATCTTCTGCTGTTGAATGGGTAATCGTAACACTGGGCGCTGTGACTACCGATTTCGCTGCCAAATCCGCCGTGTCATTCCCTGGCAAGCCAACGTGTCCAGGAATCCATGCGCACTCCACATTAAAACCAGAAGCGTGCAAAATGTGGAGAACGTCCTGGATGCGCTGCACCAAAGGATGGTAATTGTACAGCTCACGAATGCTCTGAAGGGCACTAAGGGAATCACTAAGAATAAGACAGTCACCTAATTTTCGACGTCGAATATACAGAAGGGCTTGATAAATAGCATATAGCTCGGCAGAATATATAGATGTGCAACTAGGCAAACCGTAAGTAGAAGTTGCGGTGCCAGTGACAAAGGCACATCCAACACCGTCGGGGCTCTTACTACCATCGGTGTAAATACAAATACGGCCACTGTATTTGGATAAAAATTCTAAAAAGCAACGACGAATACTATCAAGGGGCGTAACAGATTTCCCGTAGAGCGTCATCCCGAGATCGACATGGGAGGTAGCGCATAACCAAGGGGGGTGTATACTCTCTCCCTTGGATAACAGCCGAGGAATGTCAACATGGTGCTGGCGTAGAAGCTCACGGAAACGAAAACCTGCTGGCCTGGGGCTCAGAGAGCGGAGGCGGTATCGCTCGTGCAGCTCAGGGGAGAAAAACGCGTGATAAGTTGGATGCCCAGGCATACACTTCAGCCCACAACCATAATTAGCAAGCAGGACATCACGCCGACAACGCAGAGGAGGTTCTCCCGATTCGGCGTAGAGGCTAACAACTGGGCTCGTTGGAAAAGCTCCAACGGCCACACGGATGCCCTGGTTATGGACTGTGTCTAACCTTCTGAGCACTGAAGGTCGAGCTGAAGAATACACAATGCTGCCATAGTCCAACTTCGAACGAATCACAGCACGATAAAGACGGAGCAATGCCGTCCGATCCGCACCCCAAGATTTGCCACTTAGTATCCGTAAAATATTTAGAGAACGGTCACATCGTGCTCTAAGCTGTGCTATTTGTGGTGCCCAACAAAGTTTCCGACCGAAGATCAAACCAAGGAATCTCACCTCGTCTGCGAAAGGAAGTAAATCTGGCCCGAGTCGAAGAGACGGCGGCATTTGCCACTTACGGCGCCAGAAGTTAACGCAGACTGTCTTCTCAGCGGAGAAACGAAAACCGTGTTTCGAGCTCCAAGCATAGAGATTGTCCAAACACCGCTGGAGACGGCGTTCCCAAAACGGTGTACGCTGAGAAGTACAGAAGATGGCAAAGTCGTCCACGAATAAACAGGAAGAGACACCTTGAGGCACACATAGTGATATGGAATTTATCGCAATAGCAAATAGAGTCACGCTGAGTACCGAGCCCTGCGGCACTCCGTTCTCTTGAATAAAATGGTTAGAAAAAACCGAGCCCACCCTCACTCGAAAAACGCGGTCCCGCATAAACTCCTGAATGACCAACGGTAGGCGTCCACGTATGTTCCAGTTGTGCAGAGAACGCAATATTCCCGACCGCCAACACGTGTCGTAGGCCTTCTCGAGGTCAAAAAATATCCCAACTGTGGGGCTGTTCTTAAGAAACCCGTCCATAATCTGAGTTGACAGAGAGACAAGGTGGTCAGCAGTTGAACGTCGTCGTCGAAAGCCACACTGGATGTTCGTCAGAAGATTGTGGGTTTCCAGCCACCACACCAACCGTCCATTGATCATGCGTTCCATCACCTTGCACACGCAACTGGTGAGGGAAATAGGACGGTAACTGGGAGGAAGATGGCGGTCCTTTCCAGCTTTAAGAATGGGTATGATGGTGGCCTCCCGCCACTTGTCTGGAAAAATGCCATCAACCCAGACACGATTATAGACCTCGAGTAGGAAATCTTTGCCATCAGGAGAGAGGTGTTGCAACATTTGGACGTGGATACCATCTGGACCTGGTGCTGAGTGTCGTGAAGAGGAGAGTGCATTGTCTAGCACTGCCAGGGTGAAAAGGCGATTATAATCCTCAAGGTTGCCAGAAAGAAACGAGAATTCTTGAGATTCCACCTGATTCTTAACTGTAAGAAACTCAGGGGAATAATTGCCTGAGCTAGACACCTGCGCGAAAAGACTGCCTAAAGTATTCGCCACGTCAAATGTATCAACAACAGCTCCGGTAGGTGTTTTGAGACCGGCGATGGGCATATGGTTCGGTTTCCCAGCCACACGTCTTAACTTATCCCATACGACAGAGGAAGGTGTATGTCGATTAAAGGAACCCACGAATTTATTCCATGACATCTTTTTGCTATCCTTAATAACCCGCCTAGAATGTACACGCATCCGTTTATAGTGTATCAGGTTATCCAGTGTAGGAAAACGATGGAAAACCCGTACAGCTCGTCTGCGAGCGCGAATAGCATCCCGACAGTCATCGGTCCACCAAGGTACCGGAAATCGACGGTTGTAGCCAGTCGAACGCGGAATGGATTGCTCAGCAGCAGAAAGAATGGTCCCTGTGAGATGTTCGACCAAGTGGTTCACAGAGTCGTGCTCTTCGTAGCTAAATTCAGCCAAGTGGGAGTACAGTTCCCAGCTGGCGTGGTCTAGGCGCCAACTAGGTAAACGGGTGGAACATACAACGGGTGTCAAGACACTAATACGACAAGGAAAGTGGTCACTAGAATGCAAATCCGAGATGATATTCCAGCATAAGGTGACTGCTAGCTGAGGGGAACAAATTGCAATGTCAATGTGTGAAAAACTATGAAATGCGTCAGAAAGAAAGGTGGGCTCTCCGGTGTTCAAGAGAGTAAGGTTCTGACTATCCAAGAAGTCTTTAAGTAGCGTACCTCTCGCACAAGCCCGAGGAGAGCCCCAAAGAGGGTGATGGGCATTCACGTCGCCTACCAATAAAAAGGGTGGTGGCAACTGCGAAATGAGGTGTTCTAAGTCGCTGTGCGAGAGGTCCGCAGATGGAGGCAAATAGATACTGCAAATGGTGAATGAAGCGGAGGGTAGCTTAATGCTGACAGCAACGGACTGGATTGCAGATTGTATGGGTACGGAGTTGGCAAAAATATCATCTCGAATAAGCATCATAGTGCCCCCATGTGCCGGTACACCGTCCTCCGGGGATAAATCACATCGTACGGAGGAGTACTGCCTGATGGTAACGGTGTCCTGTGGACGGAGCTTCGTCTCTTGTAAGCATACAGCCAAGGGTTCGTGTTGGCGCAGCAACAAGTCAAGCTCTGGTCGATGTGGTCGAATTCCGCGTATGTTCCAATGGAGGATAGCCATTGAGTATATTATGGGATAAGTTTCAAATCGAAAGACGCTTCTGCAGATTGGGATTAGCTGGTCGGTTCAATTTGTTCTTCTTAGGCGTTGGGCTAGTACTATTTTCAGGAGCACGATCCTGCCGTTTCCGCACTGTCCCTCTGGCAGTGGCGGCAGAATCCTCCTGGTCCATCTCCTCCACAAGGGAGGTCCCTTTTTCAAGAGCAAATTTCGGTCCGAGTAGTTCGAACCGATTGGATGTGCTGATCGGCGAAGACGGCCGTCGCCGATTCACGCCCTCCTCCCCAGATGACCCTTCAGAGGAGGATGCACGTGTGGAGTTGCGTGTACTTTTCTTACCCTTAGATGACTTGGTAATAGATTGCACATTCTCTTTCAAGAAGTCTTGTCGTACATACTTGGTCTTAAACTGTTTTTCCGGGGCAGAAGACGTCGTGAATTTACCAGCTTTAGTTCCCGAGGTCGAGGCTTTCGGTGACAAGTGTGCTGGACTATTCTGTAAGCTGGCGGATTTGGCAGATGTTGATACCAACTTGGGTGTAGGTGCCGAAGGCTTTGGCAGAGCTTGGACTAAAATAACCTTTTCCGCAATTGTAGCCCCGTTCATATCGCCGGTCTGTGTTGCGATTTCCCGACGCGGTACCGGTTTAGCTGCAACTGAGCTATAGGTACCAGACCTCGGGGCAGAGGGTTGGCGGAGTCGCAGGAGCTTCCGGGCTTCCAAGAAGGACACCTTCTCTTTCACCCGTATCTCCTGGATCGCTCGTTCCTCTGCAAAACGGGGGCAGTCTCGGGAAATAGATGGGTGTTCCCCGTTACAGTTCACACACGATGGAGCTGAAGCACAAGCCCCATCGTGGGAGATGTCACCGCAGTGGACGCAGGTGGACTTGCCGGTACACAACTCACTAGTGTGACCAAAACGTTGGCATTTAAAGCACCTCAGCGGATTGGGTATATAAGGCCTAACTTCGATGGCTTCATACCCTGCTCTAATCTTTTGAGGCAGATCAACCCGATCAAAAGTAAGAAACAGGGTACGAGTAGGCAGGAATTCACCGTTGATCTTACGTTGTACCCGATAAACAGCTGAGACACCCTGAGTCGCAAGATTTTCTTGGATCTCCTCAATGGACAAACCGTCCAACGCGCGGGTTGTTACTACACCGCGGGAGGAGTTCAGCGACTTGTGCACCTCGACCTTCACTGGATAGCTGGCTAACATGGTGGCTTTAAGTATCCTTGCAGCTTGCGAGGCGGAGTTGGCTTCGACAAGAAGTGTACCATTGCGAGCTCGAACGCAGGATTTAACCGGACCAGCAATGGCATCGAGACCCTTTTGGATAGTAAAAGGGCTCACCGTAAGGAACTTCTTACCTTCCTCTGTCCTATGAATAACCAAGTAGCGAGGACCACATGACTCGACTACTTCCTTTCCAACGTCTTTATTTGCATTAAGGGGTTTTAGTTTTGGTGCCATAGAAAAAATGGTATAAATTCATCCCCCAGTGCTCCCCACCCACCACGGAGCCCAACGAGGGGTCACCCCACTGGGGTGACAGGGCTACACAGGGGATATAGCGGGCTCGCCGTCCACTCACCCTGGAGTTCGGTGTAATACCTAGTCCTGGCCGATTGACTAGGGGTGGGTTACCCTAGCCTCCCGTTTAGGCAAATCAGAAACCAAAGCGGTGTATTAGGCTGCGCACCCTCCCCAGTTACTGAAAGACAGAAGCCCAGGCTCAGGTACGCAACCCTCAACCAACCAGGATATTCCTCTTCACCGACACGGGTCTCCACGCACGGCCTACACGTGGGTGGGCATTTTGACCTTCTGACTCCCTCACCACTCTGAGGTTGCCCACAGAGGGAGTCAAGGTGGCTCGGGACCCCGGGTGCGCCTAACCCGTACCTACCGTAGTAGGCCCCTGGGGGGTATCGTTCGGAGATGAGACTTCTTCCACCACATACTGTTAACGAGGTGTCTTGCCGAACAGTTCCTTCGCGGTATGACGAAGTGTCAAAGCTACATAAAACAATGAGTTGGACAATTTTCGGCCAGCCAATCAGTAATTAAGAACTTGTAAAAGGAACCAGTCCTCGCTACCACGTAAGCTCTGTGATACCGATAAGCCTAGCCGAGGTCGTCAAGACACGAGCTCTTGATAGGAATGTCTCGGTTCAAATCCCTCCAGGACCGTTCTCCCTGATTCAGGATTTCTTCTGGTTTTCCTCAGTATTCGTAAATAAGAAATGCCGGATTGGTACCCTAAACCTAGGTCTGTAATATTCCTTACTGAAATGTCCTTTCCTATTCGTTTGCTTCATGTATTAGCAGTGTCCACTACCTGTAATGCCGTGTGTAGTAAGAACGTGCGTTAATGTTAAAGAATTCCTCTGATGATGTTTCCCGCAGTTACGGTTGAAACACTAGGGTTTATAAAACCTAACGGACCATGGAATCAAATACTGGAAAGAAATAGTTTTAGAAGTAAAGCACTTGGTTTTTAAACGTTACGCCATTATTTATATCAACAGTCTAACTTCATCAAACGTGCTTTGAGTATGAACTTTACTCAAGCACTGTTATACCACATTCTTCATTAATGACAAACTATTAGTCTCATGCTCTAGTTACCTCAAATATAAAGAGGCAAATTTTCTCCATCCTACTTCTATCGTAGGATTTTGGAGTAAAACCAAAATGCATATTTTCTCTCATTAAAACTCTATGCAACTCGTACGATACATACTGAGATTTAGAGCATACAATAGAGCTCTCGCCCGATTGGTTTCTCACTTCTCTTATTTAGAGCGAAGTGGCGCCGCAGTAAAGTGTGAAGACTCCCCGGCGACCGTCCACTCGTACCGATGAGTTTTTCGTGGTTTCCAGAGAATCAGCAGAGAATGTTACAAGCTGTGTCCAGAAAGTAAGTAACTTTTTGAAACAAGGAAAAAAAGGTCTTAAATATTTGTATTATCAAGATATAAGCGTGCGTGAAAGAGTATTTCTTAACCTATTTTTCAACATAGTTGCCACCATTGTTAATGCATTTGGCATAGCGCGCAATAAACTTTTATATGCCCTCTTCAAAGAGAACTGCCAGCAGCGAAGACATCCACTCCTGAGTACCGTGTTTTGTGGAAACCCTTAACAAAGCATTCTTATTGGGAAGAATTATTTCCTGTTTTCACAAATTGCCTAATTCACGCTTTCAACCAAATCAACAGTGACAACAGAGAGCCACCGACTCCGGGCTTCGTCACGAGCATTTGATCGTCCATCATATAATTACCTTACCCACTTTCTCACCATTCCATCTGTGTTTGCAGTGTCACCGTAAATCTCTACAAGTTGAGAATTAATTTCAGCTGACCTAACATTCCTGGCATTTGAAAACCGTATAACAAAACGCACTCCACAGTGGGTGGGATCAGAAATTGTCTTAAACACATTGAACGATGACTAACTTTCGTAAACACAGCACGATCTGGCTGTAATGGCGTCAGTGGTAAGACAATGAATCAGAGAGACGAGTATGTATGCGTGGAACTGAATGGTTGTGGTGGTAACACGTAATGGTACTTCTCATCTTTCTTGTGTGCTTTCATTTTTGTGGTGTATGGCAGTGTATGGCAGTGCAGACAGATAATGCGGATGCATAATCATCAGGAGAATTACTCCCCGCAGACGCTATCTCTGGCGACTGGAAGTAGGATGGGTCATCGGACTCTGAAACGTTAGGAGCCTCCGAGCGTCTTTGATGGCTTGTCTACCTACGGCCTGTGACCTCCTGTGGTTTCTTCCCCTCATCCCGTCTTTCAGTGGGGTTTGGCCACAATAGATCTACATTCGCAGTGCCCGTCGTGGCCCCTCCCGATGTCTACCCCTTTAGGTGATATTAAGGACAGATCTATTTTTTGCCTAATGTATAGGTATTTCAAAACAACACCGAACCAAGATGTGGACATTGTTGCTCAGAGTGATACGGTATAACAGTTTTCAACGCCAATAGTGGTACTTCAACAAAACGCCACAAGCTGAGTATGGATTAAATAAGTACCCAGGAACAAAGTCACGTACCCAGATTTCGCCATTGGAAGCAACAAATCGCGAATTTTAGTAGTGCTTTCGTAAACATACCGACGTGCTGCACAGTAGTTACCTAACATTAAGGGATTTCTTGTCTTATAAAAATCTTTAGTTATTTGTTTATTCTTCCAAGTTACAGTTTCATCATAACAGAAAACGAATGAAACGAAATGACTGAAACATTAGCTGGGATGCATAGACCATTAATACAATTTTACAGACAATTTAATGTTAGGGATCTTGAGAATAGTGGCAGGTAACTGGTACACAAGTAGTATAAAAGCATTGATTATTAATAGTGACAATTACACACATATATGCCAAGATTTAATACTGGAGCTGATATGTTTCCAACACAAAAACAGGACATTAGCACTTAAAGGAGTCTTACGAAAGTACAGGCTCGAGCCAAATACAAAAGGAGGGCGAACGTCTTTAGAAACCTTTGTTCTGAAAATTAGGACAAGTGTTTACTGACAATGAAGAAATTAACACAAAAGAATATAATAATGCTAGGTCACGGATGTGAAACGTGTAGTATCCCATTCTCAAGATGTTCAATTGTGGAAATTTAACAGCCAATCAATATTAAAGAAAGAAATTCACCAGTAAACGTCTTTGTTTTAGAAATATGGAAATCGCAAAGATGCGAGAGGTCTCACATACGAAAACTGCTGGTGGCGGCACGAAAGGACACTTTTTGGTTT
The DNA here is from genome assembly GCA_030762935.1 of Hymenopus coronatus. NCBI lineage: Eukaryota > Metazoa > Arthropoda > Insecta > Mantodea > Hymenopodidae > Hymenopus > Hymenopus coronatus. Next base: position 41,686,397 of record CM060900.1, read on the forward strand.
GTAACATGAAACTTGTAACGTGTAACTACGTTAACAGTCGCACATGCGACTGTCACATACAATCAGTGAGTCGCGTAGGCATTGAACACTAACGCTTAACGGATTCTCGGGAGTGTAAACATACTTCTACATTCGTGATGGGTATACGTTGCTGACGTTGCTGTAAACATGGGACAAATAAATGTTTACACAATATAATGAATACGCAAAAGCCGTACTCATTTATAGTACATGCTCATAAAACTCATTCAGAGCAATTAGAGTCATAACCGGGATTATATCAACATACTAGCCAGTTCAAATACAACAAATGTTGCGAGGTGTACAACAGAGGCAAAAATACTACCAATGGAATGCAGCGAAATTTAAAAAACAAAACAAAAGGACAACAAAAAACAAATCCCTTCTTCACTGAAACAAGTTTTCAATACTGTCTTTATCGCGTAATACTAAATGAAACAGCAGCAAGTTCTTGTTATTTATAACAAGATGTCGAGAGTGTACTATTAATACAGTTCCAAAATGATTAACATAGTGGGTACAAAATAATCTTAATTAGGACAAAATAATCTATGTTTCGCATTTAAGAGCAATCTCGAAGCTTCCCGAGTCATAAATAGTCTTTTGAGTAAGAACCCTCTCTATGTCCTGAAATCTAGGACAGGTTTGCGGATAAAGGATAAGGAGAAACCTGTTTGTTTTAATGACACGTACTTAACAAGAGCACCATCTAGCTTGCGAGTATTTGGCTATCACATTGTAGCGTTTGGTGCGCTGCTTAATCTCAAAGAAATTTATTTTCAAAGTTGCAAAAAAATATACGCAAAAGAGTTTCGAGGCTGCGACATCGAACTTCGTACTGGTTTAAATATAAGCTATGTAATATTGCATTCGTTTGTTCCCGTTTGCAACTAGCCTATTTTCCGTGTCCTCAGCTTCCCGGTATAGATACACGGCTTAACTGTATATTACAGTATCACATTTCTGTGCCACATTTTATGGTGTAATATAGCTTCCTTGTAAGATCGTGTCCTCAGCTTCCCGGTATAGATACACGGCTTAACTGTATATTACAGTATCACATTTCTGTGCCACATTTTATGGTGTAATATAGCTTCCTTGTAAGATCGTGTCCTCAGCTTCCCGGTATAGATACACGGCTTAACTGTATATTACAGTTTCACATTTCTGTGCCACATTTTATGGTGTAATATAGCTTCCTTGACCACATCTTCTGTGATAAGTTATACCCACATCACACCATTCATCACATCTGTGATTAAAAAATAAAATAGCAGACATTACATATGTTCAGTGGTTACCGCTAAACCGCTCCCTTCATATTATGAATCACGTGAAATACTTCACAATTAAAAAAATAATTATTACAAAAACAGAAACAAAAGACTGGAAATATATAAAAGCATAGCAGAAGCTATTATGAAGCGCATACCCGTGAAGTAAGGACAAACATAATGCGTTCGGAAGTCAATATTTAAAAGAACAAAATGGAAGTTGCTATGACAGCCCATCAGTTACCATTTTTGCTGCTGCTGCCATTGTTGTTCATTCTCATAAATGTGGTATTAATTAACATTCTCTAAGAAATGCATTTAGAGGTGAAGGTTTAGGTTAGTTTACACGAAAATGTTGTAGATGAATATAATGAAAAAGTTAAAGTAAATATATTTATAAATATTCAGTATAATGACACAACTAGCATTCTAAACAGAACAAAATACAAATCATTATTATGCAGATGGTATTAGCTGTTGGATGTGCTTTTTAAAGTTGTAATAAAAGATGCGATAAAAGATTTGATGTGGTGTAATATACTCGACAGCTTTAATGTGATCAAAGGTTTTATCACATTCCGTGACACATAAATGTGATAGTGTCATGTAAACCTTACTCGTGCCGCTTGCACATTAGCTTATCATTTCAAGAGGCAGAATATGTATTTCGAAAGGAATTTTAGAACTTTAGAACGTAAAGAATACCTTCCAGCAAACTTATTTTTATACAAAAAATAAGTAAATCATACGACACCAAATGATGTAACCTGCGTCTGAAGCAGATATTTTCTCCCCTTTATCCTTGTTAGGACTGAGACAGTTTTCAGCATCTTTGGATATGTTCCTAACGAGCGGAAGTTCCTTTTGTCATCTGACTACAATGTGTACTTTCTACTCCCTCCCTAAACTATCCGACTCTCCTTGCTACCCCTCTGTGTGCCGATTGGTACTTCAGCGTCGTTCACTCTTGTCTCCCTTCTTTCTTTTTCCCAGCAGGACACACAAATTTATCTGACTAGGTTTGTATTACTTCTCCAAGAACATATAAGAGGCACGTAGACTTTCTCTTTGTAGCAATCAACGGCAGTTTCGTTATATTCGTTTGCATGAGAAACAAATCTGATGTGTTCCAATCACATGAATTTCTCTACAAACTATTGATACAACAGATTATTTATCTACAATCTTGGTAATCGAGATAAAATTTAGCAGAAATAGTTATATTAGTTCCTTTTAAGTAGACGGGAAATAAGGGCAAGAGCGATAGCAAAAATCTTGAAAAAACCGGTTTGTATGTGAAACAATTGAAATTCGGTTTGCTTTGCACAGAAAGAAGACAATAAAGAGATGGAAGAAAAGATGACCTGCCGTTTTATAAAAAAGTTTAAGTAGCTAAAAATTGAACCCAATAACAAGGAATATCTTGGAAATAGTAAAATCAACAAAAGAATGCATACGACATATGTGTGTGCTTTAACGAGATCCACATATTTGTGGTAGTAAGCTTATGTGTGACCCTTAGGTTTACCATTTAAGTATAATGTACCCCAAAGGAACGGGTCTTTAGAGGCTATTCCCAGAAAATTCTAGATATACCTACTTTTTTCATGTAAATACCCTTAATATACGGTAATTTAATAAAAATCTTTAGGACCATTTTTGAGAAAAACAAAATTCTCCATCATTTTCCACGTAAAGGATAGTTTGGGGCGGGAGAGGGGATTTTTTTTTAATGCTTTGTGTTGCATCCTTGAAAAATACTAAACTTAAATACCAAATTGGATATTTAATGAACTTCTATTTTTTTGCGCTATGCTGTATACCCCCCTTTTTGGATTCAGGGGACCTCAAAGCATATATTTCCGGTGAAATCTCGACATCTAATTTTTGGGAGGAATACAATACCAATTCTTTGCATAGTACGTGTAAAGAAAGTAGAAAAGGACAATATAAAACATTTATTCTACTACAAACTGCGTCGAAAGCTGGATGCTCTGCCGTGTATACGTTTATCATGTCACATGTATCATGAATGCCTTTCTGTGAGTTTGAGGCACTTTTATGCTGTTTTAGTTACTGAAAAATATAAATAACGGAAGATTAAAACCTTATCTCTGTATTAAATTTGATAAGTTTGCGACCCATAATTCCACCAATTATTTAAACTATCAAATTGAAGTTTTTGAATAATGTAGATGAATGCCTTCGAAGTTTGGTGATCCAGTTTTACTTTCTGTGGCTGTATGTACAATGTGCATAGTAGGAGAGAAGATATTGAGATTTCATCGCAAATACATATTTTGGAGACCCGTGAACCCAAAAGGAGCATTTTTAGAAAAGTCTAGTGTGTAATGTAGACAACATAACTCAAGCGAAATGTCGATAAACGCCAAGCTTGGTATTAAAAAGTAATGTCTTCGAAGATTTTCAGCAGAATTTTCTCAATCCATACTACCCTTTAAATGGAACAGTTTTCGAAAATTTTAATTCTCTAAAAACTGGCTCTAATGATTTTGAATAAAATGCCCTATATTCGAGATGTTTACATGGCAAGTAACATTTATATCCTAAATTTGTTGGAAATAGCCTCTAAAGTCCTTTTTATTCTGCATGACTTTTGCATAACTAGTAAACCATAACAGACAGACAAAGATATACTGTACAAAATGTAAACCACGGAAAACACACAATCTATGTCCAATGCATTTTTTCATGGAGTTAATTATTGGTTTCAATTTTAAGGTACTTCAACCTTTCTGAAACGGCAAGCGCTCATCCTTCCATATCTTTTTTGATTTACTCCTGATCATGGAATGATAACGTTTCAGTGACAATCGCATAGCAACAGCGTTTACAATATTTGACTGCCGCTTTAACCTAATGAATTCCTTTATTTCCCTTCTACTTATAATGAACTAAGCAATAGGACCATTTCTGGTAATTTTTGTCCTGATTAGCACTATGTAATAATTAAATAATCTTTTGTATGATAATTGTTTACAGAACAGATAGAGAAAGGCTTATGAATGGAACGAATAAGATTTTATATAATGCATTTGTTTATTAAGGAATACCCATCTTTTCCTTATACATCTTTTATTGGTTGATTAAAACTTATCATGTCTTCTTTAATAAACAACCATCTTAATGACATGGCACAAATGTAGATCCATGAAAAAACTTATGGGTTGTTTTTATCGTCTTAAAATTTAATTTTGTCATTTTAAATAGATTCTGAGAAAATGGGTCTTCCAATACGCACATTTTTGTTTCTTGGAAAAAAGTGAAACTCACTTAATATACTTGGGAAGAAAGTAACCATATGATCAGATCATGCAGGACCTGCCATATTTAGAACTAATTTTAAAATTCCTTAATGTGATGCCTTTTTGAAAATTGGAAAAAGCACAGTAAGAAAGATATTTTATTGAATGATATACCAGATATTATACACAATTAGAGTTATATTTTTGCCAAGTTTCAAAATTATAGCTTGCTTGTTTATTTAAATAATTATGTAATGTCTAATTATATCATTCTAATAACATTTATCACGTGATGCAGTTTCAAAACTATTGACATAAGAATTCAGGTTTTACAATAAATGAGATTCAAATAGATCTTTCATATTATATTTCAGCGTATTAACTCTGCTAATTATAGTAATAGTTTTCCTTTTCGTATTCTCAAAAATCTTGACTTTTAAAAATCGAATAATTTATTACTCAAAATTGTAGCATTATTTCGAAAAACTGGATGACTATTTTCCTTAATATTCTTTTGAGAGACACTATAAGCATTGTTAAACAAATTAGTAAAAAATTACATCGTGTGAAGAATTTTGAGAATGGAAATGTGTTGGAAAAAGTTTTCGAGGAACGAAGGTTTAGATTTGGTTGTGCACATTTATAAGTATGCTCCTGCCCATTTAAAGCTTCAGTTAATTTCTATTTAAAGAGTGCTAAGTGGGAAAAATGATATACTTAATTTAAGTTTAGAATTCATATTATTTTATTATGAATATATTATGGATAGTTTTTCACAATTTTAGGTCAAGTTTCACACTACATCACCTTGAAAGATGTGGTAAAGTTTACCTACTTGCTCCAAATTGTGCAAGAAGTATGACTTTTTCTGTCAGGTGATGCAGAATTTACAGCACAAAATGGCAGATTCAGAATCATTTTATTTGAAATATAAGTATTTTTGGGGCGGCGCCGTTGGCGAGTGGTTAGGCTTAGGCGGCCCGGGTTTGATTCCAAGCGCCCAATTGTGGGATTTGTGGTGGACGAAGCAACGTCAGGTCGGGTGTTCCCCACTCATTCCACCAATTGCTCCATCATCACCCTTCCTATCATCCATTCCACTTGCATTTTATATCAGCCACTTCTTCACGTCAATGCCTGGTTTCGGGCCGGTTCCAGGTTCTCCATTCTGTGGATTCGTGCCGTTGGCTTCTCTTTCACAGCAAAACTAAGCAACACAAAGTCTCGTGTATTTAAAAGTTGTTTCAATTTCGGAGCAAAATCGACTATAAAAGTTGGGCTAAATTTTAGCACTCCGATGTGATTTCGAGTACGATTATCTATTTGTCTGTTTATTCATTTGTTCTATGAAGGACTGCATTTACATGTTACAGACGCATTAGTATATTTAAAATATATTTTGAATATACATTTTTACTGTAACAGTTCAGCTATATACTAAATTAAAGAGATAATTTCAATTCAAAAGGCTGCAGCAAAAAATAATTATTGCAATTTTAGAGCACCATGGCGAAAATTTAAAGGCATTCAAAGATTTGTGCATTTTATTGTGGTCTTGTGTCATCGCACCAAATTTCGGATTACTATTTATAGGGTTTATAATGACTGAATAAAAGTTGTATATTATATCGTATATTACCAATTCTGTAAGTGCTTAAAGTCTTAAGGTGTTTTACTTTCTTACACAAGAACATTTGAAATTTTCAAAATCATATGAAGAGACTGGTTGCAAGAATCTAGACTCCAACAGAATAAGAATCAAAACAAAGTTAGTAAAATTAGGTTTAACGATATAAGGGCAAAGTAGCAGCACGTATTACGTTTTCAACCACTTTTGTTCTCCCCACCGCTAATATTTTCAACAATATTCAACATTGGCAATTTCTTCAATTTTAGTTCTGAATTCCGCACTGACCTGAATGATGTGTATAATCTATGCTTAGGTATCTACAAGAAATGAGATTTTAAACATCCTCGCTATGACAAGAGAAAATGAAAGCAATTAACCGAAGATTTTTACCACATTGACGAAATTTAAGTTTTTATTTTTAAACCGGACAAGTTTGCTATACTTAAAATTGAGACAATGCTATTTAAGTGACATAGAAGCGTGTTTTCACCCGTTTTGTTAAAAGAAATGGACTACTGTTCTTTGAACCACATTCTGCGAAGTTTCAATCTCCAAGAACGGATTCAACACATATTTGGACGCCGTTTACAACGTTCTGCGCCATTTTAACTGCACTCTATCAATGTAAATAATATGTCATTTATTCAAGTGCAGCTTCTTTTTGTTTTCCCATGTTCAAATATCCATTTTCTCCCAAAAAAGTTAAGTTAACACGATGCATCTGTGGTAAATACATACAATGTAAGATATATTATTGAAATGTGTATCAGCTATTACACACAAAATTAGGATATTTTATTGCATGTATCGTAATTCTACTCTTTTTTGTTATTTAATTATTTTTTCTATAAACTCATTGCGCTAATAAAATGAGCCAAGTGATACGTATCTAAAAACACGAATCCAGTTTTACAGAAAATAGTTTAAAAATATGTGTCCTATTAAGATGTTTTATATTAGCCCTAATAACTGTAGAAAAATTATTAGTTTTCGTAACTCAAACTTTTGATTTTTGAAAATTTACTAATTTGTTATTCAAAATTCCAACATTGTTTCGAAAAACTATATGACCATTATTATTTAGTGTGCTTTAGAGGGATAGTATTAACATTTGGAGAGAAAATACTGGTGAAAAATTGCATTGTGTGGAACGTTTTGAGTATGAAGTGTTGAAAAAAGGTTTGTGAGAAAATAATGTTTAAAACTGTGGGTGCCTATTAATAAGCACCTATCCATTTATAGTTTCACTAAATTTCTGGTTATAATGTGCTAAGTTATATATTTGTTAAACTTATAGTTCATATCATTTTACTATGGAAAAGGTATTTTTAAATATACCATATTTTTTGTTAAGTTTAACAGATGCATCACCTTAAGTATTGAACATACTCCACAATGCACTTAAGAGTATGGATAATAGAATGTCTGGTTGGAGTTTTAATATTAATCATAGTTTATCTTAACACAATTGTCATATACATGATACCTCCTTATACATTTTCACATTTGGGCTTTAAAGTATTATTTTAAATAAAAGCTATCCAATATTTGAAGATTTACATTATTACAATTTGTTTCAAAAGTATTGAGGAATATAACTATAAAAAACGGTAGCTGCATTTACTAATCTGTCGGAGGAAATTTTCTTTTATTCCAGCTAATTACATTTACACTAGTTAATTCTGAAGAATGCATTAGATATTGAACTGAAATTTTGTATAAACTCTTCTTGAATGACCTGTATGTGCCTGTACAGAAATGAACGCAATGGCTCCAATGTTTTAGAAAATTATCTTTATAACTTGGGCGTTCCCTTAATATTTGGAAAGCGAATTTAATTTTATATACAGCTGAAGAACAAAACGGCATAGAAGCCTGTTCGTAGAACCAAATTTGACAATAATATACTATGCTGTATGCATCGCTACATGTGTATATTGCAACAAAAGACTGACAGTCACATGTTATAACCAAATGTGACTGCTACTCCAATTACAGGGTGAGCCAACAAATTCCTACGTATCTTCAGGCAACATCAGAGGAACTGACCAAATTACCATAACTGTTTCAATTCTTAATTTATCCAAAAATAGTCACCTTATTGAAACTCATTTGTGTCAAAATTGTTAATACGTTACTGTATGTTTGAATTAGTGTTCATATTAATACTGTGTTTCTACGTTCCACTACTGTGATCTATTAAAATTGTATTTATCATTACAGTAAGTTTATCGTCACTTTAATGCCTATGGTGTTACGTGACATTCAAATAAACCATAAATAAACAAACTTCGTTCAGATTTCCCCAAAAACTGGAGAGTTGGAATTATTTAGTTTTAAAAATACGTACCTAATCTAAAAATCTCTACATAATAATCAATAAAATCTAACCTGTTCCATTCACATGACTTTCTCCACCTATTCTTAAAAAATATTCTTACAACAGCCTATTCTTCCATCTACTTCATGCTAATCGGGATAACCACTAGGAGAAATTATCTTATTACTTCCTTCCTTCCTTGTAAGAAGAAAGCGAACAAGGGAGTACACTGGGCTAAAGGGATAATCAGCTCCTTGAAACGCTGTCGCTATGCGAAACAATTGAATTTAGGTACTATTTGCATAGTGCGGAGTAAAACAAAAGAGATGAAACGAAAGATGACTTCCCGTTTGAGAACAGCATAAGTGGTTAACATTGAAAACATCAACAAGAACTATCTCGGAAAAAGTTAACCTTGCACACAAGCCAAATATGTGTGTCCACATACACACACACACGTGCGATATTTGTTGTGCGTTTTAACTTGATCTACATTTCTGTGCAGTAATTTTTGTCTTATGTTTTACGGTTTACCAGCTATACAAAATTCAACTAGTATCAAGAGCTCTTCAGAGTTTAATCCCAGAAAATTCAGGATATACATTTAATTTGTTATGAAAATATTTTACTCTTTGAAAAATGTTTCACATATAAGGTAGTGAGCTGCGGGCGATTTTCATGAAAAACCTTCATGTTACATTCTTGGAATACGAGTACACTGAGCTTTTTAACCGACTTTTTGAGTTTCATTGTCTACAGATGCACAGACCTTTTTCTAAAAATGTTATTTCGTTTTAGGGAGCTTGAAAACCTCAATTTCCGGAATCGCATTTAGTGAGTAATATAATACCTTCTGTATCTACTATACACGTGGGGCATACGTGCTAGTGAACATAAAATGCATCGCTGTTCATTGAAATGGAAACGGAGTATTGTTTATGGACGCCCTTTAACTGCTGTGGTTCCCAGCGTCCTATTTTATACTGGGCGTGAAATACCACTTAATTTTGTTCAGAGGCCTCATTACCGGGCTTGATGTTCTTTTACATGCCGTAAATCTACGACATGGGACCAGTGGCTTTACTTCCTTCCGAAGGCAGCCATGCAAAGGATTTTTACTATTAATAGTAGTACCACCACCACTAGTACTATTACTAGTAGTACCACCACCACTAGTATTATTACTAATAGTACCACCACCACCACCACCACCACTAGTACTATTACTAGAAGTACCACCATCACCACCACTAGTACCATTACTAGTAGTACCACCACCACCACTAGTACTATTACTAGTAGTACCACCACCACCACTAGTACTATTACTAGTAGTACCAGCACCACCACTAGTACTATTACTAATAGTACCAGCACCACCACTAGTACTATTACTAATAGTACAACCACCACCACTAGTACTATTACTAATAGTACCACCACCACTAGTATTATTACTAGTAGTACCACCACCACCGCTAGTACTATTACTAGTAGTACCACCACCAACGCTAGTACTATTACTAGTAGTACCACCACCACCACTAGTACTATTACTAGTAGTACCACCACCACCACTAGTACTATTACTAGTAGTACCACCACCACTAGTACTATTACTAGTTGTACCACCACCACTAGTACTATCACTAGTAGTACCACCACCACTAGTACTATCACAAGTAGTACCACCATCACCACTAGTACTATCACAAGTAGTACCACCATCACCACTAGTACTATCACTAGTAGTACCACCACCACTAGTACTATTACTAGTAGTACCACCACCACCACTAGTACTATTACTAGTAGTACCACCACCACCACTAGTACTTTTACTAGTAGTACCACCACCACCACTAGTACTATTCCTAGTAGTACCACCACCACCACTAGTACAATTACTAGTAGTACCACCACCACCACTAGTACTATTACTAGTAGTACCACCACCACCACTAGTACTATTACTAGTAGTACCACCACCACCACTAGTACTATTACTAGTAGTACCACCACCACCACTAGTACTATTACTAGTAGTACCACCACCACTAGTACTATTACTAGTAGTACCACCACCACCACTAGTACCATTACTAGTAGTACCACCACCACCACTAGTACCATTACTAGTAGTACCACCACCACTAGTACTGTTACTAGTAGTACCACCACCACCACTAGTACTATTACTAGTAGTATCACCACCACCACTAGTACCATTACTAGTAGTACCACCACCACCACTAGTACCATTACTAGTAGTACCACCACCACTAGTACTATTACTAGAAGTACCACCACCACTAGTACTATTACTAGTAGTACCACCACCACCACTAGTACTGTTACTAGTAGTACCACCGCCACTAGTACTGTTACTAGTAGTACAACCACCACCACTAGTACTATTACTAATAGTACCACCACCACCACTAGTACTATTACTAATAGTACCACCACCACTAGTACTATTACTAATAGTACCACCACCACCACTAGTACTATTACTAATAGTACCACCACCACCACTAGTACTATTACTAGTAGTACCACCACCACCACTAGTACTATTACTAGTAGTACCACCACCACCACTAGTACTATTACTAGTAGTACCACCACCACTAGTACTAGTACTAGTAGTACCACCACCACCACTAGTACTATTACTAGTAGTACCACCACCACCGCTAGTACTATTACTAGTAGTACCACAACCACCACTAGTACTATTACTAGTAGTACCGCCATCACCACTAGTACTATTACTAGTAGTACCGCCACCACCACTAGTACTATTACTAGTAGTACCGCCACCACCACTAGTACTATTACTAGTAGTACCGCCACCACCACTAGTACTATTACTAGTAGTACCACCACCACTAGTACTATTACTAGTAGTACCACCACCACTAGTACTATTACTAGTAGTACCACCACCACTAGTACTATTACTAGTAGTACCACCAACACTAGTACTATTACTAGTAGTACCACCACCACTAGTACTATTACTAGTAGTACCACCACCACCACTAGTACTATTACTAGTAGTACCACCACCACTAGTACTGTTACTAGTAGTACCACCACCATTAGTACTGTTACTAGTAGTACCACCACCACCACTAGTACTTTTACTAGTAGTACCACCACCACCACTAGTACTATTACTAGTAGTACCACCACCACCACCACTAGTACTATTACTAGTAGTACCACCACCACTAGTACTATTACTAGTAGTACCACCACCACCACTAGTACTATTACTAGTAGTACCACCACCACCACTAGTACTATTACTAGTAGTACCACCACCACCACCACTAGTACTGTTACTAGTAGTACCACCACCACTAGTACTGTTACTAGTAGTACCACCACCACCACCACTAGTACTGTTACTAGTAGTACCACCACCACCACCACTAGTACTATTAATAGTAGTACCACCACCACCACCACTAGTACTATTGCTAGTAGTACCACCACCAGTAGTACTATTACTAATACCACCACCACCAACCCCACCACCACCAATACTGGTGTTTCATGACACATGAACGTTCTTTTACTTGATCGGTTACTGTTACAATATTTCACTCTTCTACCGTACGGGACGTTCCGGAATAACCATTTAAGAGTATTGAGCATTATTCTGTTAGAGGAATAAATTTTGATTTTATCTGTTGCACTTACAAACGAGTTCCATGTTGCCCATACGAATAGGAGTGGCCAAGTGGGACATACGTAATAAATGAGCCCTTCTCGGAAATAGTTCGTTATTTAGCTAGTTTTATCGCAGCGATTCTCTGTGTATTGACGTAGAATTTCCTCTAAGTAGTGACAGTTGATTGCAAGAACTGGGTTTTACAGCTTATAACATCGATTGGTTCGCGTCTGGCGCCTATGTGGTGGCCGTTCGATTAAGTACTCGTCAGGGAGTAATACCCGAATGACCAGGTCAGTCTTTCTCGTCTCTTGGCTAGCTAAGCGATCCTAGTACTATACTCATTTCTAGACACTCAATATCGTGTCGGGTATTTTGGTTGAAGTTCTCGCTTAAGGGACATAGAAGTGCTTTATTTTTGACAATTGTGGTAAAAATGTCGATATTTGAATGTTGAAAATAAAATATACCGGGCTCTTAAATAAACATTTTTAATTCCTAGTTCTTCTGGGCGGATGTAACACATGCATTGAAAGTCACTTTAAAGTATTGCGCTAATTAAATGAGGTCATTATTATCAGCTTCATATTTCTTTTATCTTCCCATATACAAAATCTATCTTCTCTCATAAAATTAGAGCTTTTTTTTTCGAAATCAACACGGAATATTTGTACTAAAATTTCGGTTTGGAATTTTTATATTGGTCACATATTAGTTCAAAAAATGAATTAGAATAAGTATGCGCTGCTTTTGCAGGGTTTTTTTCCAATCTGTGATGTAAAATATATAATTTAAAAAATATTGTCTACGATAGGAAAATTTCAACTGGAAAATTTGCTACAAATATATTAAGGCAGGCTTCTGACACCTATGCATCCGCTTATAAGGTCCTAAGGGGTGTCAATGCTACATATGTGGAGAGTAAATCGACTACGGAAAAAAAGCAAACGAAAAATATACTACGGAATGTAATTTTAAAGAAAATACTTAAATGAATATCTGTGGAAGTAGATAGATTTTTATTTAGATAATTAAAACGAATAAATTAACTAATATATCCAAAACGAAAACATATTTGAATGAAATCTGACATGAACATTTCTTTTGTTACCAGTAATGGTAAGGAGATTGGTGGTTTTATAAAATATTAAAGCTAAAGCTTAAATTTTTGTACAAACATTACCGGTAACAAAATAAGTTTTCCTACTAAGTTTCATTCATATATATATGTTTTCATTTAGAGTATATTATTTTTTTTCGATGTAATTAGCTAAAACCATATTCTTGTCTTCTCCTGTATGTTCTGTCTGGTCGAAATTGTCCTGTAATTTATAGTATTTTTAAAAACGTTATTTTATATCACAAAGAGTAAAAAATGCACAATAAAACAACGCATGATTATACTAATTAATTTTATAACTAATCTTTGGGCAATATCAAAAATGCAACTAGGCACTTTATTACACGTATTCTTCACTACTTTTAGAAACATTTCAGACTCCTATCTGCATAATTGTGGGAGAAGTTAAGATTTTAAATATGGGGGGGGGGGGTATTGAACCTGAGAGAAATGACTTTTAAGTCCGAGATAGAAAATCGCTTAGCCAGTACAACAATTCAAAATGACTCCAAAACACGTATTACCTCCACTCTAGGAAAATCAAACGATGCAAATGTATACTTTCCTTGGAGCTAAACATCTCCAAACATCTTGCAAGCCAAAATCCATCTAAGTTCTCAACCCCCTAGTTTTATTAGCTAGGGTGAGAGGATAAATGACCCTTGACCCCATAGTATCCTACAACAGTCAGTACCGTTCATTCCTTGCCGTAATGTTGGTTTTCGTTAACTACAGACCGCTATTTACTGTAGATCCTCAAATACAAAACGATGCTAAGAGGACGGTTCCATACCTAGACCGAAAAGTCCCCATTCACAAGGATGGCTTTGTGCCATGTGTATTCTATGGCTGAGTGTCGGAGCACGAGTTTAAAATGTTGTTGTTGTTGGCATCGCTTTTATAAAGCCTACAGTTTAAAACCATAGTTACAATTAACCCTCGCACTTCAATGAAAATGTTACTTTCTCAGGCACCATCTGAACTGTAATAGTACGTAGAGTAGGTATTGTATTTCACCCAAAATATGGTATATCAATTTCACGTAAAATACATGTTTTCTGGACTCCTGAATTTAAAAAAGAAACATTTCTACAAAAAGGTCCGTCTGTGCTTGCGCGTGGGTCTGTGGAAGGCAGACTCAAAAAGCAGAGGTCGGTTATATATCAAACTTGGTATTTAAATTATCTTCCAAGGATATGACACAAAGATTTCAGAAAAATCCGTCCATACCAAACTAACCTTTACATGGAGGAGTTTTCGAAAATGATTTTCTCAAAACTGGATGTAACGATGTTAATTAAACAACTGTTTATTAAAAATATTTACATTACAAATAAAATGTATATTTTGAACTTTCTGGGCTCTATATCTAAAGTCCTCTTCATTCCGGACAGCTCTTGCATAACTGGTAAACCATAAGAGATAGACAAAAACTTGCTATTTAAAACTTTAGATCTCGTCAAAACACAGAATTTATGTCCTTCCCATTTTCTGTTGTGAAGCTAACGGTTTCCGAGATATTCCTTGTTATTTCTTATTTAAAATACATATGCTGTTCTCAAATAGAATCGATCCGTGTTTCTTTTGTTTCACTCCTGATCATCAAAGAGAATAGAATTTCAATGACAGTTGTGTGGCGAAAACTTTTAAAACATTTAAATAATGCTTTAGCCTGCGTATTCCCTTTTTTCCCTTTTACTTAAGGAAGAAGGTAATAGGAGCATTCTGCTAACGTTTATCTCGATTAGCATGAAGTAAGTAGAAGATTTTGTAAGAAATTTGTTTGCAGAATAGAGAACGACACGTACACGGAACACAGATTGGTTCATAAATTACCTGTCTTTGGTTCACATGTAAATAAATATTGAGATAAAATAAACTAACAAATAGGTTCTTTAATTTTTTAGAATATATTTACAGAGCTTTAACATCATTATACACCTATTTAAATTTAAAAATAACGTTTACCTTTGCTTTATTTACACTAGGGTGAAGTTGATCCGACGGGACTACCTATGCACCTTTTTGGCAGGCGAGTACCTAAGGTTTAGTTTAGGTTGGTTTATGAAAATGAGTGCCCTTTTGTTAATGTTTTTTAAACGTACTCAGAATCACCATACTTCGCAAATTCTCTGTTCAACACTTAACGAAACATATCGTTTTTACAAAGCTGCTCACTTGAAATAAACACTCATTCGAACATTAAATGGATAAACTGGGCCTGGCAGGCAAAGTACAAGAGGTGTGAACTTACCCTCCCTCTCGTCCCCACTTCATTCTTTCAACAGTCACGTAGAGCCAAAGAAACCGGTTCATTCCCGTATTAGCTCCGTGGCAACCTTACGAGTGCAGTGGTGGCTTACATGTGCAATAACAGTGAACGGCGGCTGGGAGAACAGGTATTTTGTTGTTCAAGAACAACCGCTACTGTTCCACGCGTAACCTCTCCGTTTCTCTGCCAGGTGGAAGTAAAAGAAGGGGAGACTATAGGGGTAGAGCATTTCACATTTCGAGGGCTTCTCTATGATAAGCAACTCATACATTGGCATGGGTAAATTGAGAATGTGAAAGTTACGAAGTGTGTGAATCTGAGCGTACCAATTTGCTTGTATGCCCTGTTAAAGCAGGCAGTGACTTAACGAGGCATTTTAATTGCCTTACCTACTGCTTATAGAACTTCGACGAACAACCCACAAGTTCTAGAACTTCTTGTTCAATTCAGATAACAGAAGTAAGTACTAGGGTAGTTGAAGTAAACAGCATGCAGGCGTGATCCTATCCTACTAGTATTCCTAAACATTGTTACCGGTATAGAATGCTTAATTAGAGTTGGCTGGAAGTGAGTATAAAATTGAAGCCTAGAAGCTGAGTCATATTCAGTTGCTTCAAAATTAATTAATTTTGTAAACAAGCGCCCACTTTAATTACCTCACCCCACTATCCGTCTTTTGGGAGCGAGATGCTCGCTTCATGCTATCGTCCCTAACTTACTGACTTAAATGGATACAGCTGTGCCCACAAAGGTTTCTATTTTTACACTATTTTCCTGTTGCTAACAACTCATTAAAGATAACAGGTTTCTATCACTTCGCTCGCGTAGACATGGAACCTTCACTCTGCATATTTTCCACTAACGAATTTAAAACTTTACCGTTCTCTGAACAACGCAGCTTCATTTTTAATTGGTTTTCAGAAGGAAGAGAGTATTGTAAATTGTCATTAAAACATGCACGCACGTACGAGCGCGCACAACTCATTAGTTTGTTGTTTTATTTTTATTTTTAATCTTAACAGATATACACCTTGAACAAGTTCGCTAAAATCATGGAAATAAGGCAGTTTGTGGCATAAAATCAATACGTAACCATATTGTAAAATATTGGATATTTTGGAGATTGAAGTATAGATGTATATATTGAAAAAAAAATCGAATGTATTTCATTCACATGACTTTCCCTACATCTCTGTAACAGATAATTGTTATAAAGGTTATTATTCTATCTTCTTCATGATAATCGAGATAAACTTTACAGAAGTTGTCCTTATTACTCAATTCATTGTAAGTATAAGGGAAAAAGAATCTACTGCGTTCCATTCACATGATGTCCTCTAGCTGTTCGGTAAACACACCTTCGATTCAAAACATTAATCTGTTATCTACATCATGCTAATCAAGATAAACATAAGCAGAATAAGTATTATTACTTGCTTTCTTGTTAACTAGAAGGGAAATAAGAAAATGCACAGGCAAAAAAGAGATAGCCTCGTCCTTGAAAAGCAGGTCACTATGTGAAACAATTGAAATTCCAATCTCTTTCTCGCCAGAAGTAAACTACGAAAACGAGAAGGAAAGATGTTTTCTCCTTTGAGAAAGGTTTCAGTGGCTAAAATTGAAACCGTTATTCCGGAACATCTCGAAAACGGATAACTCTTAAAATAAAAAAAGAAATGTATACGACATAAATGGTTGCTGTAATGAGATCTTCATTTTTTGTGAAGTAAGTTTTTGTGTATATTTTATGGTTTGCCAGTTATATAAAAATCATCCAGAATAAAGAGGTCTTTAGAGGCTATTCCCTGAAAATTCAAAATATACATTTCGTTTGAAATAAAAACATCTTAAACATAATTTACTTTATTCAAAATCGTTATAGCCATTTTAAGAAAATCAACGTTTTCAAAAAATGATCCATGTAAAGAGTAGTTTTGGGTGGGGTGGAGTTTCTTGAAAATCTTCATATCACATCCTTAGAAGATACCCAATATAAATAAGTCTTTTCGTTTTTGAGCTTTGCTTTCCTCAGACACACACACGCACACACGCAGAGCTTTTTCTAAAAATGCTTTTTTGGGTTCAGAGGGACCCAAAATATGCATTTAATGTGAAATTTCGGTATCAAATTTATGCACATACCTTGTAGAGAATTTAAAATGTTTAATACATGGAAAGACCGAAGTTAACAAACATTGTTTATCTGCTACAGAGATTTACATATAACTCGCTGCACGACCGAGCGAGATGGCTTCGCGGAAGTCCCAGGTTCGACTCACATCGAACCAACCTCTCTGACAATTGGGCTTTCGTAGATTTACCGGGTCGGAAGGCGAATGCTGTCCTTTCTATCACGAATTTCCTCTTATCTGTTGCAGCGCTGTAGGACCAGGCGACAATGACTGCTATGTTGGGACAGGATTGATGTTAAGTATCACTATAGAAAGACTTCTTCCTGGATCTTCACAGGATCTCCTTCCATCATGGCTGCTTTCTGGTCTATTAGTCATGCAAAACCCGCTCTATGTTCTTGTCGAGTGTGAACATAACCGAAGTTTGCTTCTCAGAGGCGGAACAAGCTATTTTCGTTCGAACTCTCTCTCTCTCTCTCTCTCTCTCTCTCTCTCTCTCTCTCTCTCTCCTTTACACCAAATCTCTGTTATAGTTTTCTCCAAAACCTGATCGCCTTCAAACGGGACCGCTCCCCCTGCCAATAGGTAGTAACCATTAGCAAACAAAAGACGAGCCTGTACTAGGGGGTGAGAGGCAACGTGGTAAAAATCTCTGTTTCCTGGATCTCTATAGACTCTACCTGCAAGTCGAGATTCATGCCTTAGCTAAGGGCCCAGTAAGTGGAAGACTTGACAACTGCGAGGGTTGGTTTCAACTGCCAACTACCTAAACCCGAACTTCAAAGTCACGCCGAGACACATCAAGTACTGAAAAATACTGTACAAGTAGACATTGTGCACGATTACGACTGTCGGAGAAATAGGTTACTAAACCGGGCTAACAGGCATAGTTTTTTGCTCTCTCTCTGTCTTGGTGTTCCTTTGAACGAATATATAAGGTTATTGCACATTTTGTTTCGAAACGACACCGAAAGAATCTTAATAGATTATACTTGAACGAGTCCGAACTTTAATGTCGCAACCTCGAACTCCATTTACGTACTTCATATGCAGCATTGAAAATTGCATATTTGGATATTAGACAACGCACGAAGCACTTGTTACGATACCCACTTACTCACACCTCAGAGGATTCCTCTAGGGACGTGTTTGCTATTGTTAGCAAACATGTTCCTAGCCTACAGGCTAAATAATGGACAAAGTAAGTCCTTAAATACAGTACAGATAGTATCTTTATTGTATAATAGTTTGGAAGGGTAGCTAAATGAAGCACATTTAACAACAACAACAAAATAGTGCATTACTCATAAAATGTGTTTTGTTCGTTTTCAGCAATTTTCCTCGCCATATTGGTCAGTAATTCGAGATCCATGCGAATGATTATTTTTATGAAAGAATGTCTGATGTTTAATCTAATTGTATAATTCGTCCAGCAATACACAAGTAATGTCAAGCCATTATTACGATTGATTACTACCTCCACCACTACCAACAATAATAATAATAATAATAATAATAATAATAATAATAACAATTATATGTTAATAACAATAATGATGATGATAATAATAATGGTAATAATAATAAAAACAATGATAACAAAAGCAATAACAATAATTATAGAAATAACAATAATAAACTATGATATAACGGCAATGATAGCATCCTTTGTCCTCGGGGAGATCGGGATTTCTCAGGGTCAATGTTTTCTTTTGTGCTTCGCATCGGCTCCACCAACTCCAGCGGGGATGGCCCCAGCCTCCACATCAAAGCCTATTGCGCCACCAATCTCTTTCGGCCGTGCCGTGGCTGAGTGGCTAAACCACTGGTCTCTCACCTAGACGGCCAGGGTTCGACCACCAGCAAAAGCATGCGAGATTTGTAGTGGACAAAGCGATGCAGGGGCGGGTTTTCTCCAGTTTCCCTCACCATCACATTCCAGCGGTGCTACATCTTCATTCCATGTATTATCAGTCTTAGTTACAAAAAACCCTCGGCCTGGTAATAATCGATTTGGCCATTACTTTATGGAAAGTTAAGGACATGTATGACTGAAAGTTTGAAATTCCAAACTAATTATGCTAGCTTTTTGGAATTTATAGCACAAGTATAATATAATGCAAATAAATCACAGTGCAAATCACATTCCCTTTTCTCTAATGGCTTAGAAGCTATGCTCAAATTTATTTGTTTTTGTTACGTCACAGAAAACGTCACAAAAAATTAAATTTTGATCCTATATTTCAATCCTAGGTTCAAAATACATCTTTTTGAAGTAGCGTTAGGTTTCCCCGTGTTTTCTTTGGTTTAGGTTCCCATAATGTATAAAGTTATGAATGTGTTTTTTCTCATAAATATATAATTGTTGTGTTTGAGAATTGAAAACTATGCTTAAATACATCTGACAGTAAAACCTAGGGCAATTCTTATTTACTGCCCCTCTCTCTACATGTATAGTAATTTGTATTTGTTTAACAGAAAAACTGCTCCGCAAGGAGCATTTTACAGGAAGAAAATGCAGAAAATATCAACAGCGAAAAAACGAGGAAAGATTTGAATAATGGTATTGCATCCACTGTGTTGGTAGGTTGGACCCAGCTTTCCTTTTCCTCTCGTCTGTTGCTGCTGGCTTTTCTGTCCTTTTCTTCTTACATTGGTGGTTTTCTTCTTTCATTTTTTTATTTTGCCTGGTGCGAATGAGACCTCTTAGTTTTTCTTGCCGAGTGCAGTACAGTTTCGCCTCTAGAGCTTTGACTTAAGACCTTTAAAATGGCGCCTGGTGTCCAATTATACATTTTTTGTACTCAGGAATATTTAAATTATTTTATTGAATTAAAATTAAAAAAGTTGACTTTTTGTGATTTTTCATGAAATTTCAGTCATACATACCTTTAACACACAATGGTACAAAGAAACAAAAATTAAATAGTACGATTTTTGCCTCCACAGTAGCCCAATAATGCATTTTCATTAAAAATAGAAACGCTTGTTTACAATCATGGTGTAAATATAATAGCGAGAATCGTTTGTGCTGCGTTTCTGCTTTGGACGAGCGAACAGTTTCCTGCTTTTCATTAAAAAAATAATAATGCTCTTTAAAGGCATTATTACAGTATAAAAGCATACATCAGTATGTTAGTTCTCCACTCATTTCTCATTTCCAGTGCTGCTCTTGATATCTTCATAAGCCACAACTCAAATGTCCGAGTATATCATAATAACAGGCTCAATGGGAACATAAAAGTTCCTACAGATGAGTTGTACACATCTCTTCACCGGTTCATCATGCGCAAAACATTTTCTGTTACAACACAGTTTCATCTTAGAGCAATAAACGATGCCAGTAGCTCGGAAATAATGCATGTGTAATCCAAATGCATATCCAACCTGTAGACGAACCTACGCTACCTATGTATCAGATGTTTTATGAACCCATCACTGATATGTTACAATGCTAAACCAGTAATGGGCAAACCCCTCACTTGATACGCAACCCGCAAAACACCACGTAATTTGCAACAAATCAGTAGATGAAAGGAAGATGTGTGGCTGATTCTTAAATAAATAGTACTGATTTCTCTTTTGTATACAGCTTAGATCATATGTGGTAGGCAAACGCGTGTCATATCTCACGAGTAACCTCAATGAGCACAACCCGTTCACTGTCTCCGCTGACAAGCAAAAAGGAGCAAAACGAAGGTCACATTCCCCACTGACCGGTTTTAACTTGAAATAGACCTGATGGGTTCTGCAAATCTTTTAACGCAAGAGGGATGTCTATACACGTCAGATATGGAGCACTTGAGGCACCTGTTAAAATAAGGGTTTGAAACACAAAATATCTCAGATTGCTTAAGAAGCTAAAGAAATAAATATTACGTTGCATAAGAACTTACACGAAAATTGAAAAATAGTACTAAATTATTAAAGTTTTAACAGTAAATATATGTTATCTTCAATTGACGTTGCTGCCTTACTTGTTGGAGCAAGAAGTAGCCTTTTGTGTCCAGTTCATTTATTAAAGCCGGTGGCTTTCAGGGTAATTAAAGTGTCACTATTGTAGCGCCCCTTTATCTCCGGCCCTGACGTTTCATGAGGGAAAAGAAAGAGATAAGTTCACATCAGACTCAGCAAAAACAGTTATTATGATTCGTTTCAACTGATGAACTGATTTAGCGTAACGTTTTTAACAAACACAGTTTACTGAGAGCTTTGCTGCACACAAAATACAGCGCGAAAAAAATGATAAAGAAAATTAAGCAAGGTATGCAGTTTTAAGTTGAAGCGCACAGCAAAGGGTGGAAGCTGTATGCAAGGACCAATTACATGCTTCCTCACCATGTGCCGCTACTGGATGTTCGACTATGTTGCCAATTCTCTTGTAAGCGCAGCATTAGTCGCGAATAGTTGTTTGCTTTAGTACAGTTGAAGTTGGTTTTTTGAGCGTGTGTGAATTACTGCGTTTTCCTTGTTATATGTATTCTTATAGTTGTAGTTATTGTTATAGATAACGTTATAGCTTTTTTTTTTTGTTTGCATTTTACAAAGAAATGGTACATGTATATGTAGTATTGGGAAGAGTAGACAACGTACCTCAACAACGATCGCGCCAAATGTCAAGAGCCGGAGATACAGCGACAGTACTATAGCTATATTGAGACAGCATTTGTATGGTACATAAACACATATATCGTTAACTTTAGATAACGAAAAAATTGATGTATACAGGCCGCTTCAAAACGACACCAAACGAAGATGTGGACCTTGTTGGTCATACCGTACGTGATGCGTGAATATAATTTTCAGAATTAAATTCGGCACATACAAAAACTGCCATAAAATCACCATGGATTAGGCAGTCGTACATGACCAGATGGCACGTGCCTGGCCCTCTCCAAGAGAGATGCCGGTTGGTAACGAAGGTCCCAGTCAAGAAATGTGGGCGTGGTTTTATAGACACGCCGGCGCGGGACAGGTCACCTTAGTAATGGAAAACTTAACATGTGGGTGTGGCATATGACAACCGTTGTTCCTTCTCTGCCTAATCCCAAATGTTTGCAATTTATAAACACACATAAAACTTTAAATAGAAGAGTTTGAAGGTTGCGACATCAAGTTTAGGACAAGTCAAAGTGTAAGCTAATCGACTACTATCTTCGTCTGGTGTCGTTTTGAAACGGCCTGTATATGTATAAGTGTGTATGTCTCATAGATATGTAGATTCTAATTAATTTCAGGTAGTGCTTCACATTGTATGCAGCCATATTAAAAGTGATA
Source organism: Hymenopus coronatus (assembly GCA_030762935.1). Taxonomy (NCBI): domain Eukaryota; kingdom Metazoa; phylum Arthropoda; class Insecta; order Mantodea; family Hymenopodidae; genus Hymenopus; species Hymenopus coronatus. The sequence continues at coordinate 41,709,394 of CM060900.1, forward strand.
TATTATTTAGAACATAATCTACATAATTATGTTTCTATTGTTCAGTGTTGCTTGTCTATGGGAATCTTCAGTTAGGGAAGCTAAATTTGATAATTATTTTATGTATACGCATATGTAATATACACACTGTAAATTGCACAGTTTTGAATGCCAAAGCTTATACAAATACACATTCTTCGCTGAATGTCCCAACTATTGTGGAATACATCACGTAATTGTGTACAGTAGCATTCCGCCAATACTTTACACTTATGTGTTGCAGAAAGTGAAGCGATGGGGCTGTAGGCAGTTAAGCACAAAGTGACACAGGGGTCAACAATACTCATGCCTGGTTTAGACTGTTAAAAAGTACAAACATTTTAATTTTAATTGTTATTTCGTTAAAGTCTGGACCACTTCCAAAGGAGCTATTTTCAGCTGCGCTCATAAACCTACAATGAGATCGGTATTTTCTTAGTATAATTAATTTGTGAAAACAGTTTCTCACACAAAAATATAGAAGAAATATTTGTACACAAGGCATGTCAATTACGAGTTTTCTGCTACTACTAGTTGTTAAATCAATACCATGTTTACCGTGGAACAAATATTTCAAAAAGAAAAATATATTTCAGGCCTTAGCCTTACAGGTTCAATATACACAGACAGATTTTCCTTAGATTTTCTAGCAAGGTAATAAGCTTATTAAATTACTTGTTCTAATTTGTATTTTGGAAGGTTTGCATAGAAAGAAAATGGTACAGCTGCCTCTTACAAATTTCCAATTCTACAGTAAGGGTTTTAATTACATTGCACAAGTTTTACATGCATTTATTCCTTCTTTTTAGGCAAGATAATTTAAGTGTTTCTTTATTTATCCATTTGCTCCCTTTCAGCAGGGCATAAATCCAAATTGCAGAAAGCAATTGTCACAAGAAGAACAGAACCTTCATACAGAGGAACAGAATTTATTGTGACGTCTTTCCAATTGTATTTCTGTATCGGCTAGACACTGCTACGGCATACATAGGTATGTATACACACACACGCACACATACAAATCTGTCACGTACATCGAAATATCGAAATTCTGCAACAGCATCTTCTGATGTATGTGGTTAGGCCACGAACCACTTTTGGTTCTCAAACCAGTAAATTTCTGTATCTGTTATGAACCAATATGTTGGTTTTTTTTTAATGTGTGCCATAGATTCATTATAATGCATATATGTTACATCGCAGATGTAATCCAATATATATTTAATGTCTGAAATATTTATATTCAAGTTTCTTTATTTTTCTATCGTCATTAAACGATTAAACATCATTAAAAGCTCCCTTGTGGGAAAGAACAGTTTTAAAATGCTGGTCTGATATTTTAATCTTAGGGTTTTTGAAGTTTTTATGCTTGAAAATTAAGAAAAGTGTAATAAACGCATCTCATACAAACCGAAGGGAAATTGTGATGATATATTGTAGTTTGTGATTTTTATTTATTTTGTTGTTGTTGGTAACACTAATCTCCTTTAACCTCAATGGGGTGATGAATGAAATGGTTGAAAGGGTGCTGAAATAAACTGGGAGTACATGGATCTTAAAGTTATCCTACAGTCGTTTTCTTGGAATAAGCGGAAACTTATGCTGAATATATCAGTTTATCATATCGATATCAAAGTACTGTTCCTCGTACCCATACATATAAAAACAATAATTAACTTTAAATAAAATATAAACGAATTTAAATCTGAACAAAAACAAATTACACACATTAATATACTCAAAAACGAAATACTAGACTCACCCTAGTCTAAATTCGAACGTGGGACCTTTTAAATAAGAGACCAAAACGCTACGCTCATCACTTTTCCACCACCAAAATGCTCTATGGAATACTGAAATCATCAATCACTAGAAAACGCCGATAAAAGAGTTGAATGTCTAGCTCATATTAAAATTCATCAGGTTGGTAAGTTGGAAACTAAGATTGCATTTTCTTATCCTCTGTTGCAGCTTCCTGTCGCATTTTTAGTTGCTGCTCTTCTTCTGCATAAATTGACTTTTTTCTTTACATAATACAAGTTAAATCATGCAGTGAAGTTTCCTTGCTGAGTCTATTATAGTTCATACATTTAAACATACAGTAGTATGTTTAAAAATTGCGTAAAGTTTAAAAATTAGAGCCAAGTATGTATATTTTGGATCTGAAAATATTTCAAGATATTTTCTAGTATAAAATAAAATGAATTGTGTTTGTGTTGCAGGTTTTTATCTATCTCCTATGCTTTGCCAGTTAGCACAAAAGTCATATAGAATGAAGAGGACTTCAGAGGCTATTCCCAAAAAATTCAAGATACTTGTTCCGGTTGTGATGTAAATGTCTCAAATATGTGGTATTTTAATTAAAATCGTTGAAGCCATTATTAGAAAATCGAAAACTTCGAAAATTTTTCCATGTAAACGGTAGTTAAGTTTAGGGCGATTTCCTAAAAATATTCTGGCTACATCCTTTGAAGGTGCTCAACTTAATATCTTTAACCTGCTTTTAGTTTTACAGTTATGAGTTCACAAAGACAGACGCATGGATCATTTTCTAAAACTGATTCATGTGTTCTAAAACATTTAAGCCCAGTGAAATCGCGAAATCGAATTTTTGGGTGGTATACATAACCTTTTATACCTGGTGTGTAAATTATACATACCTGCTGGAGAAAGTAAAAAAAAACAATTCAAGTGGAAATAAGGTCACGTTATAGACTTTTTTGTATTTTAAGAAACTAAAAGGAAAGAATGGATGAATCGGAAAATTAGCCTTATAGAAAAAAATTTTTGAGAAATATTAAATTAAAATATTCTTAAACTGATTTAAAGTTTTAATAAAATTACGTTTCTTTTCACAAGGTGTAGAAGTAAAGAAAGTAATAGGAATACATAACTTTGAGCATATGGAAGGAATACTCTAATAAGAAGAATAAGAACAGGTATATAAATGTAGTAATCCACAAAGTTACAGTGTAATATTCATGTTACACATGTCACATTTTTAAAATATGTGTCTCACAGTACACAGATAAATTGTACAGAAGCCAAGGTTTAGAATTACTTGAAGTTGTACGGCGCCGCAAGAAAATCAATTTGGTTGATTGCATCAACACTAGTTAATAATACAACTACGGTGAAAATAAATAATAACCTCGGTGAAAAGTTTGAAATTGAAACTGCCACATTATTTAGTATTACAATGGACTAGCAAGCAAAAGACTATTTTTTTTCCCTTTATATAGCCCCCTTTAACATCTAAGGTCATATCAGGGTTGTCAGTAGGTTTAAATCATTTTGTTTTCTTAAAGCACACACACATTCACTCTCACATACATACTTCCAGACTCTGTGGGGGATAGGGAATAATTCTGGCTAAAGAAAAATGCCCCGCCCCATCCGGGAATCGAACCCGGGACCTCCGGGTGAGAAGTCAGCTCGCTGACCACTCGGCCACGGAGACAGTCAAAAAACTGCTTTTGTTGAAGATTAATATGCATAATTTGGTAGGTAATAACAGAAGGTGAATAAACGAAAGAGAAAAATAAAACAATACTCAAATGATCAAGGTGCTACTCAACATTTTTGTTCTCAGGATAAGGGAAAATCCTGAAAAATAACAGCCGGGTAATTCATCGTAACCGAGTTTTTAACTCGGAACCTCCTTAGTGGGAGGCGGATTCACTACCAAAACACATAACAAAGAGCGCTTATAGCAGCAGCTACTTTATCGTAGGCATGCAGAAGGGACAACGACACCGAACAAATTTAATCGTACCCTTCTTTACTTTTAGTGTGCATATCATTTAGTGGAGCTATTGAAGACATCTTGGAATTGATGGATGAATGGAAGGAGAGGAGGCAAGGATGGATAGATGGATGGAAATTGAGTTTTATTTATGGACACTCTTTAACTGCTGTGGTTCTCAGCATTCTATATTAAGCGTGAAAGACCGCTTAATTTTACTCAGGGGCCTCTTTATCGAGTTTGAGGTTCTTTTACTCCGTAAATCTACGACATGGGTCCAACGGATTTACATCTCTTCCGAAGGAAGCCATGCTAAGAATTTTTACGCCCGAATAGTTATATTACTAACCGGGGTGCTCATGCGAAACCAGAACAATTTTCTCCGTGGTCGCACTAGAAAACTTACTATCACGAGCACCTCATGCATGTTCTAGTACTAACTAGCATGTGCATGAGGAGGCGATGTAGCTCTTGCGGATGATCGTCACCGGGGGCTGGTGTGGTACCACCCCTAAAATTTTAAAAAAGAAAATGAATAAAAAAACCAGAAAAGTCAGTGGACGCGAGCTCTGAACGTGCATAGTGAGACAGCAGAAGCAAGGGGAGCAAACTTCGTAGCGACGACAGAAGAATTGGGTTACTGTTCTGAAAAAAATCTGATGTGTAACACTCGCATGACTCTCTCTAATGTTCTACAAATAGACTTACAATAGATTGCTCTTCTTTGTACACCATGCTAATTGAGATAAGCATTAGCAGAATGCGCTTACTTCATAGTTCCTTGTAAGTAGAAGCGAACTAAACGCACGAGCTATGCTAAAGGATAGACAAATATTTTAAAAGCTATCGTTATGCGGTTGTCATTGAAATAGCCTTCATAGTTTGGCCAGGAATAGAGCAAAAGATAAACGAACACTTTCTGTCTGTTAAAGTATAAGTATTTTAAAATTTAAACCGATAACAAGGAATATCTTGGAAACGGTCAACTCTACAACAAAAATGAACATGACAAATTGTGTGCTTCAACGAGATCTACATTTTTGTGTAATACGTTTTTGTGTATATCTTACGGTTTAACCATTATGCAAAAGTCAACCTGAATAAAGTGCTCTTTAAAAGCTATTCCCAGAAAATATACATTTTATTTGTGTTGTGGATAACTTTAATATACTTACGTTATTTTAATCAAAACCGTTAGAACCATTTTTGAGAAAAACAAAATTATCAAAAACGTTTCCATATGTAGGGTAGTTTGGGGTAGGGAGATTTTCTTTAAAAACCTTCGTGTCGCATCCTTAGAATATGATAAACTTAAATACCAAGTTTGGTATTTAACGGTCTTTTAGTTTTTGACCTATGCTGCCTACAGTTTCACATATACACATGGACCTTCTTCTAAAAATGCTGTTTTTGGACTCGGAGGTCTCCAAACATATATTTACGGTGAAATGTTGGTATCGAAATTTTGGCTGCAATACAATACCTTCTCTGTGCATTATGTACATAGTACGTGTAGAGAAATCAGTTTTGCAGTTATAGAGACCTTTGTTACAATATACTTCTTTGTGCTTTGGTTTTCCGTCAATTGCGTGCTAGTTAATGACAACACATGTTTACATCAGTTTGGGTCTAAGAGTGAGTAATAACACGAGTAGAAGCATTGTTATATCAGTTACCTTTGTTAGGGGACTGTAACCTCCATTGATGCATGTACCTACCTTAAAATGAGGTGACTCGCCCAATTATCAATATATTTTACTCTCTCTAGCACGTACATAGTAGGTAGAGAAGGTGTTGCATTCTATCCAAGAGTTCTAGACAACAATGTCAACATAAATAATTTTTTTGAGAACTCCCGAATACAAAAAAGCATATTTAGAAAACGGTTAGTACCTATGTATATGTGTGTCTCTCTTTGGACTCACATCTCATAACCGAAGTGTCCGCTAATACCAAACTTGGTGTTTAGGTTTAGTATCTTCCAAGAACGCGACACCAGAAAAATCTATTACCCCAAATTACTGTTTACAAGAATAATTTTTTCAAAATGTGTGATTTTTTCAAAAAATTGCTTACGATTTTGCTTAAAATGCTGTACACTAAAGCTGCATATATGGAAAATAAAATGTATATCCTAAATGTATTACGATTATCCCCTGAAGTCCTCCATTCTGAATGAGCTATGCATAATTGGTAAACCGTAATAAATAAATAGAAAGCTTACTACACAAAAATGTAAATCTCGTTAAAACCTGCAATTTATTTAATATGATATTTTTGGTATAGCCAATCTTTTCAGAAATATTTCCTATTATTAATTTTAATTTCAAAATATTTAAATTTTTCTAAAACGGGGAGCCCTAATCTTTTCATGCCTATTTTTTTTACTCCTGGTCATGCAAAAGGAAGCAAATTTCAATTGTTTCACATGGCGATCAGTTTTGAAAGGATTTGACGGTTACTTTATCCTGTTGTGTTCACTTATTTTCCCTCTACATACAAGGAAAAAAGTAATACGAGTACTTCTGTTAATCCTTATATTAACATGATGTAGGTAAAATAATAGTTTGTAAAACCCGTTGGTGTGCAGAACAGGTGAAGAAAGCCATGTGAATGGGACTTATGATCCTTTAATTTATTTATCTGTGAGGATACTATAAGTTTCTGAAGGAAATGACATTTTAACCCAAAATAAATGGATACCATTCTCATATAGATACAATAGGGTGTTTTCCTTATTAAGGGGCGGAAACAGTTGTTCCTCTTCAGGTAAGTTCCTCTTTGCTTATCACAACCTAAACAACTTGAGTGCTTGTGAAGTCATATTTCGAATTGCTTCGTCTCCTGGTATCTAGGTTTCCATGAATGGCTGTAATTAAAAGTCGTATTTTCGGTATAAGTACTTAAATGTCCAAAGTTCCTCATGGCAAAATCTTGACAGTAATATTTTACACAGTAAAACCGCGAAATAAACGTGAAGAGTCCATGACCACTAAGCTGTTGTTGAAGGCTAAACCTAAGTAAAGTTTACAAAACGTTGCTTATCTTTAGTTGCTTGGAAATTCGGTATCATTTTCTTTTCAATCCATTTTAAACACAACGTATTTGTGAATGTTTTCAAATTCCTATTATATATAAGCTTAATGGGAAACTGTTTCACAAACTCTTAAATGGGTAAGTATTTGAGAGTTTTTCAAAAGCGTTTTTGACTGAGAAACCGTAAAAATTACAAAAAAGTTGTGGCTCTCTCTTGCTCAGCGTTCTCTTAATATATCCGCAGGTGCATGAAAAAGATATATCAAGGCTTTATTATTTACCGTACTAATATCATCATCCCAAGGTCTTCTTGTGCAATCGAATCTACGGAAACATGTCAATGCTTCTGGTTTCCTGAAGTGTTTTTGTTCAGTTAATGTTGGAAGATACTCCTTATTATCGGTATTCAATACCAGTGCTGAGTGAGCCAATCTCCTACTGCTTTCAAATCAAGCCCAACACACGCAGGCCACACTACAGGTCACCTTCGGATAAACAGTGAAAGGGCTGGTTACAGAGAAGTTTCACCTGAGGGATGGTAATGCATTCTTCGCAATACCGTTCCACACTAGTTTCAAAAGTGTCCGTTTAGTATTGGTTTGATGTCAACAGTCTGGCGCTCTAACATTTACTGTGAACAAATGCGGTTAGAGCTAGGTAAGGGTTGAGGGCTTCCTTAGGAACATAAACCACTGCGTATTATATCAGAACGATTCCATCTACTGACTCTCTGTTAATGGTAATTAGTAATTGAGCGGCATTTGTTGTAATGGTCGTCGCAGAAGTGTGATGCTGAGGTGCGCGTTACTGTCCCATACCGTGGTTTATTATTTGTGAAGATTTTTATTTCTCCCAGTAAACATCTGTCATGTATATTGAAAGTAAGACACAGTTGAATGGATCCACCTCGTCTAAGCTGATTTTGTCATCCCTCTTATTTTCATGTATTTCACACTTGCTTTAGATATTCTACGACAAAAATGTCCAGTGGCAGGTGCTCAATAGATACGAAGGAGTTGAAGGACTTACCATTAGAAACGTTATTGCGATACGAAAATGACAGAGTATTCACTAAATGGGTTAATGTTATTTATTGAATAGATTTTGTAAAACACTTTGACTTGGAGAAAAAATATGCTACACATTGTGATCGTCGATCTAGGGAACGGGGCAATTGTGACAATGTAGTGTACTCTGAATTCGGATTTTACATAGATTTGGTAACAATTATTCGTATATCGTTCTTTCGAACACTTGGTTCAATATTTTAATATTTACCTAAGCAGATGGTTGCCTCAAATAGCATTAACTATTCCTTAGATTTTTATTTGCTATCCGATAGTCAAAAGCTTCTGTACAGGTCTGCAGCTCCTAAACTTGCAATCACATTCTCTGTCTAGTAATTAGTAGTACAAGCAAAGCAAAAACAATAGCCCACATTATTACCATCCCTTTAAAAATGTTGGTTGTTCCAAAATATGTACATGTGCGTAGTACATGGTCCATACTCTTAAACTATAAGAAGAGGCCGAAAAGGGTCTGAGGTTTGAGAGGGAAGTTGCTGTTCACTTAGTCGATTTCTGTATTGCGAAATGTATGTATGAGTGCATATGAGTTACCCATACGCCACATCTAACAGTTGTGATTACGTATTTTCAGTTTGCTTGTTGCTAGGACGTGAGCGGGCCATCTGACCGCGATGTTTGCGTTTATAGGTGCAAGCATGCCAAAAATTTATTTCAGAACAGAAAATGTCTATGCAGAGCACTACTCTTGCTCGCCTTCTTGTGGATGAGGGTGTACTTCTATTACAGGGTCCGTCTGAAAACGTACACACACTCACACTGCAACACATGGTATCTGTGTTTTGTTTTCAGATCTACATTCAATTATTCCTTGAATATGTAATATGCTTGTCCCAAAGTACATCGGTATCCGTGTAACCAACATGGCATATGATAGTGAATTAATGTGGCCGAGGAACTTGTGACGTTTGAGGAACTGAAGGTCAGTTTTTGACATGTCGCTGAAATTCAACGGGCGTAGAGACGTGGATTTGAACATAACTTTCAACGCGTTTGACAGTTATAGGACTTTGTGATACGTTTGATTCACGTGGTGCAATGTATGTAGACAAGGGAAGATGTAACAGTTGAGATCTTGCTCAATTGCAGCTTCTTCTGCTCTGGTCAGGAAAAATTTGTCACGTCATCTCAGATTCTGAGAAACAATGTGTTTGTGACACAGGAGTTATTAGTTCATCTGGTCGACTCGTTCTTAAAGCCGCTAGTTTGAAAGTGTAAATACCAAAGTTATTACAAACACTAAGGGCAACTATGTCCACCGAATGGCCGAGAGGTTTTGTTACTCTTCATAAAATTGATGGTAAACAACTTTTTGAAGTCGTTGAACCAATACATAGCCTGTCATAGATAGCAAAACGTCCACATAAAGAGCATGCAATTTCAAATTTGAGTTGCCTCATCCAAAGGTAAATACCGACTCATCGAGCCATACTGCACCATTTCCATTTTAGCGAAAACACGTTGAAAGACTACATGAAATTTCCAATTAAAAGTAACCAATGACTCGCTAACAAATTCGTTTTGAGGACCTAACAAATGACAACGGTAATAAATTTGTCTTGGCAACAACATGTATTTTAACTCAGCGGTACTTATGCTACCACTCTCGTTGCACTACTTTTAACAGCTACTATAGCATGGTCTAGGTACAAATGAAAATTTCGGTTTTAAAGATATGTCATATTCCGTTCACATGACTTTCTCTACAAACTATTATTCTATTCTTTTAGCCACATCGTGGTAATCGAGATAAGCATTAGCAAAAATGGTTGTATTCGTTCCTTCTAAGCAGAAAGAAAATAAGGAAACACACTAGGCTACAGCAATAGAAAACACTCTTAAAAGTGGGTCGCTATGTTAACAACTGAAGTTCGGTTCTCTTTGCATGACCTGAAGTAAAACAAGTGATAACACAAAAGATTACTTCCTGTTTGAAAAAACTTTTAAATAGTTTAAAATTGAAACAAATAACGAGGAATATCTCGGAAACGGTTAACTCTATAAAAAACGTGTTCTATTCATTTGACATTCTCCACAAACCATTGTGACAAAAGGATATTCCTTTATCTGCATCGTGGTAATCGAAATATTCATTAGAATAAATGGTAGCGTTAGTTCCTTTAACCCTTCTGTTTTGTTCGGGTCAATATGACCCGATATCACAGCTGTTCTCATTATATATTTTTCATTTTATCAGGCACTTTTATAAAATTTAGTGACATTGTCCAATTATATGTCATCATTATCTGATTAAAACTCTGTTGCAAAATTTTGAATAGTTTTCTTTTAAATAGTATTTGTTACATTTGTACTGCTCGGGTCATTATGACCCGAAAGAAAATTTCTGTGACACCTGACTATTGTTATACATTGTTGCATGTATTATAATGCTATGTTGAAATAATGCGATATAATTACCACTTTAAGTATTATTGCTGTTACAACAATGTACTTGTTCTTATTACAGAGTTATATTTTGCATTATTTCGAAGGTTGCTTGTCAGTTTGCGTTTAGACACCATAGCAAGAAGAATATTGAGTGAAGCAGAGATAGAAGCTCTTGCCAATGCCTCCAATAGCGAGTTCATTTCCGAATTTGAAAATCACACAAGTAATACATGTGAAAGAGGTAGTTCTGACGACGATTCCAACAGTCTTCAAACAGACAGTGATGAATAAACTATTATTTCTAAAAATAAAACTATTGAATGGAAGTTACAACCACCTCTACAATGTGGCCGTCACTCTGTTTCAAATGGCATCAAGAAGACACCAGGAATTACAAGGTATGCAACCAATAGAATAACTAACATAAAACGTTTTTTTGAAGCTATATTTGATGAGGCACTTCAAAAGGAAATAATAGAAACGACAAATATAGAGGGACACAGTGTTTATGGTGAGCAGTGGGAAAATATTGATAGAAATATGTTTCAAGTCTATTTAGGACTTCTGTTTCTTGCTGGGGTATATCATCTCATGGGGAGTCAACAAAAAGCCTGTGGAATAAAGGAACTGGCTGGAACATATTTCGGGCAACAATGTCACTTGAAACTTTCTGTAACATAACGCGTGTTTTGCAGTTTGATAAGAGGTCTACTAGAGAAGAAAGGAGACTTAGTAATAAGTTTGCTCCTATTCGCAACATTTGGGTAAAATGGGTAAAAGTACTTCCTAAATTATATAATCCTGCAGAAAATGTAACAGTTGATGAACAATAACTGGGATTTAGAGGATGCTGTCCCTTCAAGCAACACATCCCTTCTAAACCCGCAAAATACGGGATAAAGGTATGGTCTCTGTGCTCGCGTTACATCGTATCTTCTAAAAGCACAAGTATGCACAGGAAATGAACAAGGAGCAGCACCAGAAAAAATCAAGGTATGATAGTAGTGTGTGATCTTACATATGAGCTGAGTGGGCAAAATGTAACCTGTGACAATTGTTTTACTTCGTACATCTTGGGACAGCTGGTTCAGAAACGAAAATTGACGATGTTGGGAACTGTACGTAAAAACAAGCCGCAACTTCCACAAAAAATGAAGGGAGGGGAAGTACATACTTCGTTTTACTTCACAAATGACACTCAGTAGCCAATTATATTGCAAAGAAGAAGAAAAATGTAGTACTCATGAGGACACTACACCGTGATATTCAAATAAGCAACAGGGACGACAAGAAGCCACAATGATTTTGGATTATAGTGCTAGTAAAGGAGCTGTAGATACACTAGATCAAGCAGCAAGTACACATACCTGTAAAAGGAAAACAAATTGGTAGCAAATGATTGCTTTCTATAACATTCTTGATGTTTTTGCTTTCAATGCGCGTATCTTATGAACTGCCATAGACCCTAAATGGAATATGAACAAATTAACAAGAAGACGACCATTTCTAGAAGAACTTGGGAAATTTCTGATAAAGGAACATATTGCATACAAAAATTATTTTCTAAGGACAGAAGAATCGTTAAAAATAGTGAAGAGAATGCAAGCCCATGAAGATATAATCAAGGTATCAGACTCTGCGTCAGAAAGAAAAACTGTAAAACGTGCACTGTGTAGGTTTTGTCCATCGAAAAATGACAACAAAATAAACATGTTATGTGGAAAGTGTAGTAAACACATTTGTAAAGTGCATTATACTTATTTGTGTCCAGATTGTTCTTTCTGAGGAATAATATCTGTCAAATTTGTATTCAGTAATTATTGTAATATTATATTTGATATTTTTTCAGCAGTTCTATATAATATAAAGTAATTTATGTTCAGAATGGTTCAAGTTGTTTGTAATAGGTAGCAATAATAATAAAAGGTATGATATTTTGTCTTTTTCATGATTTATGGCTTTATCTGATTATACTGAATTATAATACTTCGGGTCATATTGACCCGAACAGTACATCCGTATAGCAAATTCCAGCAGAACAGCAGGGATAAAGTATAAGGGAAATAGATAATACACTAGGCTAAAGCGGTAGTCAAAGCTTTTAAACAGCCGGTCAATATGTGAAACAATTTAAATTATTTTTGCTTTGCACGGCCAAGATTAAAACAAAGAGAGATGAAACGGAAAGATGACCTTCCGTTTGAAAAAAATTAAATAGGTTAAATTGAAACCAATAAACTGTTTAAAACGGAAAAACTCTTAAATCTACAAAAAAAAATGACAAATTGTGTGTTTTAAATAGATCTACATTTATTAAATATCAAGTTATTGTGCATCTCTTAAGCTTTACAGTTATGCAAAATTAACCCAAAATTTCCACTCGCCTCTCACCAAAGCGGCCCAGGTTTAAACCCAAGCGACCTTATGTAGAATTTGTGCTGGAAAAAACTGCGCAAGGGCGGATTTTCTCCGGGTTATCCGGTATCCCCCTCATTACATACCACCGGTGTTCCATTTTCATTCCAGATGTCATTAGTGCCATGCCCTCCGGTGTCATATTACTAAAAGCGGGTGTTAAACACTATAAAAATGTTCAGAATAAACAGGTCTCCAGAGACTATTGCCAGAAAACTCAAGATATACATTTCATTTCTCGTACAAATAACCTGAATATGCGGTATAATAATCAAAACCGTTAGTGGTGTTTTCCAGAAAAGCAACATTTTCAAAAACGTTTCTATGCAAAGGCTAGTTTGGCGTGAAGAGATTTTCTTGAGAACTTTCGTGTCGTATCCCTGGAAGATACCAAACCCATTTGGTATTTAACGTCTATTCGTTTTCGAACAATGTTGCTCACAGACACACACGTGTGCGGAACTTTCTCTTTATGTTTTTGTTTAATGAGGGAACCTCAAAATAAGTATTTCCGGTGAATCCCGATATAGAATTTTTGGATGGAATACAGTACCTTTTCAGCCTGCTATATACATATTGTATGCAGAGAAAGTAGAAAACTATAAGACATAAATTGTGCGTTTTAAGGAGATCTACATTATTTGTACAGCACGTTTTTGTATATCTCACAATTTAAGTTATGCAAAATTCTTCCAGAATAAGAGGCCATTTCCAGAAAATTCAAAATAAACATTTTATATGCCATATAAATATATTTAATACATGGTACTTGAATCAAAATTGGTTGGGCCATTTTTAACAAGAAACATTTTAAAATGTTTTATGCAAAGGGAATTAGAGGAAGGTTTCTTGATAATTAAAATTCGAAAACTTTCACGGCCGGTGTTAGAATCACTTATAGAAAACAAAACAGTAGGCCGTGGTCCACTGGGCTTCTCCCCTCGTTCCCCAGACGTTTCGCCTGCGTCTGCGACAGGCATCATCAGTGGCGTGTACATCTCCGTGGTCTCTCAGTAGTGTTTCTTGATAATCTTTGCGTCGCATCCTTGGAAGAACGAATTTAGTTTTTAACGGTCTTTTCGTTTTGGATCCACACACATAATCACGCACGCACACAAGGATTTTTTTTCTAAAAATAAATTCGATTCAGGGGACTTCAAGACATATTCCCAGTGATATTTCGACATCGAAGTTTTGGGTGCAGTGTAATACTCCACCTACTATGAGCATAGTACGTGTAGAGAGAGAGAGAGAGAGAGAGAGAGAGAGAGAGTAAAAATATGATGTGGTCAGAATTATTATCAGACTTATTCAGTATAGAGATATTCAGTGTTATTGTGCTAACCATTTTAATCAGCTAATCTACCATTAACTACTCACCCAAGCTGTACTTCATGTGAGATCCAAAACGATATTGATTTATGATATATTTAGAGAAATCACATAGCTCGGGTACTTCAGTTAAATCCGTTTGAATTCAGGACACGATTCCCAGCATGATAATTTCCAACGAAAAACCTTATGTGTTCCATTCACATAACTTTCTCCAGCTGTTCCAAACACAAAATATTGTTATAAAAGGTTATTCTTTTACCTACATCGTGTTAACCAAGATAAATATTAGCATAAAACTGCTCTTATTACTTGCTACCTTTTAAGTAGAAAGGAAATAAGGGAATACGTTAGCCTAAAGCGATAGTCAAATCCTTTAAAACCTTGTCGGTATGTGAAACAATTGAGGTTCGGTTTGTTGGGAAAACGTTTAAGTACTTTAAGCCTGAAACCAATGACAAGTAATGTCTCGAAAACGGTCAGTTCTACAAAAAGGCATTTATAACATAAATTGTGTGTGTGTTAACGAGATCTACATTTTGTAAGTTTTTGTCTGTCTCTTACGGTTTAAGCGTTATGCAAAATTCCGCAAAGCTCAACCAGAACAAAGAGCTCTTCAGAAGCTACTTCCAGAATCAAAATCGTTAGAGCCGCTTTCTGAGAAAATTAAATTTTCAAAAAAATGTTCATGTAAAGGGTAGTTTGGGGTGGGGGATTATTTTTAAAATCCCCGTGTTGCATCCTTGGAAGTTACCTAACTTAAATATCAAATTTCGTATTTAACTCACTTCTCATGTTTGAGCTATGATGTCCTAAGGGACGCAGCTAAACACACACGGACCTTTTTCCAATAATGCATCCTTCGGACTCAGGGGATATCAAAACATATATTCACGCGTAAATCTCGGTATCAAATTTTGGGTGTAATAAAATACCTTCTCTTCCACCATGTACATTATACATGAGGCTACAGAAAGTAAAAATCTGATGTGTTTTATCTAAATGGCTTACTAAACCTGATCTGCAAACAGTTAATACAGATGATTATTCTTATATCTACCTCATGATAATCGAAATAAACGAAAATGTGGTTCTTACTTATTTCCTTCTAAGTAAAAGTGGAATACGAGTGAAAGAGAAATAATCGACAGTCAAAACTTTGAAAGGCGATGATATTGCAATTTGTTTCTCTGCATGGCCAGGTGTAAAACAAATGAGATATGTAACTAATGATAACATTTCATTTCAGGAAAGTATAAGTGTTTTAAAATTAAAACCAAAAACAAGAAATACCTTCGAAATAGTCATTGTACGCAAAAAGTTTGCTTAGGTGTCTGTTTGTTTCTGTTTTTTACGTTTTACCAGCTATTCAAAAGTCGCTTAGAATGAACAGAATTTCAAAGTCTATTTCCAACAAATTCAAGGTATACAGGCAGATATACGTTTTATCTGAAAAGTAATGATCTTAAATACATTGTAGTTGAATCAAAATCGCTAGAGCCAACTCCCATGAAAGGGTAGTTTGGTTTGGAGCTGTTCTTAAAGTATTAAATTTAAACGCCAAGTTTGATATATAACGGAATTTTGATTTTGTATTTATGCTGCCCGCACATACGCGTAATACAAAACACACACCTTTTCCTAAAAATGGATGTTTGTCTTCAAGAGCTCTCAAAACGATTTATTTCCGGTGAAATCTCGGTAAAGAATATTTTAGTTGAATAAACTACCTTCTCAACCTAAGAGATATGTGATTTTCTGTGTAGGGATCAGGGAGGAGATATTGTGTGTAATTATGTTACAAGAACTCCAAAAAACGATTTCAGAATATCGAGGAAATTGAATTTAAATATGAGATGTTTGTATAGAAAATGCACCAGTTGTATTCAGCTGCAGTTACTATTATTGTAAATACAAACGCTATGAAAACGTGCGTACAATGACCTGGAAATAATTGTTGTTCACAAATCATTGAGCTATGAACGTAAGCAAATATTTGGAAATTTGCAGCAAGATTTATAACAGGGTTCGCCAGCACCTGCATGTATAAGCAGTTTTTTGTTTTCTTTTGCACGTTCTCTATGGAATTCTGTTCCATAGAGAAGATATTGTATTCCAACCAACAATTCCTTACTAGATTTTACCGGAAATATATGTTTTGAGTCCCACTTAATACAAAGAAAAGAACAATTTTTGGAAAAGTTTGGTGTGGGACACTATGGCTGGCATTTATTCAAAAACGAAAACTCCCGTCATATAAGAATCTTGGTATTGAAGTTGAGCATCTTCCAAGGAAGCGACATGAATATCTGCAGGAAAATCCACACACACCCAATTGCCTTTTATATGGAACATTGAATTTTCTAAACAATGATTCGAATTATTTTTATGATAATATGCGTTAGAGATATTTTCATGGCAAATTAAAAAGTATATCTAGAATGTTCTCTGAATAGCTTCAGAAGACCTGTGCATTTTGGAGATAGACAAAAATTTACAACACAGAAAATGTAGATCTTGTTAAAGCAGATTGTTTATGTCCTACATGATTTTTCTGGAGTTAACTATTTCCGAGATATTTCTTATTATTACTTTCAATTCTAAAATAAATATACTTTTCTGAAACTGGAAGATGTCCATGTTTTTGTTTGTATTTTGTTTATTTTTCCCTAGAGTATTCCGTTAATTCTCTTCTACTTATAAGGAACTAAGTAATAACATTCTGCTAATGTTTATCTCGATTAACATGAAGAAAAAAGAACAAACTTTTCAAAGAACATTGTTTGCAGGTCAGGTAGAAAGTCACGTGAATGGAACACATTAGAGTTTTAATTTCTCTACATGTACTGTGCGTGTAGTAAGGTAGAGACGATATTGTATTCCGACCCAAAAATGCGACGTTGAAATTTCACTGGAAATATATTTTGAGGTTCCCCGAATTAAAAAAAATCGTAGACAGCATGCCTAAAAAACGAAAAGACCGTTAAATACCAAATTTGGTATCTAAGTTGTATTTTCGAGGAACGCAACAGGAATATTTGAATAAAATCTCCCACCCCATAATACCCTTAACATGGAAAAAGTTTTGAAAATGTTGTTTTTCTCAAAAATGTACCTATTACTTTTGCATAACTAGTGAACCCTAAGAGAAAGGCCAAAACGAAGTACACAATAGTAGTCTATAAAGGTTACATCTGGCGCAAATTTGCCTAATAATTGGAGCAATTAATTTGCATATCAAAAATTTTCCATATAAAAATATTTTAATAATAATCAGAGCAATTTGTTTGCATATCAGACAGCTATCAATCATTGATGCATATTAATGAGTCTGCGGACCATGCCCCCGCGAGCCACGCCCCTCTTGAACCACGCCCCCTTACAAAAATCGCCAATTATTGAGCTACATAGGACTCTGAGGGGTAATTTCCAATTGAAATTTACTGGGGATTCTAATTATGCAATCGCATTTTACCTATCACTGCATAATAAAAACTTTATACATTAACCGATTTGAATATTTACTATAATTAATTTAATGATGAATCAATTGGCATGTTGAGGTATACCATCACTATATGGTATCACACTTTACCTGCTTGGACATGAAAATGTTTAGAAATATTTAATACCAACACTTAGTAACACAAAAACCAAATTTCAGCGTTTTATTTAGCGAAATCAGCTTAAAAATCGCCGAAATCACAAAATATGAGAAATATAAGCAGAACAGATCTGCAAATATATAACCCTTAGCTGAATTAATGCAACTTATTACTAATAAAGGAAGTACATGACTTAGGGGAGAAGGAAAACAGGAATTATTTATTTGATGTATTTATTTTTATTTCATTACAGAGCCGAGTATAAGCTCGGAAAATGGACTTGTTGGGGGGGTGCAATCACCCAATACTTTGAGAATGAAATGACTATGAGTCATAAGTATGACAAAATTCAAATGAAATGCAATAGCGCTAAGAGGAGCAAACACAGTACCAGCGGGAATCGAACCCGGCCTATCAGAACACACATACACAGATACGCACACAGACACATACGCAAATTCATATATTCAATAAAAAATCACGAATTCGAAAGCAATGCAATAGCGCTACGAGGAGCAAACACGACCCCAGTGGGAATCAAACCCTGGCCATCAGAACACACATACACAGATACGCACACTGACACATACGCAGATTCATATATTCAATAAAAAAATCACGAATTCGAATGCAATGCAATAGCGCCACTATGAACAAATATCGCACAAGCGGTAATCAAACCCTGGACATCAGAACTTACATGCATACTTGCACGCACACACGCAAACCTACACGAATACACTTGCAAGCATTCACACATAAAAGACACAAATCTCATACATACACATGCATACTTGCACGCACAAAGTCCTTGAATTGATATACGAATGCTACTATGGCAGCAGAGCCGCCTGAACTCCAAATTGTCCCAGCAACGGCCGAAGTTAAACTAATACCACAAAACGACTTCCCCCTCTTAAAGCGAGGCCACCCTCAGCCCCGCCCAGGAAGGTGTGCTCACAAGCGAGAGGACCCTCAGACCACCCAGCTAGGTGTATGATGCTCAGAAGGGGGACCGCCCTCAGGATGTCCAGGTAAAAGGAGGTTGTCTCCCCTGCATTCAGACCATGGCATTTCGACTAGCATGCGTTATAATGAATGAAAACCTTTTCCCTGGACAAAAATGTGTACGCGGGAGTTGTGAGCTAAATCTACAGCTATTGTTAATTATTAAGAACCGAAATGCAGCTGCTCCACAAACTATTTGCGTAGCTTTCCGACTATACTTTAAAAGCAAAGACTCCCAAAACCTAACACCAGCTGCCTTTAAGAGGGGAAAAAAGAGGCGCATTCGTTGGTGAGAAAAATATCTTAGAATCTATTCTCCTTTTACCTATACAAGAAAGAAATATATTAATCCTAACCAACACCCTCCCCGACCACACAAGCACATAAATTATTTGAGATGGTTTACGATTTTGTTGAAAGTGAAACCGTTTATGAACTCACAGAACAAAATAAATGAATTCCTAACGAATCGCACAATGGTGTTTCAAGAATCCACAGGTTCCACTAAGAAAAGACGCTAAAAAAAGCCTCAGTCACTCCGACAGAGGAATGTGATATACGAAATTCTCACCGAAAATATATGCGAGCTGTCTAAAGAGAAAACTGGACTGCATTCGTTCATGAGAAGAATGACTTCGAATCTGTTTCTCTTTAACCTTACAACCCACCCCCCTCCCCACCCTCTCATAAATTATTTGAGATGGTTACGGTAATATGTTAAAAGTGAAACCATTGTGAACTAACAGAACAAAATAAATGAATACCTACTCGTGAGAAAACTCCTAACGAATCGAACAATGGTGTTTCAAAAATCAACAGGTTCCACTAAGAAAAGACGCTAACAAAAAGGCTGTCACTCCGACAGAGGAATATGAAATACGAAATTCACACCGAAAATATGTGCATTCTGTCTAAAGAGAAAAATGGACTGCATTCGTTCATGAGAAGAATGACTTCTAATCTGTTTTTCTTTAACCTTACAACCCCCACCCCCACGTAAATTATTTGAGATGGGTTACGGTAATATGTTAAAAGCAAAACCATTTGTGAACTGACAGAACAAAAAAAATGAATACCTACTCCTGAGAAAATTCCTAACGAATCGCACAATGGTGCTTCAAGAATCAACAGGTTCCACTAAGAAAAAAAGCCTCAGGCCAGGGTATAAATACAGACGAAAAATCGTGCATTCACCAGACGCGTGTTTCAAGCAGTAGTGAAAGAGTGAAAAATTCGCATCAGCCTCACTTAGCAAGGAGTTATACGTTCCAGCTTTAATCAAGGTAAGATCTTTACTTCAGAAATATAAAGCATCCTTTTTTTTAGACTTAATGTAATCTACAGTGACTTTTAGCATAAAACACACTATGTTTTTACTGTTTTTAAGCTTGTGAATAAACACTAACAGATGCAAAGTGCAAAAACCATGCATGCATATATACACGCGAATGCAATTACAAGTGGGCAAACACACACACACACACACAAACACACACACACATCCACCCACCCCCACAGCAACACATCTTAATATAAGACCATTAATATCTTTCTGCTATACACACGGGCTCTTTTACTAACATCGCCATTTATTTAGCATAAAACGCCCTGCATTTCACTATATTTGCGGTTTATTAAGAGTATCATAATGGAAATCTAGACAGAAACATTTTTTCCTCTTAGATACTTTCAACAAACTCGCTCGCACATACTTACACTTATACACACCCACAACTGCATACACAATTGCAAATAGGTAAGCACATACATGCATACACTAATACACACACAAACATGCATAACAAGCAATCACACACACTTACACACACACATGCATACGCATATTCACACATACATTCAAACACACATTCACACACATACACGCATAACATGTAATCACACACACATACACACATACGCCCACACACATGCACGCACATGGATACACTCATGCACACACATATATATTCACACACAAGCACACGCATGCACGCGCATACATGCATACGCACATTCACACATGCATTCATACACACATTCACATTGATACAAGCAAAACAAGCAATCACACTCACCTACATACACACATACAACCACACACATGCACACAAAAGGATACACTCATGCGCACATATGCATGCACAGGTATACATTCATGCACGCATATATGCATACACACATTCTCATGCCCTCACTCGTATACACACATGCACACGCGTACAAACACACAAGCTCATATTCGCATACACACGCAAGCTGATGATCACGCACACACGCCCACTTACAAGCATTCACACATGCAAACATAAGCGCAAACACGTATACACCGAAATCGACTGTGTAACAATAAGCATACACCTGATGACTTATAAAAATATATAAATATGCTTCCGAAAAAGTACAATGAGCTTATTATTATGATATTTTTAAACTTTCAGAAGCAATGGATTACTCAGGGAACAAGAGAACACACCAATGTGACGGTCGGGGAAGAGCAGTGAGGGCTAATCAAGCAGCACAGGCTTATACTGACTGCGGCTGCAGCATCCTGCTGCATGATTCGCTTCTTCCGTTAATAGGTAAGATGTCCAACCCTTGTTTCATAAAATATATGGGCCACGTATATTGCATCACCCTGAAGTTAGGTAAAACTTGATTTCTTTGGTATATATTGCAGAAAACGATGGGGCGGTTGACTTGACAAAGACAGGACATAAACAGTCTGCACTCCCTCTTGATCTGAGAACATGTAGGACCCCTGATGAAGCCCTGGAGCCGCTAGATCTTTCTATCAGAAGAGGAGTGCAGGCAAGCCCAGAGGCTGAGGAGATAGCAACCACATCCCCTCCTCCAAAAAACATAGCGGCGGAGGACGCCCTTTGGGAGGAGTCGTCGGGGGACGAGATGTGGAGCGCAGCAATTTCTGCATTGATATATGATGATGCTGTGGCAGCACAACTACCTCTACAGACATAAACCGAGCGCCCAGGATCTCCAGCTCCAGGTCCTTCCAGCAGACCCGACCATTTCCATCAAGTTCCATCTACGATTAATGGGCACAAGAGGGTCCATGACGAGTCATCATTATCTTCCGTTGAGGACGAAGGCGCGCCCTCATTAGCTAAAATTCTAAACGTCAGCCATAGCCATCTTCAATGTAACACAATAGAAAAGGTATTAAGGGACGAATTTTTAATACTAAGATAGAAAATACATCTAAAATCACAGACCTACAGGCATTCCTAGAGCGATGCAGGCCTCTAGTTATCAATGAGATGAGCTCAATACTGGACAGAAATCAATCGGGATTTAAGATAATTTGCTCTTTGCAAGTTACGTATATGATCCAAGCCCCTGATTCTGACCATATTGAGAATATCCATTTTAATAGTGATACTAAATTGGGACTACAATCATCTGATTTGGATTCTTTATTCTCCACTATGGTGAATGAAATGCTTGTAAACATTTCAAATTTCCAAGGACAAGCCAGTTCAAAATCTTTACTGTCTGCAAACTCCCTAGTTAATAGTGCAAGCTATTATACACCTCTCAAGGCATCACGCTACATAGAACTTCCTGCAGTAATTTGCAATAAAAAGGCTGTTATAAGCATCCATAATGATGATGAATACTGTTTTGCCTGGTGTATGTTGGCTGCAAGATATAGCGTAAAGAAGGATGCACAAAGAATAAGCAAATTTCCTAAGCATCTACTATTCAGTGAATTCGATTATATGACATCGAATTCCCTGTCAGCCTACACCAGTTAAATCAGTTTGAAGAATAAAACCTAGGAACGCCGGTCGCTGTATTCGGCTTAGATGACGACAAACCTGTAATCCCGCTATACAAACCACAAACAAAGCGTGCATTTCATGTTAACTTGCTATTTATCTCAGAGGGGGAAAACTCCCACTTATAAAGAACTTACAAAACTTGTAAAAACCCAATTCACGAAGAATCGTAACAACCACTGGATCTGTGAACCCTGCATGAGACTCTTTAAAATAGAGGAAGTGTACAAGAAACATCAGCTGAGATGTTCCAAGGCACAAATTCTAAAAAGGCCTACAAACGTCGATGACATCCGGTTTTCATCCTATTCAAAGCGTACACCTGTAAGCTTTGTAATTTACGCTGACATTGATAGTGCGCTAGCAAAGGTCCAATCTTGTGAGTCCTCTACTAATGAGAGCTGGACCCGAGCTATCCAGCACCACAAGTTCATGTCAATATTGCTCAAGCTAGTATGTCGTCATGACAATAAGCTGTCTAAATTTATGCTTTTTAGAGGTCCTGATGCTATTAAACATTTCTTTATCGAGTTTAAAGAGATAGCCGACATGGTAATCTCACATTACAGCAAGATAGAGGAAATGAATTTAACAGCTCAGGACTGGGCGGATTTTCATAGTGCTCGTCATTGTCACATATGTAGGAACGGGTTTGAGGAACATGATCTGAAAGTAAGGGACCATGATCAGTTATCCTGCAATTTAAATAGAAAGGTACCGAATTTCATACCAATCTTTTTTCATTGCCTGAGCAATTATGACAGCCACTTTTTAATAGAGCACCTGGCATTCAATGACAATCCGATTTCATGTATCGCAACCACTTCTGAGCGGTATATATCGTTTTCAAAGCGATACAGGAACATAGATTTCAGGTTTCTAGATAGCTTCAGGTTCCTAGACGATAAGCTATCTAGCCTAGCCAACATGCTTGAAAAGGATGAATTCCGGATAACAAATGCAGAGTATAAAGATCCTCAACACCAAGAGTTCATGAGAGCAAAAGGGATTTTTCCCTACTCATAAGTTGATAATGAAGAGAAACTGGAAGAAACGCAATTACCTGACATTGAACAGTTTGATGGTATATCTCAATATGAGTATCAACATGCCCAAAATGTTTGGAAAACATTCTAAGTTAAGAATCTAGGCCAATACAGTGATCTATACCTGAAAACAGACACATTATTGCTAGCTGATGTCTTTGAGAAGTTTAAGGACCTCTGGAAGTATACAATTTAGATCCGTGCTGGTATTATACATTACCAGGTCTTGCCTTCGATGCTATGCTTAAGATGACGAAGGTAAAGCTTGACCTAATTTCTGACCAACAAATGTTGGAATTTTTTGAGGGAGCAATCAGAGGCGGAATGTGTAGTGTATCTAAGAGATACATAAAAGCTCAAAATCAATACATACCAGATTACCAGCCTGAAGAAAAGCCTGTATATGCCTCCTATTGGGATTTCAATAACTTATACGGAAGTTCAATAATTAATTACCTTCCTGAAGGAAATCTAAGATGCCTGACCAGTGATGAAATCAGTTTGATCGATTTCGCCTCTGTACCTTCTGATTCACCCATTGGATATGTGCTCGAAGTTGATTTGGAGTATCCTAGCCATATCCATGACGAGCACAACGAGCTTCCTCTCTGTCCACAAAGTCAAATACCAAAGTCAATACAAAAATTGCTGGCAACTTTGGACAATAAAGAAAAGTACACCTTGCACTATAGAAATCTCCAGCAGTGTATTGATTTAGGTCCCAAATTGCAAAAAATACATCGTGATCTATCATATTTACAGATACTAAATCTGTTACACTCTTTCTGCCAAAATAGTCAAATTAATAAAATTCAATTTCAATTAAAATTATCAGTCATATGATCAGTCGGATTGGCTGAAGACTAATATTAATGTGAATACAGAAAGACGTGCAAGGGAGCCATACAAATTTGGACAAAATCTGTGGAAAAAAATGAATAATTCTGTGTATGGGAAATTCATTGAAAATGCGAGAAAATATACTGATTTCCGAACTGTATCGTCTTGGAAGCAGGCCAGGAAGCTGACTGCCAGACCGGCGTACATTAGGAGCATTATATTTTAGGAAAATCTTGTAGGAATAGAATTGAGCAGAGAGGAAGTTCTCATGAATAAGCCTATCTACATAGGGCAGGCAATTTTGGATATTTCAAAATTGATAATGTACGATTTCTTCTATAGAGTCATGAAACCAAATTTTAAAGATCTATTCCTGGCCTACATGGATACCGACTCCTTCATATTTGCAAAATCAACAGATATTTATCAGTTTATGAAGAGGTACCCACACCTTTTCGACACATCAAATTTTGCAGTAAACAACCCATATGGAGTAATACCACAGAACAAAAAAGTGATAGGTTTATTTAAAGATGAGCTTGGAGGAATGCGCTTGTATGAATATGTCCGGCTCAGGTCCAAACTGTATAGTTATTGATATGAGGGACAGACAGTAAAAAAGGCAAAAGGAATAAACAGAACTGGTATGCTAAATCTAAATTTCGATAACTATTTTGTATGTCTAAATGACATTAGAAAAAACATCTTGGTAAAGCAAATTACATTTCGGAGCTACAGGCATTCAATTCATACGATAGAGCAGAATAAAGTCGCTCTAAATGGGAGAGACGATAAAAGGAAATTGATTGAAAGCTTCGATTGCACTCTTGCCTGGGGTCATTATTCTCTGGCTATGGCTGACACTTCGCAGGGAAAAAATGCTCTCTGTGACACCTGCATTGTCTTGTATATATGTAAATAAATCTGTATATATTAATATCTTAATTTGCTCTTTTATATATTTGTTTAAATGCTGTATATATATTATCCCTATATTATATTCAAAGCCTACATTTAAATTCTATTTGCATAGGCGTTTTTGTGTATATATTTGTTTGATTTTTTAACTGATTTGTTTTATGGATGATTTAATATTTGTAGGAATTATAGTTTGTAAACAAACTGTAAAGGGAAAGGGTAAATGAAGGATGTTTTTGACAATAAAAACAGATTAGATGTAAGTCAAATGTATCTTTATTTGAATTCTTCCTACAATATATCTTTCCTGTCAATCCACTGAGGTTTAGAGAAACCGTACCACTTTACAAGAACCCTATTTCCTTGGTTGCGCAAGACGTTCTCATTTAGGTATGTGCTAGGATAATGTGTTGATTTAAGTTCGTGACCATAAAAAGCTCCTTTAAGCTCCTCTCCATCATTATCTTTTAGAAAGTATGTAATAGGGTTGGTTCTTTTCACTGCGTCGACTTTGAAGATTTCAACACTCCAATTAGCTTCATATCCCTTCTAAAAATGTATTTTATGTTTAGATATCCTCACATAGTCGCCAACTTTAAACTTTCTTGCACTCCTCTTCTCTTTTCGATGATGGTCATAGTTGTATACTGACAGAAGAAGGCTGTTATCCTTTACTTCACTAGGCTTTATTTGTATATTTGAATGGTAAGAATTATTGTACACTGAGATGATTCGTGGTAGAAGATCTAGCCACTTGTATGATTCTTGAGCTAAGAATTCTCGATACATCATATTCTTAAATGTTCTTATTAGCCGTTCCACGGCAGCAGCCTTCACGTTACTATAAGTGCTGTAGTGATTAATGTTGTTGTTTTTCATCACACTTTTAAAATGTTTATTATAAAATTATTTTCCGTTGTCACTTTGTATATTCCGAGGTGATTTCTGCATCTCGTGTAAGATCTCTTCCATAGCCTTTGAAACTTGACTGCCAGTCTTATCCTTTAACGCTCTTGCATATGTCATTTTAGAGTAGAAGTTGACGGCGATAAGTAGATACTTGAAGTTTTTGTTCAGTTTAGCATGGGGGATCATTTCAACCAGGTCAATCTGTATAAGATCGTCTAGGCCTTTGCTGACAATATTTCTACGTAAGAAATTCCTTCTTGCAGGTGCATGAAGCTCTGCTGCTATATGTTTCTTCGCCTCTGTCGTGCTATGATCCTAGATGACTTTAGTTCTTAAATTATTTCGTTGATTTCCTGGTTGTGATTGTTATTTCCAGCGTCTCTGGATGCGATCAGTAGTCTTAGTCGATTCACTAGTGTATTCGGGTCGTTCCAATAGATGTAATCTTGCTCTCTCTCAGGATGTTCTTTCCATTCCAATCCCAATCCTTTGTGCTTATTGATTAGTGGGCGTATAATGCTTTTATACTTGTAAGCTTTGCTTTGTCTCAGTCGTCCTTGCCTGACAAACTTTTGTCGGTGCACTTGTGTTGATTCTAGAATTCTTCTATAAGCTTCCAGATCCTCCTCGGTGTAGATATGCATTTCAGGAAGTTTCTTAAAGATGAGCTCGTTCAATTGTGGTGTAGCATCGAATTTTTCTTGTCCTACTCTAATCTGATTATTTATGAAATCAATCATTTTGCTTCCTAGCATGTACATTCCATCCTCGTATCTCACTCCATACAGTGTATCTATTTCATCCTTGTCTTTCTTTCGAACTTGTTTCAGGTAGCTAGAAATGTTCTCGTCTTTCATGTCTTTAGCCGATATAGAAGGAAGGGAGTTCTTCTTATTCTGAATATCTAGTATATCTCGAAGCGGTTCTGTTACAGGTTGAAGTGCTTCACTCATAACCCTCTGAGTTTCGAATTTCTGTCCCTTGAGCTCTCGCAGCTTTTCCCTGACTGCTTTTGTATGTTTAGCTACAGATTCTTTAAGCCTTATACTTTGGCTATCCATCTTGAAGTGAAATGATTTGTCCAGCTCTCGCCTATTTATAGTTTGCTTTGTCTAATCAGATCATGTCAATTTATATGCAATTTTAATAGTGATATTTAGATTGTGATCGTCTTTGGCCCTTGTAGCATAAGCAGTGAAGGTTATGGCGTCACCTACTTTAATTGCTGTAGGATACCTCTCAATTCTATTATTATTTATTTCAATTATCGTAATTGAAGGTGTGGAGGAGAAGGTGGATTCGATAAAATACTACATTCAATCAGTTCCCCATCTACAGGAAATATGTAGGTATCGAAACCCGACACTAAAACATATCTTAGTGAAGCGCCATTGTATGGTTTTGTTTGTAGTGAAACGATTAGCTTGCCTCGCATTTGATCCAGTAAAGCATTTATGACATTGACTTGGATTTTAAGAATGTTGATACTATCCATTGATGTGGTTAGGTGTTTATCCATAGAGCTTTGTCTATTTCCTATGGTCTCCAGATGTTTGCATACAGTTGCAACAATATCTTTATTTGCTGCACCTAGAAATTTGTTTAAGCTTGATTGTGCTTCATTTTGTTTCCTTGTGATGAGATGCCTAACATATTTCTTATTTTCTGCATCGCCGGCGTGTACAGGATCTGCTACTTCGGTTATTCTTCTCTTTTTAAATGAAAAATTGCCATTAGAATCAATTAAAGGTGTTTTCGAATGGATGTAGTCTGACATAAACTTCCTGTTAGGAACGTCAGAATCAGGCGGTAACAAGGCTTTCAGTCTTATAGTATCCAGTATGATATTGTTTTCAGCGTCCCTCTTCAAGGCATGTTTAGCAAGGTATGACATTAGACCTTCATACTGAGTTTCTAGAGATATTTGAATGTGATTCCTAAGCATAACTTCAAATTCTCTCATTCGTTGATATGATGTTTTTTCAGCAAACTCTTGCAAACGTTCTTCGGTAGATGTCGAAAGCGCATCAATGTAGCGTTTAGTTGCTACATCGCTCTCATCTTCAGGATCTTGAACATTACATAATCTCCTTTTTTTTTAATTGGAAGTTGCCTTTTCCGTCTCTGCTTATGATAAAGTGATTAAGAACGCGTTTAACAGAGACGTCTCGCTGCGATCCGAACCTGTCAATACTCATTCTGAGCTATGAATGATAGGATTCTTTCTTATCCATCTAAATATATACATCAAACCCGTTTCTATAGCGCCCATCGTTCATGCGGAATTCTGGAACTATGACTACAAAGGGTCTTCCTTCTGCTGAAATCTCCCAAACACTTTTGCACAAATGTTTAAATTCTTTGAATGTCATATCAGTGTTTACATAATCTTCATATATATGCTTCATGTTTAAATTGTCTTCTCTGAAGAGGATGATCGTGTTTGTATTATCTTGAATTAAATGTTTCGGTACCTTGGCATAGGATTGTTCTAAATATAAGGAGTCTACATTTCGATATCTACCCATGCTGTAAAATGACGCAATCTTCCCCTGTTTTTCAGTTACATCATCAAATATAAAAATTGAATTTTCCTTTACTTCTGATGGGTGTGGGACACTTTCCCCATCCTCAAAGGTATTCACTTCTATGCCTTCAATGTTTTCCAGTGGTTTAATCAGAGATTGATACTTTGGCTGATAGAGAGACTTTGAGTAGATGTACAAGTTTTCAAAACGAAGACTATTCTCGTGTAGAATCATATTGACTAATACGTTCGTCTTTCCTGCACTTGAACTTCCTAAGATAAGAGCTCTAACGTTGCATGGAAATAAATTTCCGTGACGATCGCATCTTAGATCACTTTCAATATCTAGAACTTGTATCGGTAGCGAGCACTCTTGCTTGATAAGCTCCATCTCATAAACTAATCTATAAATTAAATAGTTAATGAATATATACCCCCCTCTCCCACCCCCTCTTTATCCCAATGATATGAATTCCGCTATAAATCCTCGTGTATAAAAGGACGTGTCAATGGGAAGTGGCATTAGTATACAATGAGTGTTAGAAGTGCCAAGATCAAAAGAGGATCTGGTATAATTAACAAACTCATTAATTTGCTACCATTTGAAGCGCATTTACTGGGTTATAGATATTGTGATCCTGGAACAAAACTGGAAAAGCGTCTAAAGAGAAGAGATCCAGGCATTAATCCCTTAGATGAAGCCTGCAAACTTCACGATATAGCCTACGCTGAGCACAAAGACGCTGCTGCAAGAAATATTGCAGATAAGATATTGGCGGAGAAGGCCTGGAGCAGAGTACAATCATCTTATTCGAGCACAGGAGAAAAGCTAGCTGCAAGACTTGTAACTAGCATTATGAAAGGAAAAGTTTCACTTGGTGCTGCTATAAGAAGAAGAAGCACGGTGGATTTTTACCACTTATTCCTACTATCGCCGCGCTGGGAGCCGCTGCAGGAGATGCAGCCCAAATTGCATCTGCAGTGAATAAAAAAAAAGTTGCAAAGCGTCAAATGGCAGAAATGTCAAGACATAACAAAGCTATGGAATCAAAAAGAAAAGGTCTTCCCATGAAAAATAGAGCTGGTTTATTGACAATGCAGCCTCTGGCTATCGCTTCTAAAATTGCCAGAAGCTTAAAAAGAAATAATGATGTTAAAGGAAACGGTTTAAAGTTAAGAAAGAGTAACAATCGCAAGATCAGCAAGAATGAGCCAAAAAAACTCGGGCAGAGGGTTATACTTGTACCCGAAAAAGTCTTGAGCAATATTGATTTACAGATGTATGCTAAACGCTTGAAGATCCCTCATTTTAGAGGTGTAAATGTGATAGACAATCTACCTTCAAACGCTCATTTCAATGAGAGGATTATTGTGAATTTGGATTCAACTCATAATGAGGGCACTCGTTGAGTTGCTCTAAAAAGAGTTGGAAAGACAGCATTTTATTTTGATAGTTTCGGTAATCTGAAGCCTCCAAAAGAGATAGAGCGATACCTCAGTGGAATTAAGATAATGTACAATAGGAATAGGTTGTAGGATTTTAGCTCAGTCATCTGCGGACACTTGTGCTTGCAATTTCTCTCGCAATGAGTTATACTATTGCTGCTAGAGGCACCGATTCAGTCCTCACTACATATCTAAATCTTCCTCTGCAGCTCGATCCTGAAGGATATTATGAGATTGCCCTTTTGGACTTTGACACCTTCTATTCCATTCCAAACGTTGACGATGGTAATAATCGTTTTCATTACATTTTAAATGATGAGCTAAAGGTAATCGAAATTCCTTCTGGAACTTATGAGATTGCTGATATCAATAAATTCCTGCAGATTAAACTGGGAATGGAAAATGATATCTTCTTTGTTAGACCTAGTAATAATACCATGAAGGCCGAAGTGAAATGCCCCTACACAGTTGATTTCTCAAAAAAACATTCTATTGGTTCGCTTTTAGGCTTTTCAAATACTTCTGTTATTCCTCCTGAAAAGATGGTTGAATCCGATTTCCTGGTAAACATATTTAAGGTCAGCATCATTCGAGTTGAGTGCAGTATTGCAACAGGCCCCTTCATTAATGGTAGGAGCGGACACTCAATATACGAGTTCTTTCCTTCTGTTGCACCTGGATATCATATTTCTCAAGAACCATCAAATCCGATATACCTGCCAATCATCAATTCTAACTTTATTGATCAAATCACTCTTCGAGTCGTCGATCAAGACGGAAACCTCATCAACTTTAGGAACGAGGATATGTGCATAAGGCTTCATCTCCGACGAAATGGGAATCGATTTTAAGCGCCGTCATCAAATATATAATAAGCGTGGAATTCAACGTACTCAACGTATTCTGCCTACAACTATCAGACTGTTAACATCGAGCAATCGCAAGTTCCTCGAAGCTTTGGGATATAGAATCTTATGATGGATAACTTCAATGTGACAGACACGCCTATCTTTGACGACAAGATTACCAAAGAAGAGGAACATGTGTTTCTATCGTATAATTCATCGGCTCTTGGTGCTAATGATGAGATTAGGATCCCTTGCCAAGCTGAAGATTTATATACATTGCCTAGCAAGAGTTTTCTCTACATTGAAGGATCGATTGCTAAAGCTGATGGAAGTGTAGCTACTGCAAAACTTAGCAATAATGCTATTGTATTCATGTTTGAAGAAATTTGACTGGATATGAACGGTACGACTATAGATAGAACCAGAAATCCTGGTATCTCAGCAACGATGCGCAACTATGCAGCTCTCAACTCAATGGAATCAAGACGATTGCTACATTCCGGATGGGCTTACCCTGGGAATGATGTTGATATCGTGCACCCTGCAAGCGGAATGTTCAATGCTATAGTCACGCTATCGATCCTCCTGGGATTCGCTGATGATCACAAGGAACCAATCCTGAATAGCAAGTTTGAGCTGGTGCTGATTCGAAACAAGGACTCTAGAAACTGTATTGTGGCTCCTACTGGAGCAGAAGACACAGTTGTTAAACACTAATCGAATGGAGAATGCCCGTAATGTGACTTTCTGATAGTGAAAAAGTGAAGTTTCTCAAGATAGTTAAGGCAGATAGGACCCTACACGTCGCTTTTCGAACAATGGATCTTCATACGCAACCTGCTGTTCCTCAAACAAAATCATTTACATGGAACGTTGCGACAACATCCAAGCCTGAGAAGCCTAGATTTGTTATAGTAGGAGCTCAAACATCCAGAATAAACGATGGAAAAAAGAACTGCTCCCAGTTTGATCATTGTACTATAACTGATCTGAGACTTTACCTTAACAGTGAATGTTATCCTTGTCATGACATGAATTTAGACTTTGGTAACTCTAGATTCGCTTCTTTGTATGAAATGTACTCTAGGTTTCAGAGCTCGTATTACAATAGAGAGAACTACCTCTTATTGCAGAGAAAAGATTTTCTCGCATATGCTCCGTTATTCATTATCGACTGTTCTCACCAACCGGAGGAGACAGTCAACGCAGCTGTAAATATTAGACTCGAAATTCAAGCGAGTGCTAATATCCCCCCCCTCAGACGTCTTTATATTGTCTGATTATTCATGATAAAGTATTTACCTACAAGCCCTTAACACATGTCATGCAATCTCTGATTTAGTGGTATAATTATAAGGAATTGGATTTGGAAGTTTTGTAAGGTTCTCCTTTTGTGAAATAAAAATCATAATTATGAAATGGTATGTTCATGTTTTTTTTTATTTTTTTGAGTGATTCCAGTACATACCTTCTCCGTTGCCTTGTTCCTACATAGAGTTCATTATTTACACTACACAAATTGCGTAAATTCCTCTCAATAAAGGAACAGGTTCTTTTTAAACCATTTATGTCTTCGTTTTTTTAAGAATATCTTGCCATCATTTAGAACTGTATTGAAAAATCTAATGCACTCATTTTCCATAGTTGCAATAACATTATATGAGAACACTATATTTTAACTGTATTCTCGATACGCGCACTTTTGTCCTTTGGTAAATTTGTCAAATTCTGGGAGTCTTTTGTAGACTATCTCCCAGTCTATCAGAGTCATATACACAAATGTATTATTGTCACTTTTGATGAAAAGCACTGGAATGTCATAATAAAATCCTACACTCGCCGTATGCACTTTAGAGATTGAGACGTCTTGGAACCCGTTTCGATGTATTAACGCAGTCTCCATTATTCTCTGGACTAGGCTGTTGCTCCGTAATATTCAGCATTCGAGCTTCAAGTGCTCTCAGTTTCCTGAGATGAGTTGCAAATGAATTCTTCTCCTTTTTGTGCGTGCGTGTTTTCTTTGCGGATCTGAAACATAATTGTTCTCGTTAGAAACAATGCATATACATTCATGCGGGATAGCATACTCAAAGCCCTTCTTAACGTATTAATGCATTCTATAATTAATGTTATGACATTTTCTACACACCTTGTGTGTTTTGCAGTATTCTCGGCTAATTGATTTGCATGTCTTTGGCCTGCATTGACGTCATCATGTATAATGCAATCGTGCCACGGATCTGTAACACAGACGTCCACTTCATCCACATCAGTCCTCTCAGGATATAGACATTCCGGAGGCACTGGAGCTATGTCCCGAATTCTGAAAGCATGAAAAATTGATTATTAGTTTTATACTAAATGTGAATTTGCTTGTTCTGCTGCCAAATATTCACCTTGCACTTACTTTTGTTTCATCTGTCTTCGACGATACACACTGCAGTCGAGATTGCATTTATATTATGACGTTATTCTGTCATGTTATGCAGGGTTTGAACATAACACCACATGAGTGTGTCCATTGCACAACTCAGAATGGTGCTGGGTGTCGTGTATGGTTCCGAAAACATCCATTTCATCTGTGTCATCTCCATAAAATTCTGGTGTGAGAGGTTCACTGAAAAAAAATGGTTTGAATTAGTTATTATTAATCGATTTTTATGCGAGATTTTTTTTTAAAGAAACATATGCTATACTTACAAAATCCTCCTTTCGTATACAGGGCAGTAC
Organism: Hymenopus coronatus; assembly: GCA_030762935.1. Classification (NCBI taxonomy): domain Eukaryota; kingdom Metazoa; phylum Arthropoda; class Insecta; order Mantodea; family Hymenopodidae; genus Hymenopus; species Hymenopus coronatus. Next base: position 41,743,087 of record CM060900.1, read on the forward strand.
TCCATGCAAACATGTCGTGAAGACATTTGATCGTGATACGATGGATTGGCACACACAATTGTATGCATTAGACCAGTGCACGATTCAGTGTGGAAGTAGGCGTAATGGTGGGCTTCTACCCCACACTCACTCCAGAGTTCGTCCATATCCTCAAATGTTTTCACGTCACTTTTAGTAAAACCTTTAAAAGTAGACATAGTTGAATGTTGGCTGTTGTGCTGATGTGTTGCTTATAAATGTACACGGCTAAACCTGTTTTTTTGCTATTAGTAGCGAAAAGGTGGGGATGGCTTCCTATCCTGATTTAGCGGTGTGGGGAGGCAGGTGCATTCCCACGCTTGGATTGGTAAAGGCTGCAGGCTCGAACTTGTCATTGACGTAGATATATTAGAAAGGTAAAGAGTGCGAGCGTATTTTAAATTCTTAATGTCAAAGGCTTTCTAAAGAGCTGGTTGGCATTGAAATGCTGTTATTATTTGCCTTCTAATTGTTATCGATTGTGGCTACAGGACGGGAGTGATGATTTATAATGCTATTTCTTTGTTGGTATTCCTTGGACCTCAATTGTAAGTCCAAAGGAAGGAAGGGGGCGTATAGTTAAATTGCGCTTACACGTCTTTGGTGTTACGTGACCTCTAGCATATCCAAACAGATAAAGTGTGATGCCATCTAGTGATGGTATACCTGGAAATGCCAATTCATTCACCATTAAATTAATTATAGTAAATATTCAAATCGGGTAATGTATAGAGTTTTTATTATGCAGTGATAGGTAAAATCCGATTGCATAATTAGAATCCTCAGTAAATTTCAATTGGAAATGGCCCCTCAAAGTCCTATGTAGCTCAATAATTGGCGATTTTTGTAAGGGGGCGTGGCTCGTGGGGGCGTGGTCCGCAGACTCATTAATTGCATCAATGATTGATAGCTGTCTGATATGCAAACAAATTGCTCTAATTATTATTCCAATTTTTTGATACGGAAATTTTTTGATATGCAAATTAATTGCTCCAATTATTATGCAAATTTGCGCCAGATGTAACCTTTATAGACTACTCACAACAAATATAGATCTCGTTAAAACACACAATATATATCATGTACAGTTTTTTGTAGAGTTAACCTTTTCGCGATATTCCTTGTTATTGGTTTCTGTTTTAATCCCTTTTAAGCACTTTCTCAAACGGGAGATCATCTTTCGTTTCATCCCTCTCTTGTTTTATTCCTGGCCATGCTAAGCGACCGAATATCATTTGTTCCTGATAGCGACCGGATGTTTTGTAGATTTGTATCGCCTTATCCCAGTGTATTAATTTATTTCGCTTTACTTGAAACTAATGCAGTAATTTCTGCTAATGTTTACCTTGATTACCACGATGTAGAGCCGGGAATAATCTGTTGTAGCAATAATTTGTAGAGAGCATCATGTGAATGGAATACATTAGACTTTTTTATGCAAATAATGGTCTGATACGAATATGATTACTGATATTGGACTTGCCTCTTCTAAAAGAAAAACCAAAGCTGGTGTAGCAAAAATATTCTACATGTGAATCTGAGAACACGGCACCTTGAAATTTGTTGTTCTATAATTCTGTTCCTATTGAAATCATATTACCGTACCCTAGTGTATTAATAATAGATTATTTGTTGACTTGTGAAACTTAGTAATGACCTTGCCGTTCTGAATCGCCGCAAGTGTGTGAATACCTTGCTATCTATCGTTCACAAATAATTGTTGCCTGTGGATTCTTTCCACTGTCACACAAGGTCACACGTGTGTGTACGGTACACATGTCAACTTCTGAAATTATTTACCACATCATCATCAGGATTTTAAGCGGAAATGGAAATGGCGCTTTATTTATGGACGCTCTTTAACTGCTGTCGCATTCTATATTAGACGTGAAAGACCGCTTAATTTGGCTCAGAGGCGTTTTAATCAGCCTTGAGGTTCTTTTACGTGCCGCAAATATACGACACGAGACCAACGGCTTTAATTCCCTTCCGAAGGAAGCCATGCTAAGGATTATACGCCCGAAAAATCCATCGTCATCCGCTGGTTTTTAACCCGCATATATGAAGTTAGCATGGTAACTTTAAGCAGAGCCCGATCGAGAAATAAAATTAAGTTCAGCATTATAGTAATAACATGTACTGTAAACAACCGAATTTGAAGTAACAGAGAAATATTTCTTACAGTTACGGAGCAACCCTAGGATTTGTGTTCTGTAACAGAATAATTTATTTTCATTGATTAAATAGATACTTAAGATTATCTTATGCTTTGTCCACTCCTTCTTTGTACACCCTTTGCATATATCAATATACTCCAGTGCCGGTGGCCAGAGAAGGCACGTAGTATACAGCTAAGCGGTCTGAGGGGCTGTATCGTTGACAACTGTTAGTAGAGAACAATATCTACTTTGTCCATGATGTTCCTAGCTCACTTCTGTTCGCTTTAGCCCTCAGTACGCGAAAGAACGCAACGCAGCACTATGCGCTATGTACTTGACACCGTTGGCGTAGCACAATAACTCCTCTTCACCTCTCAACGACAATATACGTATTTCCTAGAACGTGGTTTACAGCAATCTCAGTGCATACTTTTCATTATTTCCTTGCCCCCGTTCTTTCCGAATATCCGTTCTTGTTGGTGCTATATTAATTAACGTTAAACAATTGGCACCTGCAAAGCAGCGTAGAACGCAGACAACCGGTTATGCTTAGCACAAAATTAGTCAATGTTGCAAATTAATCCGTAGATTTCGCTTATGTGTACTTTCTACTTAGTTATGATTTTAGTTTACCATGTTAAACTCATATACACAAGGTTGGGGGCTCAAATCCGAGAACGACGATTGAATTTTCAGGCGTAAAAATCCTTAGCATCCGTGTCGTAGATTTACGGCATGTAAAAGAACCTCAAGCTTGATAAAAGAAGCCTGTGAGCAAAATTAAGCAGTATTTCTCACCCAGTATACAATTGGAGGTTGAAAACCACAGTAGTTAAAGAACGTCCATAAATAAAACGCCATTTATTCCAGTTTTTTAAATTTTTATAATTTTAGTATATGCTTTATTTCTAAAGCATTTACAAATTTTAAAAAGCTGATATTTTTGTCCTTGAATGCATTTACAAACGCCACAACGATTATATCAGATCGTTCACCTGTGCGTCTCCATATTGTTTTTCCAATAATTGAGGAACAGAAATAGGTAAAAAAATCTTATATGTTGCATTCATATGACTTTCTCTGCAAACTATTGTTACAAAATATTATTTCTGTATTTCCATCATGGTAGGTAATCTTCTAAGTAGAACAGAAATAAGGTAATACACTAGGCTAAAGCGACAGTAAAATCCTATGTTAAACAAACGAAATTACTCCGCTTTGGACGGCCAGGGGTAAAACAAAACAGATAAAACGAAACATGACCACCCGTTTCAGAAAAGTTTAAAGGGATTAACATTGAAATCAATATCAAGGAATATCTCGGAAACGTTTAACTGTACAAAATATGTGTATGGCATAAACTGTGTGCTTTAACGAGACCTACATTATCTGCGTTGTACGTTTTTGTCTATTTCTGACGGTTTACCAATTATGCAAAAATCATCCAAAAGGAAACCTTCACAGAAACTTCAGATTTACATTTTATTTGCCATGTAAAAATCTTTATTATACGGTATTTCAATAAAAATCGTTAGCATCATTTTAAGGACAAAATGTAAAACAATTTGCCATTTAAAGAGTAATTTGGGATGCAGAAATTTTCTTGAATGTCTTGGAAAATACTGAACTTTACTGGTATTTAACAGACTTTACTTTTTCTTGAGCTATGCTGTCCAAAGTCATGCGCGCATACACAGACAGACATTTTTGTAAAACTGTTCTTTTTTATTCGGGGGAGCTCAAAACATACATTTTTGGTGAAATCTATATTTTGATTTATGGAATGGAATACAATACTATATCTACTTACCATATGCATAGTACGTGTAGAGAAACTAAACATTTCCACGAGTTTTGAACTCATATGTTTTTCGCTACCTATTCTGCAAGAAATTATTCTTACCAAAGCTCATTTTGTTTCTCTACTTCATCCCGGCAGAGTAAAAGAATAGCAGGTATGATTTGCTTAGATTTTCTTTATGGTGAGAGGGAAATAACTGCATACACTAGGCGAAAGGGACAGAAAAATCCTTTAAGAGTTGGTCTCTATGTCATGATTTGATATTCCGTTGCATTTGCTTGGCGAGAATGAGAAAAAAGAAAAACGAACGGCGACTTCTCATTTGAAAAAGATATAAGTGTTGGGAAATTTAAATTAAAGAAAGGAATATCTTGGAAACTGTTATTTACCGAAAAATTGTATCTTACAAAAATTGTGTTTTAATGGCTACATTTTTACCTGTTGTATAATAGCCACCCAGAATGTAATAGGTTTCAGAAGATTCTCCTATAAAATTTAAGGTATATGTTGTTATTGCCATGTAAACATACTTTGGTTGTCTCCTTAGCGCGGTAGTAGTGCAGCTGCCTGCCAAACGGGAGACATGGGTTCGATTTTCGGTGCCGGCGTGGGGATTTTTTCCCCACTGAGAGGCCTATACAGGGGGTGCACTTAGCCTCATGAGATCTCTGTGAGGCCAACTAAGGAGCTACTTGATGGAAAAATAGTGAATTCAGGTCGAGAGGACCGTAGTAACTGGCCGGGAGGGATTGAGGCGCTCACTACGTCTCACCCTCCAATAATGCACCCCATCCATGACGTCTTTCATGGACCGAGATGGGGCCGGGTGGTAGGCCAAGGTTCCTTCTGAGCTGTCGTGCCATGGATGGTTGTTGTTATTACTATTACTACTACTATTGCTACTACTACTACCACCACCACCACCACCACCACCACCATTACTATTACTATATTATTATCACTATTATTATTATTAAATATTGTTAGTCTATGACAATTTAATTAGGATCGTTAGCCATTTTTGGGAGAATCTTAACAATCTTTCATGTAAAAGCACTTTGTAGGGAGAGTATCCTGAAATTCATGTCATCTTTGGAAGATACTGAACCTAAAAATTCCAGATTTGGTGCTTAATCAAATTTTTGTTTTGAATTATGCTGTTCACAAGCACCACACTGACTTTTAGATAAATGTTTTTATTCAGAGGCCTTTAAAACATGTATTTACGGTAACTGATTTATATATAAGATTGCTCAGTTACTAGATCATTAGCGCACATACTTCTTTTGAAATCTCGGTAACGCATATTTGGATAACTTAAACAGCTTCTTTGCCCATTATGTAAATTGTATGTGGTAGATAAAGCAATGCTGCAGAATATTATTGATTATAGAGGCTACCATTTTGAGCGTCTTGAATCTTTGTAAATAGTCCCGGACATTTTTTCCTAGCTGCTCTGAAAGTCTGCCTAGTTCTAGCGATGGCGTTCCATCTGTCATATAGGTAATAGGTTTATACAACGCAGAGAATCAATCGCGCACTGTGATCTACGGGAGACCTACTGCCACTACCAAATCCAAGAGGAAGTTAAGGAACTATATAAGGCTACATATCGCACGCAGGCAGACCATACAGACGCGCGGAAGTCCCAACATCTTCTGGTTCGAAGAGCAGTCCCACTACTGGAGCTGCGCAGAGTGGGCATTGATCAACCCTCCAACCAAACAACCCTCTAGCATCCTTCTTGGAGTAAGCATCCACGCCATCTGTCCAGTACCGCCGAACACATAAGATGAGAAGGGAATACAATGAAAGATAAATTATATGAAAGGAGTCGCGGTAGATGAGAAACCCACTAGCATTCGCCTACTAAATAGAGACAATCACGAAAATCCTAAGGCCACAAATTCACAGGAATCGAACCTGAGACCTCTCGAGTGCGAGTCTCACACGTTACCGGGAGCCAACTCGCCACTGCACTGTTGACTGGATATCTATTCAAGGTGAGTATGCTTTGCTACCTTCGGAATTTTCTGGTATACTCCCTTTTGGATTCAACGGGATACTGTCAATGACTCGTTTTTTCTAGCGTGAGGTATAAGGTGAATTGAATCCTTTCCCTGACGTATTTGCGTCTGGCTCACAATTTCCAAACTATTTTCTATATTCTTTGATTTTACATGTCAGTTGGTAACTACAAATTCCTAGAATTTCACTTGCTGTTCCTCCAGTACTGCAAACTGCTTACACAATTCCCTTATTTTTTGTAGAGTATAGTTGTTACATGCACTGTTATAGCCCACTGTCATTCACATAGTTGGGACTCCATTGCCTCGATACCCGATACACTTTGTGGTTGGACTACACGCAGAGTAGACGTCACGTCCAACCCACCAGTCTAGGTATGGGACAAGCATTCATTTTCAGCATGACATAAACCTGTCATTCGATTTTACAGAGCACATAGTTGTAATAGGGACAACCATGTCAAAAAACACGCACAAGCACACAGAAGTTGCTGGAATAGATGTGAGTTTAGATGTGAGTAATTCATCATAAGAGGAAGAAATATATTTTTCTGTGGGCGTCATGCACAAAGAAAGATTTTCACCCAGAATCAGTTCAATTCTAAGTAACATCCAACAGTACAAAGATGTTTGGAAAACGTGTAATTGGAGATGAATTCTTACTCTTATGAATAACTAATAATTTAATTTTTACAGTTTATAAGCTGGATATTCTTTTTATTGTAATAAAACCTTGAAACCACAATAAATGGGGTATAAAAGAAAATCGTTTTCTTTGTATTCTATTCAAATATTCATTAATGTTTCGCATAAGAATATGGGACACTAAAATGATATTGCAAAAATGGTGTCTTTCGTGAAAATCAAGCAGCAACGTTGTCCTTCACTGTAGCGAGTCTATACAACGGAGCGAATGAGTCAATTATCTGCCCGTCTCTCCAAATAAAATCTTGACATTCCCTAAACTTCCAAGCGCAAGTAACATGAGAAGGGATACAATGAAGTCCAAGGTAATCATTATCGTTGATTATTACCCTATTTAGAATTGCGTGAAGCAGAAACATACCTCATTCTTCTTTACCTTCTTACTTCTTAATTTACGCACTAGCTAGGCCTCCTATTTGGTCAACATTTTGATTGGCTGGCTGCTCTATACACGTTACTAATGTATACATCGTTACTGCTGTTCCCATCTATTTTAGTTTCGGGGTTATTGCCAATTTACCATAAATAAGTCCTGTACGCTCTAAAAATACGTTTTTTGTTTTTTTTTTTGGGTTAAAGTGAGTCCTAAAACGTATTTCCAGTATAATCTCGGTTATCAGACTTTAGGGTGAATATAATACTTGCATTACTTACAGAACGACTCTACGTAGTACAGAGTAAAAATTGAAGCCATGCCTGTCAGTTAGCCTACACATTACGGTAGGCAACCTTGTAGCTGACTTGCTATGTTCCTAAGCATCTATGCCACGCGTGGTCAAATGGTTACCAATTGAGAAAGCAGAGTTAGAAAATGTGCCCGATGCTCTCGCGAATCGCCTACTACTCTGCGCGAACCAACTGCGCGGAAAGCAAGAGCAGATGATTCCTTCAGTACAGAGGCAGTATGCAATGTTTGGTGTTTGAAATATGTAAGCAAGTTTGCATAGATTGGCTTGAATATCAGAGTGATGTAGCCCTTAGCATTAAAACCTTAATGTTTGTTGTGTTGTCTACTATCACTATTATTTTAGTTAAAGATCCCTGCCCTTTTATTTAGGGGGACAGTAGTTTGCTAAACTAACTTTCCTTAAAAAGAGCATCTTTTGCATTTATCAAACCCAAACATTAAGTTAATATACCTATTCTTGGTTTTATGGGTTTTTTTTTTTAGAAAAGTTGCTCATTTTAATGTTCCTGACATTAGTATTTTTATTTTTGATATCAACATTTACATATTTTTACAGCTGTGCTCGCAATTGGTAATCGTAACATAAATAATTACAAACAATGATGACAATTTCTATGGTGTTGGAATAGTAAAATTACAAGCTCCTTGACTTGTCTAACATCATTGCAATCGCATTGTAACGTTAACATTATTAGAAATAATTTGAAGCGAAAAGTTTCACATTTATAGCAGTACATATGGCTTTATTGACTACACAAATAGTTACATAAATAATTAAGTTCACTCGACGTAAGACAGTTATTGTTAATGGCAGCACACCGTCTATGGCTCGCGCGCCACTGCGCAACTGCACTAATCATTCACAACTTAGTTCAAATTACAACACAGCACACTGCACTGAAGTCTCCTGCTTTTATAAGGGGAAAATAACGTTAAGTTTTCTGGAAATTTCTCGAAGTAGAACACTCGAGAGGCAACGGGACTCGTATTCTGGAAGGTGCTGGTTACATCTGCGGAGCACTTCGGCCTTGTTCACATCAGTCTCCAAATCCGACGTCTCACATCCCAGCTCTCGCAGTCGCGTGATTCAGCGAACATGAGAGGACACGCGTGGGCAGAATTTCACATTAAGAACAAGCATTTTGGTAATTAATTGATATCTTAACACAATTCAAAAGAAGCGTTCTTATCCTTGCTGTCATACTCACTTGCTGGGCTGCGTAATGACGCTACGAATTAAATGTTCTGACGGAGTGCAGAACTTTACCGCAAACTAAACCCCTTTTATCATTCCGTCACTTTCTACAAATAAGAAATGTTCCTGACAAGCAGGCATAAAAGTAGGAGTCGATGGCTTGCGCGGATTGCTTTCTATCCCCGATATTAGAACCTGACACATGACACTGTGCAAGGACTTAAAGACTATATCCACCTGTTTACATATTGCGTGCACGGAGCAAGCTTGCTTGTTCTAAAACAAAATGAAGCGAGTTGGCGACGCTTGCTTTATACCTATGCCGCTAAGCTAACATAATTCTGCACCTGATTGAAGCGGAGGGGGAGCAAACAAAGAAGGAAGGAAGAAATGCGAAGCTCCGGCGAATCGAACTGTTTCGCATCACAGTAGCAGCTCAGAAATTCACTAAAATTGTGCTCAAAGGTTGAATTGGTGATAAAAGCCTACTATAGTAACTTCAACAAAATCACGTGCCTGTAAGCGTTCTGGTCTTGAGATTATTTTAAGAGTAAACATACGATTTCGGTGACTTGGGCAACACAAAATCATCGTCTTGCAGAGAGATTTGACAATGAGCATTACTAAGGGTGTTAACCACTTGGGGGGTAGCTTATATTGCTTTCTGATCCTGCCTAATGAACCTCAACATTTTACTGGGGTTAATGCTGGGCCTGTCCTGATTTCAATGTTTCCTGAACTATTGAACAACTGCCTGGTGTCTGGATTTCGTCTCGTTGCAGGAGCGTTACAATATACAGGTTGCTTCGAAACGACAGCGAACGAATATAATAGTCGTGTAGCTTATACGTGGACTAATAGGAAGGTTGATATCATAGTTTCGACACCAGTTTAGGCAAGCTTTTATTCAAACTGAAAATCACATCATTTTGAAATTAGGTAACGCAAAAAACACTGGTGTGGTACCCATATACTCGCACCTCACAGTATTTTTGACATAACCTGTCATGAAAACAAATTGTTTTCTTTTTGTTCGTTAGCTGTCAGGTAAGGGTCAAAGGTTACTTACCTATTGATAAGTGTTTCACGGATTATCAGCACTGTTAATTCGATTAAACTACTCGGGTTTTTAGCTATTCTTGTTCTAGCCTTCTCTAGAAAGTGAGTTTTACCCGAAACTCGACATGTATATACAAGGTGGTTCACCTGTCCCTTATTCTCTGGTTTTATGCAACCCGCAGAAGACAGTCAAACTTGAAAACATCGTTCCTGAACCCTTCTTCTGCATACGAACATGCCGGTCCCCATGGCCGCGCTCGCCAAAGCGTCTCGCTTTGGTGTTTCGCAGTGCAGGGGATCGTGGGTTGGAGTCCCGCCTTGGGCATGGGTGTTATATGTTTGTGTATGTGTGTAAAAAGTAAAACAGAAATTCAGTAATCATACAGTAATCAAAGTAAACAAATTAGGTAAATAAAAAGTAGGGTATACAGCGCCGGAGTCCCGATCAGACTCCGGAACTGTATTTAAAAAACATTATAGACTTTGGCGCTGCAAGTTATAGATAAATAGTAGCGCATTTGATTAAAGCGCGGTGTTAGTATGGGTTTCAAGATGCTCAATTCAGGTTCGAAACTTACCAAAAATGGACAATTTTTCCCCCACTTTCACTTTTCCTGATTTGACCCAAAGCTAGATGGAATATCACAAAATGTGCTAGCTTGCTTATTTGTTTCTTTTATTGATGTTCTCTTCATTTATGTTTATTCTAACTATATTAAAGATCGAAGACAGAAGAACACGTAAAATGAACTGTCGTTTGTTCTTCATTTGTATACCTTTTAGTTTACTTCTAAAATTAGTAGAGCGACAAACACAGAACTAACTTTGCACCTTGATGGATAACACGTGAAGAAGAAAAGAAGTGCACGGAGACTGTGGGACCCGAACAGCTGACACACTGGAGATGATGAGCGAATATGAAATTAACCAGTTGAGCTGTAATCATTACGTCCGCTTACTGCGTTAAAACTTGTAGGAATAGTATCACACATGTCTCCCTCTCCGCTTCTGATCTCTTTATAACTGTTGTGGACCGCTTTTTTGCAGCTTAAGACGTTCATTTAGCCTTCATTCATTATAATTTACATTGTAGAACGTATGACAGCGATCCTACTGATATAGCATGTACTGTAACAGGAGTTATTAAGCGCATGTTTTTGAAATGGACGTAACTATTGCTGCTAAGGTCTATTTTCCGATGAAGGACAGGCTAGATTTGCATGGTTACCAAATGGCCGACAAGCACGGTAATTTCGACCTTATTACTTTCAGAGTATAAAGTGATGCCTATCTCCAAAAATAATAAGGCACAGGGGAACCACCTTGTATATACCTACCCACGACATAGGGGCGGGGCTAATTATTGCAGGCCAATGAGGAGCAGGTCCTCTCTAATTAATCACGCTGAGACTAAACCTTCACCTAGAAGACTACGACCGCTCCACTAAAGGGGTTTCACCGCAGCTGTGAAGAAAACGTCTGGACGAAAAGATTCCAGCAGACCACGGCTGAATTACCTAACAGTTCTAGGCTACAAGATCCGTCTCACTGCCAGAGCTGCTTAGAAGTGGGGATGAGCAAACATAAGCGCCCTCTGTCCGACACCGCCACATACCACGTTAATTAGAGAAATTTGAGAAGGGAAAGTTTTGAAAGGGAGAGTAAATCGTGGACGCTCTTAAACTGATGTGGTTCTCAGCGTCCCATTCTATACTGGGCGTGAAAAAACGCATAGTTTTGCCTAGATACCTCTATCAGGCTTGAGGTTCTTTTACGTGCCGTAAATCTACGGCACGGAACCAAAAGCTTTACTTCCCTATCTTGGGGAAAAATCTCCACCGGGAATCACACTCAGATTGCCCGTGCCAGAGGCAGGCGCGCTACACTGCGCTTGGTGGTACTGTGTGTGGTGTAGAAAGGGAAATATATTTGTGAACGGTGCGAAGAGTTATGGTGGTATTCGTATCAGTATGTATTCCATTGTACGTGTTCTAATAGAATCTATTTCAACAATGAATGCGATATTCAATTACTTTGTTGTTGCAAGAAGCTTTACACAACGCAATAGATATTTACTCTTTTTTAACGCACAGAAGGCAATGCATCTGTGAAATTTTACAAAAAGCTATTAAAGATATTATATACACCAGCTGTCCCAACTGCTTATTTGAGGTGTGCAGATATCCGTTGGTGCGTTAAAAGAGTTGCAGAACTCAACGGGGCTATTTCAGGTTAAAAACCCTAGTGGAGAAATGGCGAGAACAACCCCACGCAATGAGCGCGACCCGTTCATCGCCCCCGCTGATAACCAAGACGGGGAAAGCGAAGGACTCTATCGCCAGTTCTCCGCGTGGTATTATGCTGCAATAGGCATACATGAAAGATAAAGCCCGCCTGGTTGGTGTGAAGTTAGTGTGTCTGCCTCACATTCAAAACGTCCCGAGTTCGAATCTCGCTTAGGGTGAGTTACTCAGATAGGATTTTTCTTTTTTTAGTTTTTCCCTTATCCTGAGAAGACGAATGTCGAGTAACTTTAAGCTTCATGGACCCCAAGATAATTTGAGCATCATTTCACTAATTTCATTCAGCATCCAATATGACCAACCAGCTTAAAGGCCGTTAAACTAAAAAAAAAAAAAAAAAAAAACAACAACAAATGATAAAGCACTCATTAAGCACTGCTTAAGACAATGGATAAATGCCTGGTAGCCAGGAGATGTGTGCTTTTTATAAATCTTCATGACAGCGAAAATAATTGTCCATTTTGAAGTTTACTGCTTCAGCATAAATACCTTAAAAATGAGCAACAAATGTGTGGGAAAAATGTATTTCAAGTGTTGACATAAATGCATATCCTAAAGGAGTTTGTTGTTCTCGTTGTATTGCCGTGGCCGAGTGGTTAGACCGCTCGCATTCCATTTAGGTGGCCCGAGTTCGATCCAAAGCGCCCGCATGTGGGACTATTTGTTGACAAAGCGGCGTCTGGGAGGGTTTTCTCCGGTCCTCAGGATTCGCCCCCCACTCTTTCCACCAATTGCTCCATCATCACCTCCCGTATCATTCTTTCGCTTGTATTTCATACAATCCAGTTCCCCATGCCCATACCTGGCTACGGGTCGACGATTCGTTCCAGGTTCTCCATTCTGTGGCTATCTGCAGTTGACTCCCCGACAGGATTCTGACCCGTAGGCATCCGTCCTAGGGCGATGTCAGTCCTAAATACTGGGAGGGTAAGCCGACAATGAAACGAAGCTATTGTTGCGGTTATTTTATTTTTAATTTCAAAATCAAATTTCATGGAAATACACATGCTCAAGTATAAGCTATTCTTATTTTCTTAAGATTATATTTATATATCTAGAGGGTTAAATGCGTTGAAATGCGTATACGTTGAAACAATGTAAGTAATTTTCATCCCATTTATAGGAGAGCCTAAAAGCTAAACTGAATATCCTAAAAGGTTACAAAAGTACATGAATCATCTAAAACACTTATTTTTAAAATCTAATTAACTGTTTTCAGTAATTTCCTTTTACCCGAGATGCACTTTAATTTATTGAAAGGGGAAAAGAAGATAAAAATGACCAAATCCCTTTTACTCTGACGCCGTAAATGATATTAACATACTAGCATCTGTATATTTCGTATTATAGGTGTACATATTAACGAAGTGCAAGATCATATGTACCTATTTCTTTTTTGGAAAATACAAGCGCTACTGCAAAAATTGCAGCAAAAAGCAAGCATAGTATTACGCCACCATATTCCTACGGCATGCTTAGCTAGCGGCAAGATCCCAGAGGCAGTAACTAGCCAGAACAATCTCTGAAACTGACAGGGCGCGGATAGAAAGGGAGGAATTGGCATGAGGGCCAGAGGGGGAGATAAAAAGAGACAGTGATAGCAACAAACAAAGAGAAAGCAAAGGGTATGCGGAGCTGGAATCAACACACGGCCCTACAAAAGGTTTGTACAGGACAGGAGAAGCAGAGAGCGCGTAGAAAAGCTTTTGTAAAAACCTCTTGGAAACCTTCACCGGATAAGAGAATTCTTTACACAGTCTTTGGTTGCCGTTAGAAAGTCAAATTTCTGATGTGGGAAATGTGAATTACAGAAAACATCCATTCTAATATTTGGGATTAGACTAGCGAAATGACTTATTCCGATTGAGTATCATTTGCATTATCCTTGTGCAATAAAATCCCTAGTTACGCCATTATTCTTACTTTTGAACTTTCGGGCGTTATAAACCAACTGAAAATCACAAGACATCAGACAGTATCCCCGTTTTAATTTCTCTAATACGTGTATCAACTCATATAGTAGTCAGAAAAGGTATTGCATTCCACCCAAAAATTCGACAACAAGAGTTCACTGAAAATACACGTTTTCAGGATATCCGAATCAAAAAAAAAAAAAAAAAACATCTTTGAAAAATGTCTGAGCGCGCGTGGGTGTGTGTATGGGCACAACAGCACAAAAACAAAGGGTGCGTTAAATACCAAATTCAGTATTTAAGTTCAGAATCTACCAAGCATGACACACAAAGCTTTTCAATAAAATCCCTCCTTCCCAACTACCGTTTACACGTAACATTTTAGAATATTGTGATTTTCAGAAATATCTTTAACGATTTTGATTAAGTTACCGTATGCTCAAGATATTTTTATTACAAACGAAATGTATAGCCTGAAGTTTCTAGGAATAGCCTCTGAGAACCTGTTCATTTGGATGACTTTTTCGGTTACATGAAAAAAAAAAAAAAAAAAAAACGAAAACCTACACATGACATGTTGTGTGCTTAACCAGCTCTACATTTTACCTAGTAAGTTTTTATTTATCTCTTACAGTTTACCAGTTATGCAAAGGCATTTGGAAAGAAGAGGATTTTAGGGGTTATTTCCAAGAAATTCACGATATACAATTTAATTTCCTTATAAAAATCTTAAATATTCGGCATTTTAATCAAAAGCAATAAAACCATTATGAGAACATCCAAAATTTCGTAAAACCTTCCACATAAAGGGTGTTTTGAGGTGGGGGAATTTTCCTGAAAAATCTTCGTGTCAGAATCTGAAACATACTGAAATTAAGTACCAGGTTTGGTATTTAAGTGACTTTTCGTTTTTGAGCTATACTGTACACACACACGCGCGCAGAACTGTTTCTAAAAATGTTCTTTTTGGATTGGGAGTCCTCAAAATATGCCTTTCCGTGAAACCTTGGTATCGAAATTTCGGGTGGAATACAGTACCTTCTCTATCTACTATGTACATTGTACATACGTGCTAGAGAAAGTAAAATGTACCTGCTTCGTTGTATAATATGTCATTTTAGTACACCCATACCTAGAGGGATGTATACAGATGTGACAGGTCATCTTAGAGTATATACACTCGCGTGTACAAAATGTACTCCATTATTCTAGAATTCTAGATTGTAATAGTGTTTTCCTCTCCATAATGCTTCCACCTTCAGGTAACCAGAAGTTCATTCCTCCTCGCCGGTATCAGTTTTCTATGTGTTTGGTTTAAAAACGAACAGAGACTAAAGAACTCTCCAATGAACGATGTTGTAATCATTGTGAAATGCAGGGGTAGGTCGCATACCGGCTCTATAAAACAGTTTCGCTATGATTGGAAGGCTAAGCATTTACACAAGTCACAACACTATTCAAGCTTCTAGAGGAAGGAATGAAGGACTAAAATTGGGTAGGTTACTGCTGGAGGGAACTTGGCACCAAAATTGAGATTATTTTAACTACACCACACAATGGGGTGAAGAGAGAAGAGATGATGTCGCAGAATACATCGGGCAGCCGGTAACAAAAACGAGTGGCAGTAATGACAGTGTCCCTACAGATTTCAGTTTGAAGCATCCCGACAATCGGATAAATAGACATAGAGATAGTCACTTTGAGCAACCTTTCTCCCTGCCACGCCAATCCGAGCACTATGTGCGATACCTACAAATCTGAATGAAACCAACGGGATGAAGGAAGAATGAATAAAATGACAATGGAAACGACATGGTGGGACAGGAAATTCAGGGGATAAAGGAAACCTACGCAGCATTCGCCTGGTGACCGGAAGAAACCCCCGAAAAACCACTGGTCAGATAGGCCTGCCATGGGAAGGGAACCCGCGATCTCCTAAATGTGAGCCACAGACGAATTCACCAGCTCAGTAATTAAGAATTACTTGCAGGTATACCGGACAACAGCTACGACACTTACATATATGAGAGTTTTCGTACGCCACACGTAGACCGTTTGAGCGGCTACTTCGATGAAAATATCCGATTTTTATCAAAACTTTAGGAACTGTTTTTGGTCATTAACAAACAATCTTAGCCTCTCTTTTAAGTAAAAAAAAATTGAATGAAGCAGTCCACAGTTTTGTTGGATAATTTCTTTTAATGCTGTTAAACGTAATGGATATGCAGTGATTTAAAATATAAGTTGTTTAAATCTAACACGCTATTGCTGAACTCGATTAAATGTATCAATTATGCCTAACACATGAGTTTTGCACGTTTTAAGCAGCTTTTGCGCATGTGCCACTTGTATGACGTAACTGTCTTATGGGCTAAATACATGCGCGATGTGCACATTGGTAATCGTGTACGAATGATTAAGCCTTTTTTCTAGGTCGCTAGAGGGTTAATGCTTCTTAGCATTGCATCGCTTAGTAAGGTGCATGTAATTGTGTGTTAGTTCTGTTATCTTTCGACTTTGGCAGAAGGAGGCAAGGTGTATGTGTGACGGTAACCTCATATTACAGACTATCCATATTTTGAGCTGCAATTTAAACAGACACGAAACTACCCTTTCCTTCGTAAAGCATCTTATGTATACTTTACAAAATCGACGTCGTAGATTTCTTTGTTGTTTTATGTCGTTGTTGTGAGTGACTGCAGTTTGTATCAACCTGTTTCTAGTTATAAATGTTAAGCAGTAGATGCTATTCATATTTTCTCTACACGTACTATGTACACAGTATATAGAGAAGCTATTATAAATCACCCAAAAATTCGAGATCAAGATTTCGCCGGAAATACACGTTTTGGGACCCTCTGAATCCAAAATAAAAAGATACGGATGTGTGCAGCATATCTTGAATTTTCTGGGAATATCCTCTGAAGAGCTCTTCATTCTGGATGACTTTTGTATAACTGGCAAACCGTAAGAAATATACAAAAACTTACTAAACAAAAAATGTATATCTCATTAAAACACACGACTTGTAATATACATTTTGTTTTTGTAGAGTTAGCCGTTTTCGAGATATTCCAGATTATTGGTTTCAATTTTAAACCGCTTACACCTTTCTTTTTTCTCGTTCCACGTTTGTTTGCCGAACTCAATTGTTTCGCATAGCGACCGGCTGTTAAAGGACGAGATTATTGCTGTAGCCTGTGCATTTTCTTATTTCCCTTCTACTTACAAGGAAGATAGTGATACGAATAATTTTGCTTATGTTTAATTTGATTAACATGATGTAGATAACAGATTAATGTTTTGAATAAAAGGTTTGTTTAGCGAATGGCTAGAGGAGATCATGTGAATGGAATACGTTAGACTTTGTTACATTTCTACTTACAAGGAATAAGGACAAGTTATGCTAATGTTTATCTCGATTATCTTGAAGTAGTTAGAAGAATAAAATTTTAACAATTATTTGTTGGAGATGTAGAGAAAGTCATACGAATGAAACACATCAGATTTTTAGGGTTAAACGTTTGTGAACACCAAGGATGTGACCTCACGAGCTACTAGCCTCATAATTAGTAGCGTTAGGGTCGTTTCACATTGGTACACTGGTGGCGGCCTCCAGTGACGGACATTGGTAGAGAGATACATTCGTTTGCATTTGAGCACTCACTCTGGGACACAACACAGACTCACCGAGACACTGTGACGCAGCAGTGTCTCACCCTCGCCAAATGTGACGGACAAGGTCAATGTTCAGAGCAGTCACCGCCGGACGCGAGATTGCAGATTCTAGCTCAGCTTTAGACTTATCATTTACTATGGGTTACGGAGACAATATAGCTACGGAACCGGCGAATGGCAGGTTTTGAGATTTCGTCGAGATTAGGTTATGTTAGGTTAGGTGTCTGAAAATGAACTGGATAGAAATAACGGGTAAAAATGGAGTTTCTGAAAATCGGCTCTTCTTTCCAATGCCAAATGCATAGTCTTAGGTTCGTTCTGTCTGCTTGCGCATGCGCAGTCATATTGGTCAATCGACCAATGGCTGAGTTAAAATCTAAAACTGTACTAGAATCTGAAATCTTGCCCGCCAGACGTGCATTAGTTTGAATTGGAGCGTTCGCACTGGAACACAGATCACAGACACAGCGTTGCAGACTTGCCAACAGATACAAGCAGAATTAGTCTTATCACTAGCTTCCTTGTAAATAGAAGGGAAATAAGAAAACGCACAGGCTAAAGCGATAGTTTTATGCATTAAAATCCAGTTGCTATATTAAAGAATTGAAATTCCAATCTCTTGGCTTGCGAGGAATAAACAAACGAGAAACGAGAAGAAAGATGTCTTCCCGTTGAAAAAAGCTCAGGTGACTAAAGTTGAAACTAATAATCTGGAATATCTTGAAAACAATTAACTCTATAAAAAATGTGTATGAAAAAGTGTGTGTTTGAATGAGATCTACATTTTTTGTATAGTAAGTTTTTCTACATCTCTTACGGTTTGCCAGTATTACAAAAGTCATCCCCAGTGTAGAGGTCTTCAGAAGCTATTCCCGGAAAATTCAAGATATACATTTCGTTTGTCATAAAAATATCTGAAACACAAGGTATTTTAATAAAAATCGTTTCAGCCATTTTTGAGAAAATGTTCCATGTAACGGTTAATTTGGGGCGGGGGATTTTCTTGAAAATCTTCGTGTCGCATCCATGGAGAATACACATGGACTTTTTCTAATTTTGGGGGGGGGGATTTAGAAGGACCGAAAACATGTATTTCCGGTGAAATCTTGGTATCGAATTTTCGGGTGCATTACAATACCTTCTCTACACACTATGTACATAGCACGTGCAGAGAAAGTAAAATTTAGTCTAGTCTGCTGTCTGTTACCTTAGAAAAGACGGTCGCTGTTGTTATGAGGAGCAACTGAAGGAGCTAAGCAGGAGAGTTTCTGTGTGGGATGGTAACAGAGACGAAGCGGATTACTAAACATGCGTGGGCAAGCTCTACACAGCAGACAACGTTCCAAACAATTATGTACAAAATAACCTCGCTACATTCCCAGTAAAATTACAACACTAATTAGTGGTAAACTGTCAACATCAAGGGATTATTGATATTCAAACTACGAGGAATCGTTTAAAAGACGGCAGGAATTGTTTGTAGGTATGCAGCTGCCTAGCGCACCGAGCGCGCTCACATAGAAGCACACACCTATGATAAAAATGGCGGAATTCATGTTGTCTGGAGAAAGCGCACACGAATTACTTATGCCAGCATTGGAAGAGACATGCTTTTACGGACATAGTAATCGTTTATTCACAGAGTTGGAAAATACATTGAAGTAGAAGTGCATCATTTTAAACATTTATTACATTACGGTACGATGCTTATGATATAATAAATGTACAACATCCATGCAGTGGTGATACTCTGTGCATCTGTCTTTCATCAATGTTTGTCTACACCAGTAAAAGAACTCTGTACGGAAAATGGTTTAAAAACACATTGTTTATTTGTTGATGAGAAATAAGGAAAAAAAAAAAAAATAAAGATGTTGGTTCCCATTTAAGCAAAAGTACCTTGACCCTCAAATTACCATCCAAACCTTCTCCGATTTAAACACAACAAATGATATTTACTTTCCCCCATTATATCAAGCAACTTTTATTCAAAAATTTTTTCAACAATGCTTAGTTTTGGAGATATTTTACAGTCTCAAGTTAAATAGTCCACCCTAGATCTTTGCATATGAAACGCTTCAATGCAATTTTTTTTGTTTATTTTTTTTAATGGTTCTGGGTCAGCCATTTTGTACTGTTAATTCTGTACCACTCCACAGAAAAAAAAATCATAGCTACTAGACAAATTGGAATACAAAGGAAACTTTAGCCCATTTTTAGGAGAAATTGTCATCCATAAATTGCTTCTTCTGTTAATATTGCTATTTCCATTTGCTCGAGCATTGCTCTTCCTTTCTTTCTCAGCAAATATATACGAGTTTGCTTTCTCGATTTGTGCTCTGAACAGCTTTTTCGATGAATAGCATTTGATGATATAAATTACTGGGTTTCTCAGATGCTATTTAAAATAGCTAAACAGCACTTTGTTTTGAGAGGACAAAAACAATCGCGTTCATTCATTCACAGGTATCTCACCACCCACTCAATAATCACCTTTCCTTTCATCCATTTCAAAATAATTTCATATCTTCTTCATAATTACAAGCTGTGCTAGTGCAAAGCCATTGAATCACGGAAGAAAGAATCCATACTTCAATGCTATCACGTAAAAGATGGAAGATATTTGAAAGCAATAAATGAGAAATATTAATAATGAGAGGAATAATAGTTAAAAAAAAAGAGACAGCCAAATCAATGCAAAATGAACTAAAATGCCTGTCTCAAAAGAACGGCAGAAGCTAATTGGAATTAGCTCAGAGTTGCCTACACTGCAAGTTCGTTAAAACATGTTCAGGCGAGTAGGAGTGCCTGTACAATGTTTTATTCTTCACGTATCTATATTTCTCCTAATATTTGATCGTGCACATAAAGTTGCCTTAAAATAGGTTACACGCTAAACGCTATCTTGAAAGAAGATGTGAATAAGATATATCATGTTCTACAGTGAATTGTGAAAAAGGGAGACTAGTAGTGAAATTGTTGCCCTCCGTGGTGTAATGATCATCCATGCTAACTTCATATACCCAAGGTCGCGGGTTCAAACCCGGCGAAGACCACGAATTTTTTCAGGCGTAAAAGATCTTTAGCATGGTTTCCTTCGGAAGGGAGGTAAAGCCTTGGGTCCCGTGTCGTAGATTTACGGAACGTAAAAGAACCTCAAGCCTGATAGAGAAGCCTCTGAGCAAAATTAAAATGTCTTTCACGCCCAATATAGAATGGGACATTGAGAACCACACCAGTTAAAGAATGTCCATAATTAAAAAACGCCTTTTCATTTCAGTAGTGAAATTTGACTTTAGTTGGTCAAAAAGTCGAAAATGTCTTATTATAAACAGTTGTTAGAATTATTGAGCGTCTATAGGGAATGAACATTTAGCTAACCTCCCCTTGCTTCGGGCTCTACTGGTTTTCTAGCTCACTACTTCATTAAACAGCGTTCTTCTCTATACTACTTTTTCACTCCTTGAGGATGTTCCACGCGTCTCAGTTTTTATTTAAATACAACTAAATTTCCCAAAATGCGCAGAAGGATTCATTGCAATATTACAAAGGAAAAATGGTCATAACACTAATTTTGGAAGCAACATGATTTAGGAAAAAAATCTTAATTTTAGAAATTAAAATTTCCAACCTTTTAAAAATGATAATCAAAGTTGCTTTTTAATATCTCCATTTAAATTTTTTCAAAGCTCAAATTGAGAAAATATCAACCAATTTTCTCAAAGTGTGGGTCGCGTAGGACTTTTGAATATATGGTATATTTAAATAATAAAAATTATTAAATAATGTGTATCTTGCAAGATATTTAATTTCACTGAAATCTCTTGTTTATTTTGAAAAAAAAAACAATGTAATCACAGTAAATCTTTCTGAAAAATCTATAAAGAAACATTGAAATTTGAAATTTCATTCCCAGGTTCTCTTAACAGAATATACAATTATCTGCTTATATTTCTTTGGTTTCATGTTTAAGTCTTGCAGCCCTTTTATTCTTTACTCCAAATGTGTTATTCTAGGGTACCAAATTTTACCTTCTGACTTCGCCCATTCTTTCTATGTGGTATACCCCATATATATAGTCGTATAATATAATATAAACTATCAGATTATACAAATTATACAAAACACAACGTTAATATAATAATCTTCCATACCAAACTATTGAAGCTGTTTTAGCGTGAGGGGAAAATGGTGTAAGTAGCTCGTGTATTTTTCAGCTCAATCAAATATGGTCCTGAGCTTTACTTTTTGGCTGAAAGGATGACCGATACTATAACATCTGATGTGCTTCATTCAGATGCTTTTTCTACGTTTTCTATAAACAAACCTCTTACAAAAGACCATTCTTCTTTATACTGCATGTTAACTGAGATAAGGAATGGCAAACTGAACTTATTTGGTTCCTTACAGGTAGAAAGAGTTAAGGAATGCTATGCTAAAGCGATAGGCAAATGCTTTAAAAACTGTTGCTATGCAATTGCTATTGAAATTCGCTTCTTTGTTGGCCAGGAGTAAAACAAAGGAAACACAGAGGACTTCCTGTTTGGTAAAACTATATTTTTCAAATCAATCTATAGCGAGGAATATCTCGGAAACATTCTACAATAAAAACGTATGACACAAGTTGTCAGTGTTGACGAGATCTAAAGGTATATTTTCGAGCAGTAAGTTTTTTCTATGTCTTACAGTTTACCAGTTAATCAAAAGTCATTCAGAATGAGGACGACTTCAGAAGCTATTCCAAAGAAATTCGAGATATAGATTTTATTTGTTATGTAAATATTTTTAATATACTCTATTTCAGTCAAAATCGTTAGAGCAATTTTGGAGAGAACCAAAGTTTTCGAAAGTTTTTATATATAAAGGGTAGTTTGGGTGGGGGAATTTTATTAAATGTCTTCGTGCATTATCCTTGGGAGATACCAAACAAATTCTAAGTTTGGTCTCTAACGTACTTTTTCGCTTTTAAGTTGTGTTGTTCATTGGAGCGCACATGCACATAAACACGCATTGGGTTTTTTCTAAAGTGTTTTTAATTCTTTTATTTTTATTATTATTATTATTATTACAATTATTATTAATTATTATTATTTATTCAGGAGCTCTCAAAGCATAGCTTTCCGATGAAATCACGGTATCGAATTTTTGGTGGAATACAATACCTTCTCTATCTGCTGCGTATATTGTACATACGAGATAGAGAAGGTAAAAACGGATTTCAGTTGACAGCAGTTATGCCACAAGTTGCACAAACATTCATGGATTTTAATGTTGACACAAATAGCCCAGTATATTATATACTTGCGTTTGATTCGACTTCCCTTCCAAGCGTTATACCAAATTGAGGTTACTTTATAGCAAATGAAGGTTAGATTTTTAGTATCAAAAACTGTAAATTACTTTTATTTCATGGAGTTATAGATAACATGATTCTTTGTCAATTATCTGAATGAGTTAAAAGTGCTTTTAGTGTTTGATATTCATGTTCTCTCTTACAAAACAATTCGTAAACTAAAGTATTTTATGAAATAATTGTTTCTTTCACAACAGCCGTGTGTAGAACAGGAATTTGAAAGATAGAGACAGAATGAAAAATTCAATGCCATAGACGATTTTTGAACCATGAATCTCCTGGTTTCCGTCTAGTCGGTGTAACCGATGAACTATCATGGCAACGTGCCGACATAGAAAACAATTCCACAGCTGGCTCGAGCTTTTCCCAGTAAACCACAAGGCGATCTCAAATTCCTTCATATCCTGAAATTCTAGCCTGGAGTAAATGAAATCACAAATTCGTTAAGTTACACTGCTGATGCTACATACCCAAATAAGTATACACTTTATTCTGCGTTTTACCTTCATCTCACGCATTCCTAAAGCTCTTTTGTGTTTACCCCATCCTCCAGTGAATTTATATTATAATATGAAAGTATTTCCATAGATAGAGGTTACAATGCATCTCAAAATTGCTTTATGAGGCGTTGTTCTTAAACGTATATGATATACACAAAATACTCGGATATAGTGCTCGGAAATAATTATTTTTAGAAACAAGAGGATTTTGTGTAAATTCAGGGATGGCCACAACAGTTACTGGAGTTTCTTTATTTCATTTCCCTCTATAAATCTTCCCACGTGAGCATTACAGATCTACTCTATGTCCGTCCCTCCAAATTGATTTGCTTCTACCTAATGGAGGACTCTATTTTATGTCATGTTAAATGGTGCGTTTTTATCGCTCATTTTTATGTCTTAGCAATAAGTTATTTTCCTTTTTTAGTACTGAACAGCATTTGAATCGAGATACATGCTCCTAGCTTCACTTTATTCCTTCTTTCTACTTACGATCCATTCTGGTTATTTGCCCGCAGCGTTTTGTTTCAGAGGAATATAACCCTTTTCGCTTTCTCTGGAGGGCAATAATTCTGCACCGACGGGAAAGAAGAGACAGGTAAGCTCTTGTATCACAGCGTATACTCGCGTCTGAAAATAGCGGTTAAACGTAAACAAAGAAGCCCTCTTCTCAAAAATCCTTTAAAACGGTGTTAGGTGGCGCCTGGTTACATTTACGATCGTAGGTTCGATTCTCGTGGCGGCCTTCCAAATCCATTCATTTTTTTGGGGCGGAGGGGGAGTTCCTTGGATCGCCAAGCGAATACTGGGAAGTTTCATTATATCCGCTGAATTTCCTCCCCATTTCCTTTTCTCATCCCTTCTATATCATCTTTAGGGATAGCATGTTGAGCACCGATAAAGGGACAGATGCGAATACCAGTTGCATGCCTACCGAGTAGAAACCGACCTGCATTGGAGACTGCACGGGCCGCATGTAAACAACCTGTAGTTACGCGTTGGGGAACGTGGTTGGGCGTAGTAGTATACTATGCTGTACATTACAATAGTGTTTTACATGTAATTAATGCCTTTGATAATAGTGTATGTTCTACAACCAAGATTGTAAAATCTCTTGCTTCAATTGGATTGCATAAAGACTTGCAATTCAAACACAAGAACTTTGCAGGTATATCTACGATAATAACACTTATTTGGAAACATCGAACATTGAAATGCCTGGAGCGCTAAAAACTGTCAATGACTTGTGCAATCAATTAACCATTGACCAGTGACACCTACTTTAGACCGTATTAAAAGAAAAGTGAAGACAGTGTTGGAAAAAAATAAATCAGATTTTCAATAATGCGTGAAATACGAAATGTGCTACGAGATGTTGCTATGGAAGTAATTGCTGTTGCAGTAGCTTACCAATAGTCGATTTTTCCTATTTCCATTTTTCTCCAATCACATCCTGTGACGTGGAGTGAAGTTTTTCACGATATAAGCCTGTTTACGTCCCAATCGGAGACGATTCACATTTGAGACGTTACGCATGAATGGTGTCTATTGTAATCTGTGTATCTTGAGAGAAAATGAAACATAATGATGCTAATGATCTTTTGCACAACAGCAATTGAATGTATGAAAATATTAAAATTGTTTGTTTCCGTAAATCAGTGGTATTTATATTTACCACCCATCCAAACTCAATCGCCTTCCACTGCTAGTGTAAACATTATAGTCTACCTCGCAACCACTGTCTTATTTTCCTTCTATTAGTACCACTGCGTGCACAATGTATTGTCAATACATCAGAACTATATACCATGGTGCGCTAACTTCGATTTTGTCCCGCTATTGGTCCCCAAGATGCTACCTCTGATCATTTGTTTTGGCGTTGAAGAATCAGTTGAAAGGTATCGGGGGGGGGGGGGTATGCGCACTGTGATGGTTTATTCTTGTCGTCGATTCGGGACCATTCTTTCGCGATCCGCCTTCGCGTGGTTTTAAGCTAGGGCCGTTTGGGAAGAACCCCGAAGGCTCAGAGCTTACGAGTTGGACTCAAGCGGCG
Organism: Hymenopus coronatus; assembly: GCA_030762935.1. Classification (NCBI taxonomy): domain Eukaryota; kingdom Metazoa; phylum Arthropoda; class Insecta; order Mantodea; family Hymenopodidae; genus Hymenopus; species Hymenopus coronatus. Next base: position 41,768,539 of record CM060900.1, read on the forward strand.
TCAGAGATGTCCAATCTGGAACCGTTAGGGAGCCTTTCCATGCTTGCGCAAATTACCATCTGGATCTAGTCGCCCTTTGGATCTCTCCTCTCATTCCTCCCTTCATGGGGTCACGTAAGTTACACTCAGAGAGCCTACATGTTGTGCTCTGTCCCAGTGTCTAGGGACCCCATCGTAAGTCAATTCAATTCCCCATCAAAGCACGGACATGGGGCCAAGAATTTTGTTGTTTTGTATAAACTGTAGTGACGAGTGGATTGTTCAGATACAAACTCCATACATTTCGTAACTTGCAAAAGCGTATGTCAGATAACTAAAACATTTGAAGTGTTGCAATCCTAGACTATTACTTGGTATCATTTATGATTACCAGATGGTGTAACTGCTCCGAATTTTACGAGTGCAGATATCCCTTCATGTGTTAAAAGAGTTGCAAAACTAGAAGGAAATACAACAAATTAAACGCTGCCAGTGGAAACTAACGAAATGACCTTCGCTTTCCCCGCCTTATTTATCAGGTGAGACGTGAGCGGGTCGTGCTCATAGCAAGAGGTGTACATTTTATTTGTCATGTAACTATCTTTAATATAAGGCATTTAAATCAAAATCGTTATCCATCTTCGAGAAAATCAAAATTTTTAAAAACTTTTCCATGTGAAGAGTAGTTTGGAGAGGGAAAAATGTCTTGAAAAGCATCGTGTCGCATCCCTGGCAGATGCTCCACTTAAATACCATGTTTAGCATTTAATAGATATTTCGTTTCTGAGCTATCGTTTTCATAGACATACGGACTCAGAAACTAACACAAGCGTCTTTTTCTTAAACTGTTTTTTTTTTGGGGGGGGGGGAGTTCATAGTACCCTAAAACTTTATTTCCCAGTAACATTGCGGTATAAATTTTTTGGTAAACCGCAGTACCTCTATACCTATGTACTAAGTAGAGAAAGTAAAAATTGGACACACTGAAGATATCACACTTATAAGTGGTACCAATTATTAGTTCAAAGAGAGTAACCAGGGAGCGTAGGAGACGCTTCAAACCTAGACCCAAAACAATCTGAGCTAAGCACCCCGGGAATCGCAGGAGGCTATAGGCCTCTGACATGCCCAACGTCAGAGACGTGCAGTGCTCCCTAATGATTCCAAGCCTTATAGCTGAGTCACAGCGTCGGCTTCTCAGAGAAGACTTCCCTCTGGTGGAAGTGACGATAAATCTACCTAGCTGAAGTGACTCAGAAAAGGCTACCATCTGACAGGGCCGAGAAGAAACATCTGTATCATGTGCTCGACTCCGAGCAAAACTGCACAAACCCTTGGCTTACCTGAAATATGAAAGGGGAAACAAAATTATAGGAAAAGAGGGAAAGGAAATGCGTTGTAGAGCAGAAACCACTCACCACAGCATTCGTCTTTCCCAATGAGATCCCATGGGCAGGTGTACCAGCTCATGTGGATTCGAACCCATCACCTCCCGAAAGTGAATGTCCTAAGTTATGGCGAAGATATCTATCACGGTAAATATATCCTAAAAGGAGGATAAAATGTGCATTTTCATTTCAAAGGGTATACGTACTGAAGCAATACAGAGTTTAGATTAAAACAGGCAGTAAGTGAAGCAACATTTTAAAATATTTTAAATACAATTATTATGCTTACTATAGTAAAAATCATACTAAATTTATTATACAATTCCCTTTATAAGATTGCTTAAAGAAAAACTCTAAATTACATGTTTTACCATTTTTTTAGATACTCGTTAAAAAAACTGTTATTTCATAAAATACTACTCTATTATGGTATTTTGCCACCCACATCTAGGATAAACTGTATTAATGCAACAGAAAAAGTGTATTCCATTTACATGACTTTTTTATCTACTTTGCAAACGAACTATTGTTACAAAAGATTATTCTTTAATTGCATAATGCTAATCAAGATAGACATTACTAGAAATTGTGTTATTATATAGTACCTTGAATGTAGAAAGGAATTAAGAGAAATCAGTAGGCTAAAGCGACAGTAAAATCTTTTAAAACATGTTGCGACGTGTGCAGATATTACTTCGTACGTTAAAACAGTTGCAGAGCTGAACGGGGCTACTTCAAATTAAAACCGGTCAGTAAACTAACGAGAGATATCTTCGCTTTACGCCTCTAAATGAGGTGTGACCCACCTCACCATCTCTGCGATTTGCAAGAAGGGTAAAACTCAGCCAGTTTTCCATTATTGGTTTTAACTTGAAATGGCCCCGTTGAGTTCTGCAACTCTTAACGCACGAAGAAATATCTGCACACGCCAAATACGGGGCAGCTGGCCAACTTGTATACAGCATTTTAATCAAAATTGTTAAATCCATTAGTAATAATAATAGAACATTTCGAAAAATATTGTGTATAGGATATTTTGGGGTGGGGGAAGTTTCATGAAAATCTTCGTGCCGCATCGTTGGAAGATACTAAACTTTAATATTAAGTTATGTTTTCCTCATATTTTTCGTTTTGTAGTTATACTTTTTACTCGCACACAGAGGGATCTTTTACTAAAAATACTGTTTCGGATTCAGTGGTCCTCTAACCATGTTTTCGGACGAATTCACGGTTTCGAACTCTTGGTTCGATTACATTGCCTTTTCTATCTTCTATTTAAATTGTACATATGTTTTAGAGAAGGCGATAATGGACTTGACTATTATGTCCAAAGTAGTGCCCGAAAAATAAAATAATATTTACTAAATATATTGGTATTTTAGTTCATAGGAAAACCAATAGCAAGAGAGATTAGCTCTCTGATTGAAAAAAGGCCTAATGGTCTAGGTCAATGAAGCACTAGAAGAAATATATTTAAATATGTTTCAAGTTTGCCGGGCCCTATAGCCGCGCTTGTTAAAGTGTCTAGCTTTAGGCTTTGTGGTGCAAAACAAAACAAACAGGATCCTTAGGGACAACAGATAGAAAAGGAGAAAAAAAAAACATGTTAAAAAAAGGTATTCCGTAGCAGAAGCTCGCAGTAATGAGTTAGGTATATTTTTGCTGAAAACATAATTATGTCCGTCCCGTTAGCTCAGTTCCCGATGCCAGCATGGGGTTTTTTATTCTTGCCAAAGTTCGGGTTCAATATTTGTCTTCAATCTATAAAAACTTCAATATGTTTAAAAGCGACATCATATATTAACCCATATCACTTGGATTGCATCCTCCTTGAAGACTGTCTGCGTTATATCAAACCGGGAAGATGTGAGTGCATACGCTCATCAGCTACCTGCTTCTGTTCTGGTGTATGATCTAATTGTTCGTTTAATCCCATCCATTGCTGTATGTAGCGTATATTGCGCGGTTAGTAATTTAATTACGCTGATAATTACCCTAGTTTGCTTCTTAACTCAAGGCAGAGAGAGAGGGAGCGCGGTGTTAACCTTAATTAATTTTCACACAGAGCCTGAGCAAAATACGCAAGGCAGGAAAGGGTCTAGCCCATAGACAGATAGGCATGCCAGAATAATATGGGTCCTGATCTAGCTTACAAAGTAGAAGTTCGTGATAAAATGTAAGTGTTCTGTATATTAGATTGTATCAAATTTCCTGAATCGCCGTATGGCTCTCACTTCCCGAGATATAAGAGTGTTACTGCTAGCTGATGACGTCATAGATTGTTGTCGCGGATTAAGCAGAAATGTTCTATAGTGAAAACACATCGGAAACAAGAATACCCACTTCGGCTTTCTCCCCCATTGCATCTCAATTCTTCGGAGAAATCTGTGTTCCGCTCGACAAAGAGTTGTCTGTTATGATCTGTCTCGCATAACAATATTCCTAGTGTCAATATGTGAGAGGGAAGAAAGAGAGGGATAGAAATATTAACACGGGGCACCCTTGGGCAGCTGCTTGATGGAGCAGCTTTTTTTTTTTTTTTTTTTTTTTTTGGTAGTGTTTAACGCCCGCATTTATTACTTATGACACTGGTGATACATGGAATGAAGATGGAGCACCGGTGGAATGCAATGGCGAGGAAAACCGGGAAACATGCGCCACTTCGTCCACCACAAATCTCACAAGCGGTCGCTTGGGATTTAGGTGAGAGGCGAGTGGTCTAACCACCCCGTCACGGCGCGGCCTGGAGCGACGTGCATGGGTGTTTTCTTTTATTTGCTATCGAACAACAACAACAACCGCCTCTAAAAAGTCCAGCATTGTAAATAGTTTTCTAATCCTGGTCAACCAGAATTGGTTTCGGAGAAGGAAACGTTCACAAATGTTTGTATTGATTTCTCTGGATCCCGGAAATCATGATTTGCCCTATGCTCGCGAATGCCGTAAGGAATGTTTACAAGCACAATGATATACGTTGAACACAAAATAACGCAATTATACACTATTAATTTATTGTTGTTATTGCTTAGCTTTGTATTAAAAACAATTATAAGGGTTGTACTTCTATTGCACATGGTCATTCAAGTAACAATGTTGGTCACGTGGTGAATGCTGATTCAAAGGTGGTGTTTATCACACAGAGTTGCTTCCGAGATTTAAGACTCCTTCCTGGGCGTATCTCACAAGACTAGAACACTTGCAAGCAATTTAAATGTACTGTGACCTTCAAATTCGACGAGGTTTTTCCTTAAGCGCCACCAGGCCGGCAGTCAATCGGAGTACAGCTGTGTTGAAATATTGCATTCGCGCTTAGCTGGAGAGTAACGCGTTAAGTGATTGCGTCTCTCATAAATACTACTTGCGCAAAGAGAAAATATTCAAATTTTGCAAAAAACAATTCACGAGGAAGATAGGGCGTAACGTTCCTAGAAGGACCTTAAAACCCCCAGATTTTTAGCTCAAAAAGTTTTCAAATACGTATGAATAAACTTTATGTCGCCAGGCAGATTTGCATGCTCAGTGTGCGAGTGAGAAGGAAATATGAAAAGAGTGGGGGTAGCGACCTGGCAACGCAGAGCACGATAACGTATCTCATTCGCTGCAACGTAGAACCCTTCCCATTTGAATAACATTAAAGTCGGTATATTATCACGAAGTACATCTGTCGAAATGAAACATAACTGAGTACACTCTTGACAAATGGCGGGAGGCAAATGACAAAGCATTGTTTCGCGATACTTAAAAAGGAATTCTCTAACCATTACGTTATTGCACGATAGTATTAATTGTGAAAGATTTGATAATTTCTGGCAATGTCCCAATTGAGTTATTGTTAAGTAGTCAGCTCTGCTATAATTAGTGTCTGTTGGAAATCTCACGTACCCACTGTATAGCGTCACTGCGTGGCGAGTTGAGTCCGCTCCTGCTACCTGTCTGACGAATGTCTGCAGTTCTTAGTGGAGGTCGCTCGTGTAGCATGGCACGGTTTGAAGCGGTCGGAGAAGGCTGGAATATAGTGCAGTACAGTCTGACCATTAAAACATCAGCCTAGCGTAAGTAAACAGGAATAAACTAAACGATCCACAACAGGTTAAACTTAACGTTTTCTTTTTCGCTAATAAATATTAACTGTCTACTTTGTGAGCGTATAAATATGCGCGGCAGAGTTTGCATTTTGACTTGTTTAAAACCGGTCCAGTGTAAGAGACTTAACTGTTGCATTAGAGTATTGCAGAACTGTATAGGGCATGCACCGGGAGTGAAGACATAATACCGCTTATCTGTTTATGTCTACGCAAACTTCCACTTGTGGCCGTCTGCATTCACTTTTCAGACAGGTAATAATTGTTGGTGTTTATGTCAGGATTATTCTAGTCTGAGATAGAGCAAAGTATGGCAGACGCTGATCATTAACTTTACCCGCACCGAGGCTACAAGTATTTGCAAGCAAGACCGCACTAAAGCTAAACTTATAACCAAGAGTTCATTTAGGGAAGAGATCATCGGCCGCAAGTAGTGTCATTTTACCCAGTTTGGGTGGTTCCAGAAAAAAAGTTTTATGTGTTGCATTGATATGACGTTCTCTACCTGTTTTGCCACAAGTTATTTTTATAAACTTCAATATTCTATCTATTTTATGCATATTTGAGATAACCCATTAGCAGAAATAGTTTTATTACCTATTTCCTGGTAGGTAAAAGGGGAACAAAAGAATTCATTAAGTTAAAGCAATATTCAAATACTTTAAAACCATCGCCACGTGATCATATTGAATTTAGTTTCTCTTTGAATGGCCAGGAGTGGCAAAAACAATACAGAAAAAGGGATGACGCTTCCCATTTGAGAAATTCAGAAATATTGGAAAACCTAAACGAATAAGAAGGAAAACAATTCCTTCGTAGCGATTAATCAAAAAGAAACAAATTTGGTGTGTTACATTCATATTAAGAGCTACATGATATGCAAACAAACTTCTCTTACAAAAGAGTATTCTTTTACTTGTATCGTGCTAATCAAGATAAACATAAAAATCTTATTACGTTTCCTTATAAGTAGAAGGTAATAATGGCAGTAGACCAGGTTAAAGCGATTGCCAAAACTTTTTAAACGAAATCACTCTGTTAAAATTGAAATTTGATTCTCTTTGTATGGTCAGAAATAAAACGGAGATATGAAATTAATGTCGAGTTCTGGACTGAGAAGTTTTAAGTATTTTAAAACTAAAGCCAATAACAAGGAATATTACGGAAATGGTGAACTCAACAAAAAATGCTTAAGACATAACTTGTGTGTTTCAAGGAGATATACATTTCTTGTGTAGCAAGTTCTTGTCTATCTTTTACGGTTTACCAGTTACACAAAAGTCAGCCAGAATGAAGATGTCTTCAGAGACTATTCCCAAAAACTTCAGGATATGCAATTTATTTGCCATAAAAACATGTTAAACGTATCGCATTTTAATCAAAATCATTACAGGTAATTTGAGGAAATCTAAATTTTCGAAAACTGTTCTATGTACAGCCTAGTTGGGGTTTGCGTATTTTCCAAAAAATCTTCGTGTCACATCATTGAAGTATACTAAACTTATATACCAAAATTAGTAACGGATTTTTCGTTTTTGAGCTAAGTTTCTCATAGACACACGGGCCTTTTTCTAAAACTGGTATTTTGTATTCAAGATTGTTCAAAACATGTATTCATTGTGACATTTCGGTATCCAGTTTTTGGGTGAAATACAATACATAGAAATAAATTGGCCGTGGTACACGTGGCTGGGACAGCATAACATCCATTTTTCACTAACTTCAGGTGTATTAGAATTTTAGGAAATTACTATATATTAATTAGAAATTGAAACAAAATATTTAGCAGTCAATGTGATGAAACAGCCTTCACAAAATCCTAATTTTAAAGTGCATGTAACCCAAAAAACGCTTATGATAAAACTGTCCGCATAGCAACACCCACTTGATCAGGAGCATCTATTCAAGAGCAAATTAATTTTGTCATAAAAAATTGCATAATTTTTATCAAGCTTATGCTTAACAGAAAATGATTATATGCTCCACAGTTTTAAGGATGAATAGTTTTAGTTAGCGGCAGAAAACCTCATTTTTAAAGGCATTTGGTATATTCATAAAAATCTTGAGATTTCACTTACGTTTAAAGAAGCAATGGAAATGCTGATATGTAGGGCTACTCTTATTCCTTGAATTGTGTCTGTCCCCAATTTACCCCAAAAGTCATAAACGTGGATCGTCACTAAGGTTGAGTATAAAGGAAAAGATACCCTTACTGGATATTAAGAAATCAATTTAATTTCAACTCTAAAGTGTTTAATTACTCTTAATTTCCGGCGTGGCGGATACATGCAATTACCGCAGTTAACTAATTTTGGGAAACCCCTTTCCTGAATAAAACCTCAGACAAATAATAAGAATAATAATGTTGGCCGAGAAATTCTTTTGTGTAGGAGCAACCCAAAGATAATTTTCGCTGCACCAAAATTGTTAAAAAACCGAATACCCATGTCGAGTTAAACCAATAGCAAGGGAACCCGGACCCCAACCTCCAGCTGTTTTGCTCACTCACCCGCAAACAACTGACTTCACTGGACTAACTGAAACTCCAACACAGACCTCAAGGAAGAAGGGATCTGACGTCACAAGGCAAAGCCTTAAGGGAGTGCTTTCATTCGCCCCGGAGCAAAAGCAAGGAGATTCGTAACAAAGATACTCCGGTACTACCTTTGACGAAGATTTTCCTGGTGAAATGTTCTAATGATACTCATATTAAACATTCATGTAATTGTAACTAACCAGGCCTTATTGCTCTTTACTTCAGCTTATTTACTCAAAATATTCCAAGTAAAAATTGCTTGCGAATTGAACTTGGTGACCAGGGACAGTGTCTTTGGAACTGACAGATGGACAGAAATGAAGTTAGCACAGAATTGTAAACAGTGATGTGTTTACTACGTACTGAGTAGGTAGTGGCACCAACAGAAGAAAAATGTGGCACTGATTGTGTGGTAGACTGTGATATTTTGATCAGCAGCGTAAGGTGATTAGGGTTGTTTGGACAAACATAAATAATGCCGATTTACGGGAACTCACAATTTTAATATTTATACGATTAATTTGCTTTGGCAAAAAGACACGAGCATCATTATAAGTTTCATTTGCTCTCTAGATACGTAGATGACAATGCCCAGTAGCAAACATTCTTAGCGTCTCAATCAATGTGACTCACCTTTGCTTGGCGCTGGCAACAGTTCTTATATTGTGAAAAACTTGGCGTACAGATACATACACCTAATAACCCGTTGTTTAGTTCAACGCGTGGATCGTCGCCCTCTATGGTGTAATGGCTACCAAGGTTGCGGGTTCAAACCCGGCGGAGGACGATGGATTTTTTCGGGCGTAAAAGTCCTTAGCCTGGCATCCTTCGGAAGGAAAATAAAGCCATGGGTCCCGTGTCGTAGATTTACAGCACGTAAAAGAACCTCAAGCCTAATAGAGAGGCCTCTTAGCAAACTTAAGAGGTCTTTCACGCTTAATATAGAATGGGACACTGAGAACCGCAGCAGTTCAAGAATTTAGCTTTTCGGTTACCTCATTCCGTATTTTTTTTTATTTATTTATTTTTTGTGTTATTGGACCTATGCTGTTAACATATTTGGCAGACTTCGATACGTGGTTACTTTTATTTATTTTTAAGAAGGAACAGTTTCAAACGCTATAGGATGTAATCAGCATCCATCCCAAGCTTCTGGGTATCAGCTGATTCTTGCTGCCCGAAGAACCTACTGCTGGCCAGTCATAGATGGATGGTTTGTAGTAAGTATATAATGAAGTTCAGCCAATTTTCAGCTATGGCCATAGAAGACGTCTTCCGGTAGCAGCAATGTCGAGAAGCAGCCTAATTCGGCTAATAACTTTAGGATTGTCAGTAATAGGACATCTTGCAGTTTGTCAAACACCCACGTCCATATTTCTGGTCTGTATGTCAGTAGGTAATGGCGCAATATCCTATGCTACCACAGTGGGAACACAATGATACTGACGTTATGCTGTGGTGATATTTCTTTGACTGAGTATGAGTGATGTCGTTTACCACTTTATGGGTTATTTATCTTTCCGTCTGAAACATGTGCCACTTTAACGATTACCCATATCCTAACCACGGGCATATTACGATATTTGGACGTGTTGTTCGGATTGATGGATTTATTACCTAGCAGATGATGAGAAATAGCTTTATTGTCAGTGAGTCTCTAAGTCCTGTACAATATCGGTAGGCAAATGTGCCAGACCCCTTTGTGTTTTCCTAAATGCTGCTGTACGTATCCTCTAGTTTGGAAAAAACTACTAGAACGGAATTGCGGGCATTTCTTAAGGTCTGTCGCTTTCAGAATCAACGCCTTGGTATTGTGGTTAAAAGCAATGAGTCCTTAGATTCAGACTCACGCCCGATGCAGATCGATGGTTTTTAAGTGTGCTTAAAAGTGATAGTCTCATATCTGTAGGTTTACTGCCATGTAAAATAAATTCTGCGGGACGAAATACAGACAAAGTGGTTGTGATCCTACTAATCGCCAGCGACGTTAACAAACAAATTGTTTATTTTCAGACTCGCGAAGTATCATTGCCAAAACGACAGCCAAAGAGAAACTGCTCCAAAAGGCAAATGATTCAAAAAGGAAGAGGAATATGTTATGCTTTGAAAGTACTTTACACCAGAATAGGACCTAAACCTCTCTTGGGCGTGTCGCCGAGGCTAAAATACACAAGCTTGAAGTTGCTATTAGAGCCCACGGTTTAGTGACGTGATCGATCGTGCTCTTAGTACCGTATTCTTTGGAAATCAATGATCTTCGACAACTTCATATTACTTAGTCATTCAGTTAATTCTATGGTGGAGGGGCCTAAGTTGATAACAAAATATTGTCACATATCATTCTTGACTACTACTATTCAGTTAAAAAATTAGATATAAGGCGTCTACAGATAATTTTGTGGCCTCTAGATCTTTATTTTAAATCATTCTTTTATTGAGCTTCGGTCTAATATAAGATGTTTATTAGGCAATCGTACAGGAAAATCTCAGTATAGTGACCAATTGTTAATGCGTGAATTAGGCAACGAAGAGCTTGGAAAACACTACTTCTTTCGCCATTTACCCCCCTTGTACGGAGGACTTAAACCACCCCCCAGGACTTACAACCAGTGACTAATGTCAAATGTCTATGGAGGAGCAGCGGGACTCTGGATTAATAAGAATAGACAGGATGCGTTATAAGCCCGGTGTCTGGTATCAGAGTGAGCAGGTAGGTGATATGAAATAACGGAGAAAATACAGAAAAGCAAGAAAATTATGGAGCAGGTGGTGGAATAAATTGTGTGTATCCCGAAAAATTACTACCCAAACGCCACTTTGTCCACCACAAATCCCGCATGTAGTTCCCCGGAATCGAATGCTTGCCGCCTAGAGCCTAACCACACAGCCATGGCACCGCCACTTGGAAGATAAGAAATATAAATCTAACAATCATCATTATAGAATCCATATAAAATTATGTCCCAAATACACTTGAAGGGGTGCAGGATACGTCCTTTTAAATGCTTTTCTCTCAGTAAACCACGCAAAAAGAGAAACCTGTCAGAAAATTTACTCTTCATTGACCAATGTTAGAAACAAAGATATTGTATTTTGAAAGGAAATGGAGCCCGTAGCTGCGCAGTGCATTTTTATAGTGCCACTTTATTTTGGACTAAAATGATAAAGATTAGTCTTCAGATGACGTCTACTGCAGATATCTTCTATCAAGTGTCGTCCACACTGGCTGTGTGTAGACTTTTAGAAATATTGGATTACCTTTTATAATTGCAATTTCACATATGGGAATAATAGTGCATCAGCTACTGTGCACTGCCTAACTTCCAAATCTACGGAAATTCGTTCACTGCAGTGGCAGTATGCGACATGTTCTGTTTAGAACACATAGCCTACCGTCCACAGATTAATGTATCTACCTCTTGAAGGTGAAACTAAGGTAGTATAATTGTTCTATTATAATGTGTCTTACATTAGTATGGTTTTATACGAACATATTATATATTGGCAATGACTATAGAATTAGCATAGCAGAATAAGCTCCAATACTTGGTCAATACCACTGTAGTTCTATTTTAACGCAAATGGTATGAGAGTTATTTTATAAGAAAGAGCATTCTCATTTATTGCAGTGAATATGAATAGATATTTTGGTAGTTAATGATATCTAACACAACTCACTCCAGCATATAAATAATAATAATAATAATAATAATAATAATAACAATAATAACAATAACAACAACAATAATAATAGTAACAATAATAATAGTAACAATAATCAAAGCGTGGCATAATAGTGGAAACATAATCAACGTAAGCCGCTTTCTTTAAATAAGAAAGGTTTCTTCTAGGTATGCTCACCATGGGAGTCGATGGCCTGCGTCTTGGATTTCCCTATACACTATGCAAGTAATGAGAGACGCACCACCGAAGCCATCTGCTACTGATGTGAAATTATCCGCTCCAGCGCGCGGAGCAAGCCAACCAAGGGAGTTTGTGACGTCCGGCATAGAGGAAGAACTCTATGTTCCTTTGTGGTGAATTATCAGCTTCTTAACAACATTCTACCGTGATGTACGATTACACTGTACAGTCATGATGCGCTTTCATCTGACCGTGTTATGCCATTTAAAATGCCGTTGTTTGCTTTTGTACAACGGCTTTTTACGTCGTAGTCATAAGCACCAAATGAATTTGCTTCCTGTATATTATTGCTTATGTTGTTTAGTTAGAAACTCACAATAAGCTCGGAAGATTTTGGTTTAAATTTACAGATTTAGAATCTCTGTCAAGTGCTGCTCGACGCCTGCAGCTATATTGAGTGGTCTTACCTCGCATTTGCTGTTATACAGCGTTTAATTGGCGCTACCTATGTCTTAATCCTTAATGCCTAACAGCATGACGAGGTCAAGTGCTCTGAAGCATGGTATCGTGTGTTGGTGGGCCTCAGCACGGTGGAATAGAAATAGATTTGTACGGGATGCTGAAAATTCGTGTTTCAGTTACAGGTGTGGCCAACAATCAATCACTTCTGAAAAATACAATGCCATAGCCGGGTTTGAACCACGGATCTCTTAGTTGCTCTGATCATTTAGGTACCATGGCAACACGACGGCAAGGCACTAAACTCTCCAAATAACTAGCGTTTTTCCGGTAAATCACAAGGTGATTTCATGTTGCCATGGTATCTCAGTGGTCAGAGCAACTGGACGGAAACTAGGAGATCGGTGCTTCGAACCCCGGCTATAGCATGGGATTTTTCAGTCTGACTCTACCTCTCCAACTTCTGAACTACACACGGCTGGTGTGAAGGAAACAATTAATTCAATTTATTCACATCGTATTTTGACTTTATAATTTTAGTCTAAGTTTTTCTTGAAACAAAAATAAACACATAGCAAGTGAATTAGCAGCCCGAAGGCTTTTGGCATCATTTTGAAAAATGGATCACGTCGTATTTGGAATATCACAAAAACGATAGGCCACCCAACAGCTATTAAAATATTTCGCTTCCCTTATTTTCTATCACATTTTCAAAAACTATCAAACGAAGGCGGTTCAGTAAGTACTGTAATTAAAGCAATAGCTTTGCTAAGACAAATTGGTGTTATTGTCGTTTACTGTCATGTGCTACAGCCAAAACAAATGTGGTTCTGATTCATAGGTTTGTTTGGATGTGGCAGGCATTCCACTTAGTAGTGTACGTGTTTTCACTAAAATGGAAAAAGTGCATTATCATTTACTGATTTTCTTTCCACTTTTGGATGGGAAAACATGTTAAACGTCAAAGATGGTCCTGCAAAAGTGATAACGATGATTTTTAGAGGATGTGAAGGGTGTCATACTAAGTGACTTCTTAGAAGAGAGAGAAAAAAAAATAAAAGATTAATGCACATTACTAGTTAGTTATTGGCTCGATTCGACAAGAAGTTGAATTAGGTACACCTCCATTTGGTTAGTAAAAAAGTGCTGTTTCAGCATGACAGCACACCAGCACATCCATCCAGCAAAACTACATTTGTCCCCGCCAAACTACATAAATTGCGTTATGAATTATCTCTGCACCCGCATATTCGCCCGATCTGGATCCTCGTGAATACCTCTTGTCTCCAAATATGAAGAAATCCTTTGGGGGAACAAGTTCAAATCATCGTCGAGCGGCATATTTTTCGGAATTTGGCAGTTCCTACTTTTAGGAGGCGTTAAAAAGGCAGTAAGTAATGTTGAGAGTTTACATCTCTAAAAGGGGACCATGTGGAGAAGACAAATTGTTTGAAGGACAATGACTCTTCTTTACTAACACAGGTACTTGCTGGACCGGCCTGGTACAAGTCAACGTTCCTTAACCAAGCTAGTCGAAACGGTGTGCACTTATTCCTGGTACCCAAAGAAAATGACATGACGCCTCACAGCACTCAAAGTCACCATACATGTAAACTCGCATGTAGAAATCTGCACTGCGCAGCCCCTCTGAGTCATCCTCCGTGGTTTAGGGGTAACATGCTAGGCTCTGGTTCACAATTTCATGGGTTCAAACCCGGCGGAAGGCAATAGATATTTCGTGCGTAAATATCCTTAGTAGGATTTCCCTATACACTATGCAAGGAATGAGAAACACACCACTGCTGTCAGAAGCCGTCTCATACAGATATAATGTATTTATCCGCTCCAGCGCGGGTAGCAAGCCAATCAAACGAGTTGGTGACGCCTGTGGTGTTTCTTTTCTGGTGAATTATTAGCTTCTGAACTATCGTGATGCACGATTTGATGGCATCTACTGTACAGTCATGATACTCTTTCATTTGACCATGTCATGCCATTTAAAATCCTTACGCCAGATGATGCTTTGGCACAGCGGTTTTTATGTCACAGTCAAACACGAGATCAATTTGCCTTCCATATATTATTGTCTTCGGTACGAAACTGAAGCCATTGGAACCTCAAGCCTGATAAAGATGCCTCTGAGTAAAATTAAGCGGTTTTCATGCCCAATATAGAATGGGACGTTAAAACCCGTAGTAGTTAAACAGCGCCCATAAATAGCACTCAATTAATTTAACCATCTGGTAATATGATGTACAATTATATTAGAGCATCTGGTACAACCGTAGGTAATCTTATAAGTTTCAAGAATCATCCAACAGCTCCCTTCAACTTTTAGTAATTTACGTTTTAACTACCCTTACACTATCTTCAATCTCATCTAGGTAAAACTTCTTTGGCCAAACAAACAAAAACATTCATGCACTTGCCATAAAATATAGGTTGCCTTAAAATTTTAAAAAGGTAATCCTATTCATAATTCCAAAAATGTTTGCACTGATCGCACCATTTGACTAATTTGGACAAAACTTTGGGCCTTAGACTATAATTCCGAGTAAACAGTTTAAGTTAGTCACGACTTAACACCACTATCTATAATTTCAGTCCTTTGTTAAAGAATACATACGCAGGATCGCAGGCCTCCAGTTAAGGATTAATGAATGCCATTGATACATGAACCTCATTTCCTTAAGTGATGTTTGAATTGATTAAATGTATTATTTTCTGTGACGCTAAAAACAAAATATTTATTAGTATTAAGTATTAATGTAGTTTATTAAATACGTGTACACCAATTCAAATTTATACCTTTGTTAATCGCGCTTATTGACTTTTTCTTTAAAAAAAACGTTTTAATCACATCAGAGTCTAGTTGCTCGGCAAATGAAATTCATTTGTAATGGTACTAAGCCTGTGAGGCGATGAGGGAAATGTTAACAGCAGTCACAGTGCCGCATGATCTTTCCGCTTGAGCTAAACATCTCTGTAAATGTGCAACAAAGGTGGAAGGCTACGTATATTTTCGGAAAACTATTAATCCCAGTATCTTATTCAAGAGCTCCATTGGTTCCAAACTAAGTTTCCAGAACTGGCAGGATGAATTGTTTCCAGATACTTCAGTTCGTCATCCAAAGCTGTTGTGATATTAGTAAAGTGTTCATCAGTGAATAATATGCATGCTCAGTGACTTATATTTCAGCCCCATTTGTGTTTTCCTAAGACACAAAGAATTCATCCAAAAGTTACACTGCCTTAATAAGGGTTTTAAAGCTACAGAATGGGTTGCTTGCTATTTTTGAAATACACTCCTTTAATCTAATCTAAATTAAAGTCATGTGCTTGATTAAAATTTTTAACATTATAGAGATAAGTTATACAACGGAGGGGACACTTAGCACACCACGATGTATACTGACCAATTGTAAATATCGCTTACTAGGAGGAACTGATGAAGTCAACGAACCACAGAAAGCCCGCAGGCTGCTGGCAGACATTCCAGAGTCACGTAGAAGTCCCTAACAGTTCTTAGCTAGGAAAAAGAGCTGTCCAGAGAGGAGGATGAAAAATCCCTACTGTCAGAGAAACCTCTAGCATCCGCGGGGAGTATTGTTTCCCTGAAGCAGTGACCTCGGTATCATGCTACTATGCAAAAGCGGCGCAGGATGTGCCAAGGGTACGTTTATCAAGCGTGAGCTGTCTCAGTCATTGTTTTGTCTTTGTGTTGTGAAGTACTTAGACAATGCGTGTATTCTATGTGATCTCCTTAGGAACGTTATACTCTTATTAGTCCACGGAGATGTCTGCCAACGAATTTACGCCCTAGCCTGTGGCTATAGTGCGGAAACTATGAACATAATGGAAGAAGAACTTTTGCGTATGAATGATAATTTCATCCGACGATGTAAAAAGTGTCTTCGCGCAGAAGGACACCAATTTCAGAAACACTTATAGAAGGTTAGTACTGATTACATAAATGCTAGTAAACACTAAGTAGCGCGGGAGTTACGGAACGGAAAACACCCATAGTTTGCGCGGAGCACGTATTCGTACGAACCGCGGCCTTGGCATTAAAGGAAGGCACCCTATTTACTACATTAGCATAATTATTACCACATGTGTTTTCATCTTTTCGATAATTCACAACCGAAGCGAAGCGATGAGAGTGAGTCGTCCTAAGAGATGAAAACCCGAGTTATATCTGATAAGACAATTTAGCGAAATAGACTATTAGCCATTTAAAATACATAGGAAGGGAGACTTTATCGGGCTATTATCGTAATACTTACATTAGCTCTCAAATGGTAGATGACACATTCGACCATGTTTATTTGCCGAATGTTTGTTTTTCTTTCTTTGTTGGCTGCCTCCTGAATTAATTATGATATGACCATCCGTGCCTTCACCCAGTGTACGGATATTGCCGGTCCCCGTGGCCACGCTCGCTAAAGCGTCTCGCTTTGGTGCTTCGTGGGCAGGGGATCGTGGGTTCGAGTCCCGCCTTGGGCATGGCTGTTATATGTTTGTGCAATGTGTATATGTTTGTAAAAGAAACAGTAAAACCAGTAATCAGTAAAACCTACGGGGGGAAATGTAAATAGGGATACAGTACCGGAGTCCTGATCAGACTCCATTACTGTTTATAAAAAAAAAAAAAAAAAAAAAAAAAAATATTGATATAAACAATAGAAATAGGAAACAATTATTTTATTTCAGCTCTTAATAACTAATATATGAAATGGAACCAAAGTTATTTTATTTGAGGTTATTGCTCTCATCTCAAACATAACAAATACAAATAATGATTATTTTCACTTCTTTTTTTAACTAAATACATTATGAACTTGATAAAACTTTTTAAGTTAGCATTGTAACAGAATTAATTGGAAGTACAATTATGGAGTTGACAGAATTAAAATTAAAGGTTGACTGATTGGATTTTCACCTTATTACCAATAACTAAGACAGGCGATTAAACAAACGAAGGTCAGGCGCGACAGTTTCAAAGAAAAGAACATTAGCTGCGATAAAATGGTTCGACGATATCGCTCCAATCAGATGACCGCGATTGGTTAAAATTGCCTAATCTCGGCCATTACATTGTAGCTTTAATAGTTAAGTAAAGTTGTCATCACAAATTGCTGATTGAACAAACCTTCTGACCTTTTTCCCCTTTCTCATCCTTAACTTTTAATTACAGTTTCATACTCCAGATTCGCGCTTATATTCCATATTGTTAATTTCTCTTCCAGCAGGGTAAAAAGTTAACACCGACTAGCCACTGTCGCCCTACAGTATTGTTACTTCATCTATATAGAATTATGCAGTGCAGAACGCTTTTAATGACCCGAAAACTCCAGTTGTCGAAGCCCAAATGAATAATCTGGTTAACATGATAAAGCACTTCTCACGTGTTTAGAATATCACCACCCACAAATTAAGTTTTTTGGCTGTGGTAACCAGATGTGCCGCTCCCTGTTCGTCCCTTCTATAAATGGTCGTTTGTAGTTCTAGCAGTAGCATGCGTTCTCTTGTGAGGTCTACACAGACAAATTCTATTGAAAAACAGACCTAAACGCTCAGGACTGAATTGTTTTATAACAATATTACTATTATAACACTACTTTTATCTACTGTTTTACATTATCTACTATGCAGCTAGTACGTAGAGAATGTATTGTATTTCGCCAAATAGATAGATTTCGGGATTATAACGGAAGTGTATGTTTTCAGACCCCTAATTCCAAAATATACATGTTTAAGGGAAAAAGAAATCCGCGCTGACGCGGTGTGCATGCGACCAGTACAACCCAATAACCTGATAACCTATAAATATGAAACTTTTAACTCAAGTTCAGCATCTTCCGAATGTGAGACACAAACATTTTAAAGAAAATCCCCTTACACCGAATAACGCTTCATAAGGAAGATTTTTGGTAATGTTCAGTTTTATCAAAAATGGTTCTTATAATTTTGATTGAAATATGTTTTGTTTAAGGAATTCAGGTGTTGCGTAAAAAGCATATCTTCAAATCAATAGGAACAGCTTGTAAAACCCTCCTCATATATAGACATTTTATAACTGGTAATCCATACCCATTAAACAATTTAGCTCAAATATTAAAGCGGCAATGCAAAGGCCAAGATTAGGAAATGTCAACTAATCGTGGTCATCTGACTGCAGCAAACATCTTATCGCAGCTGATGTTCTTTTTTTGAAATCTTGTCGCACCTGACGTTCGTTTGTTTAATCTGCTATCTTGGTTACTGGTAACAAGTGACAATCCAGCAAGCCAACCTTCACTTTTAATAACCGTCAGTTCCACAATTGTACTTTCAGTTAATTTAATTACAATGTAAATTTAAATTTTTATCCAGTTCGTAATGTATTTCGTTCCAAAAAGGAGTGAAAATAATAATAATTTGTATTTCTTATGTATGAGATGAGTGCAACAACCTCAAATAAAATACAGATTGCTTCCATTTTATGTATTACTTATTAAAAGCTGAAGTAAAATAATTGTTCCCTATTTCTGTTGTTGCTATCTATATTCGTACATTGGATGTAAGCACGGTCGGCCATATCATAAATCAGGAAGCAGTGCAGAAAGAAAAAAAAAATCGGTAAATGAATACGGTCGAATACGTCATCTACCAGGTTTTCTCCGGGCCCTCCGGTTTCCCTCGCCATTCATTCCACAAATTGCTCCGTCATCACCTTTTCTATCATCCATTTTGCTTGCATCTTAAATCATCCACTTTCTCACGCTCATTCATGGCTGCTGACCACTTGTTCCAGGTTCTCCATTCTGTAGTTTTGTGCCATTGGCCCCCGAAGGCTTCCGATCCCTAGGCATCCGCTTGAAGTCCTAGGAGGATGTCAGTCCTAAAAAATACGGGGAGGGTAGGCCGACTACGAAACCTTTAAAAATAAATCAACTCTCTAACAGGTATAGACAATCCACGAACCACTTGACACGTAAGTCCCAGTCACTTAGCACCACATAGTTTGAACCAATAGATTGAGAGACAAACAGAATAGCCCAGTGGCGGTTGCTGATCTATATAAATGCAGTTTCCTTTTGTATACAGTTTAGGCCACACTAACATAACACAACATATATTGTATTTTTATTATATTTTGTTCGTTACATTTGCAATATTTCGTTAAAATCTGGGTTACCCCGATAGTTATTTTCAGTTGCGCCAAGACATGTTCATCAGTCAAACAGGATGTTTATTTTGACTCTTTTGTAAAAAGAGATGCTGAACTAAATATGTATCAGCAAACAGACAAAACTTTAGCTGCAAACAAACGTAGCTGCGCGTGTTTTACAACAGATAACTGTTTAAATAGATCAGTTACCTGTTCACCGATATTAACTGTAGCTGCAAATCCAGCCCTAAACACGTGCATGATTTACAAAATGTTAACACAGAAAGCACAGATAGAATATAATGATTATTTTATTCCATTTAGCTGTACGTACAAACGTATTTAATAGGTACTGTGAAAACGAACGGGCTACATATGGCCACGGTAGAAACGGTGTTTGTTTAATATACCAGAAGACGGTCAAAAGTAATAAGAGAAGATAGGCGTGGTCGCGTAAGGCATGCGTGTGTGTTCCACGGCAATAATGAGTGCAGTAACAATCCTGAACTCAAAGGAAACCACTCGAGTCTTTCCACACCTGAGAAAGGTTCCATGCCAACACATCCTGAGCTAGGGCACTCACACCTCCACACCATTCCGTAATATCCTAAACCTGCTCGCGGATTTTGAACCTGGAATTCCCATATTCGGAAATCGCAGAAAGTTCCAATAATCTATGAGAAACTGACCAAAAATGCCGTTCTTGGGTGTTTTGTACTTCTGCTTATTTCCTTTCTGTTTCTAATAGGAAATATGTAATAAGATCGTTTCTGCAACTGCTCATGTCAAATAGCAAGCGTAGATAGAGGAAGATTTTGAAAGAATAGTTTGTTGCAGGATAGGTAGAGAAAGAAATGAGAATGTAACACTGAGAGAAATTAGATTTCCTGGTGTGGCCGCAGTAGCCGATGCGCTACGTGCAATTGTGCAGCTCGCAGATACACACACACCGAATTAATGGACGTGACAGTGACGCGTATCTCACCCACCATTGTGTGCCTCGCATTTCCTGCTAGTCAGTTTTCGGTTAGGATCATTGGTTGGCTTTCACATCCATTCGTGTGGAAAAGAACGTTTGTGCCCCCAAAAATACACTCTGGTAGACAATACCATTGCGGATAGCTAAGCATGAAGAATGTATCGTGTGTGAAGTTTGGAAATACATAGGGGGTCACGTGTCGTTACGTTTTGTAATTCTTCATTCAGGTTATCAATTCGGGTTTAATTTTCGACGCAGACTCGCGTATTTTTTAAGCTAAATGCTTCTGAAATGTCTTACCCTTAGAACCTCCTGAAAAAAATCCGATGTGTTAAAATCACATGACCTTCTCTACATCTCTGTAAAATTGTTGTTAAAGAGCCTATTCTACTATATACTTTAGGATAATCGAGATAAACATTAGCAGACAGTGTCCTTATTACTTGGTCACTTGTAAGTAGAAGGCAAAAAATCTATGTTCCATTCACATGATGTCCTCTAGCTGTTCCGTAAACAACCTTTTTTTTTTAAATATTAATCTGTCATCAAGATAAACGTAAGCAGAATTAGTCTTATTACTAGCTCCTTGTAAGTAGAAGATAAATCAGAAACTGGACAGCCTAAAGTGATAGTCTCACCTTTAAAAGCTGATCGTTATGTTAAACAATTGAAATTCCTATATTTTTGCTTCCCAGGAGTAAACAGACGAGAATGGGAAGCAAGATGTATTCCCGTTTGAGAAAAGTTTAAGTGGCAAAAATTGAAACTAATAATCCGGAATATCTGAAAAGCGCTTAACTCTACAACAAATTGTAAACAATATAAATTGTGTGTTTTAATAAAATCTACATTTTTTGTGTAGTAAGATTTTGTATATCTCTTAGGGTTTGCCAGTTACACAAAGGTCATTCAGAATGAAGTGGTCTTTAGAAGCTATTCTCAGAAAATCCAAGATATACATTTCGTTTTGTCATAAAACTATCTTAGACTTGGGGTAGTTTAATCAAAATCGCAAGAGCCCTTGCTGATAAAATCAATTTTTTCGAAAAATTGATCATGTAAAGGGTGAGGGAATTTTCTTGAAAATCTTCGTGTCGCACCCTTGGAAGATGCCAACTTTGGTATTTAAGGTCTTTTCGTTTTTGAGCTATGCTACCCATAGGCACACGCACACACATAGACATGAATTCAGGAAAGCCGACGTATCATTTGGACACCCTAAATGACATTTTGATGGAAAAGAATTCCAACCGATGAAGACTTAATGGTAGCAGTAATATTCGAACTCAGGTCTTTGAAGGTAAGAGTGTAACATCGGCATAGACAAACTTATACCATTTTACAACAAACGCTTTGACAGCAATGGCCACTACGTTAAGGAATAGATTAAGGTACTCTAACCTTGTAAATACAGTTTGGTTTTGATACTTTTCGTTTTTATTTAATTATGCCAAATCGTTCTTTACATTCTGGATTTCTCTCGTATTATATGTCTGTAGTTTCAAATATATCAAAAGCTAAATGATATAATATAGTTCATATACAAACGTGCAGTAAAGAAAAAAAAAAAGTAGGTAGTTGGGTTTACAACACTAAATCCACTCATCATTACAGCAGCAAAGTTAAGAGGATCCAAAAATCAAAATTTTAACTTGTCAATGTACTGAGAGTTTAATTTTGGGGTAAAGCTATACGATGGTGCAGCACACACACGGACGGACGGACACACACATACAACGTTCTTAAGAAGTAGTTTCAGTGATTTCAACTGGCGATCCATATTTGAAAGAGTTGAAAACCTTAAGTTGTTTCGATGTGAAAGTCGACAGATTGCCGAAGTTTTGACTTCTCCTTGGGATCATACTTTTTTTTTTATTTATTTATTTATTCGCGAATACGGCGTTGTATTTCTTTTATCCTCTTTTCCCCCCTTTTTTATAGTTTCCCCATATGATTGCCGTTTGTTTTTTGCTTCTAATACACATTTACAAAGACACGAGACCCATGCCTAAGGCGGGACTAGAACTCACGAAGCACCAAAGCGAGGCACTTTAGCGAGCACTGCCATGGGAACCGTCATTAAATCTTATCCTGGTCACTCACCTTAAGCGAGATTCGAACTCGCGAGCTGTTGAACGTGAGGCAGACAGGCTACCACCACACTGCCCAGGCGGACCTCGGCTACCCCCTGTCGTCGTCCTGCAGTAGCGGCCTTCGTCACCAACTGCTACAGTCCTCTACGTATAAAAATATCCCTCGGCTACGCTTTCCGGCTTAGGGACCTCCACCTTGGTTGCGATTTAGGGCCCCAAATGTTTATATCAGACCAGTAACTACAAAGCGGCAGAATAAGAAGAGTACCCACGAGGAGCAATGCCAAATAGTGTACAGTATTTTCAGAATATGATGACCCTGCCCCACTTTCTTCCAAAGTTTGCGATTAGGGTGTGCAGCTGGAAACTATCCCTTGCTTCTGCCAAGTCTTCCACTCACTGGTCTCTTAACTGAGGCGCGATTCTCGACTAGCAATCAGCGTCTCCAGGAAACACATTTTACTATGCTGTCCTTCGCCCCTAGTCCAGCGTCGTCTTTTGTTTGCTAATGGTTACTGGCCAGTGTTAGAGAGTGGTACCGTTTGAGAGCCATCATATTCTGGAGAAAACTATAACAATCGTATAGCAATAATAAACTCGGAAGTTCTAATGAACAATAGTTTTATTTTGAGCAATAAATTTTCGAATACTTTTGTGAAAAGCGAAAGAATTTTATGACGATGCCACAGTATGTTATAAATGCCTTTAGAGATAACAGCAAAAAACTGCGTACCTACCTTTTCTGTTGTGAGGGAAGTGCCGATAGCAGAGCGCTCCCTTGGAGTTGACACTTAGCTGTCAAGTGCAAGCAAAAATCAGGGTTTGAAATTTCCGCTCTGTGGAATTTAGCTGCTAAACTTAATCGAGTGCTGCTGCTGCTGATGCTGCAACTTAAAGATGATCACACAAGCCTTTAGATCCAGCACCTACTTACAAGAAATACTTTGTGAGGTATGAGATACGAACACTGCAGTTAGATATACCTATGCGTATTATTCAGCATTTGGTTGTATATTTCAAATGGTGCTTAAGGGTATGCATGACTCAAATTTCATACAAAGTCTCAAAAAATCGATTTTTCAATTTTAATTCCATAAAATTACTTAAACCTTCCTGAATCCAAAAATATGATGTGTTCCAATCACATGAATTTCTCTAGCTGTTGCACCAACAAATCTTTTAGCTACATCACGTTAATCAATATAAACATAAGCAGCATAAAGGACCATTCACATTGAAAATTAACCGCAGACGCACTGGCATAGAATGTACACGCGGAATAAAATGCACCATGAGCATTCTCATTGACAAAAGTAGACGTAGGCAACAACTAATCAGAAATGAAAAGGAGTTAACTGCGCCTTGCAAGTGAATAGCAAACTAAAATGACTGGCAGAGAGGAGAGTAGGCGCCGTAGGCCCGGGTTCGATCCCAGAGCGCCCGCATATCATCCATTTCATGTTCATGCCTGGCTACGGGGCGACCTCTCGTAAAGGTTCTCCATTCTGAGGTTTCGTGCCATTGGCTCCCCGTCAGGCTTCTGACCCCCAGGCATTGGGGATTGTAAGTCCTTGGGGATGTCAGACCTACAAATACAGGGAGGGTAAGTCGATTACGAAGAGAGGAAAGTGTGGCAGCAGTCGTGCACATGCAAACTAGAGTAGTCAATTTGCTTGCCATTTTATATTTTAAAGAAGGTTCGTCTCGTAGTAGACGATGGTGGTTCATCCCCTTAATTAAAGACGAATTTATGGAGGGGATTTTCATAATCTACTGAGCGAAATGAGAGAATTATCAACCGAAGCCATTTTAATAACACATTGAACAGTGGTTCTCATTGGTTGATTCCTACGTTGGGTGTTAAGTTTGACGCAAAAGCTTGGAGTTTGTAAACCTTTGTGTAAACGCACTAGGGCTATGTCTACGTAACCTCGTGAATGATTATACATATATTGGCTGCAAGCTTCTGTGTGTATGTTACGTCAACAGTTCGATTTTTGACGTAAATGGCCCTTTAGTCTATTACTTGTTGCTTTGTAAGCAGAAGGGAAACAAGGGAATACACAGGCTAAAGCGATAGTCAAGTCCTTTAATAGTCGGTCGCTTTGTGAAAAATTTAAATTTCCATTCGTTTTTCTTGCTAGGAGTAAACAAACGAGAAGCGACAAGAAAGATGTCTTCCCGTTTGAGAAAAGATTAAGGCCTTAAAACTTGATGCCATTAATCCGGAATATCTCGAAAACGGTTAACTGTACAAAAAATTGAATATAACATAACTGTATGTTTTCATGATAACTACATCTTATACGTAGTAAGTTTTTGTCTATCTGTTATGGTTTGCCAGTTATACAAAAGTCATCCAGAATGAAAAGGTCTTCAGAGGCTTTTCCCAGAAAATTCATGATATACATTTCGTCATAAAAATACCTTAAAGTATTTTAATCAAAATCGTTGTAGCCATTTTTGAGAAAATCAAAATTTTCAAAAATATTCCATGTAAAGGGTAGTTGGGGTGGGGGGATTTTGTTCAAAACCCCGTGTCGCATTGTTGAAAGATACCCAAATTAAATACCAAGTTTGGTATTTAGCACACTTATTTTTTAGCCATGCTCCTCACAGACACACACACACATACACACACAGACACTCAGACATGTTTCTAAAAAAAATTTTTTTAATCAGGAAGTCTCAAAAAGATGTATTTTCGGAGAAATCTCGGTGCCGAATTCTTGGGTGCATTACAATACCTTCTCTATACACTATATACACAGTACTTATAGAGAAAGTAAACATAGATGTAATCGAGCACCAGTTGCCATTTTTAAATGCCTCAAGTCAAAGCATTAGAGGTGAAACAGAACTGGACTCGGCAAAAAAATGTCCGTTCAAGGAGATCTCATTCGCACCAGACAAAATAAAAGCCTAAGTTGTGCAGAAGAAAAGAAGAGAAAAGGCATCAGCAGATGAGTGGAAAAAGAAAGCTGAGGATCCAACCTACTAACATAGTGGATACTATGTGAACCATGCATTCAAATCTTTCCTGGTTTTCTCGCTATTAATATTTTCAGCATTTTTCCTCCTATAAAATTCTCCTTGCGAAGCAGTTTTTCTCCTACAGTTATAGCATTTTCTGTACACGTTAACAGAGGGGCAGTTAATAAGAACTGTCTTAGGGTTTACTGTCGGTCATCTCCTTAGCGCGGTATTAGCGCAGCTGCTTGCCAAACCGGAGACCTGGGTTCGATTCCTGGAATTTTACCCCACTGAGAGGAGCACTCAGTCTCGTGATGCCCCTGGGGGGTCAACTGAAGAAAGCGGCTCCAGATTGAGAAGAACGCATCAACCGGCCGGGAGATCAGGTCTCACTCTCCAGCACTGCACCCCACGCATTCGGGCCAAGATGAGTGATTCAACGGCTGGGCGGTAGGCCAAACACCTTTGTGGACTGTCGTACCATGGAGTTACGTTAGTTTTAGTGTCAGATGTATTTAAGCACATGTTTCCAATTTTCAAACACAAAATTATATTTTTTAAGACAAAAAGCAGATTCATTACCTTAAACATTTATGGAGCCTAAAGCAAAGAAGACACACAGAAACGTAGTGAAATTCCGAAAATTAGATGTAGGGTTGAAATACTAAACCAAAGTGTTAATCTTTTTGCCGGAAGGGACTATTTTCTTGATGTGACAAAAACAAATATACTTGACCATAACTTGCACACCATTCGAGAAAAATCGATGAATTTTCTTGTTTTATTCTACACATGTGGTATAAATTTAAAAAAGCTAACATAATTAGTTTGGAATTTTAAACTTTTAGTCATACATGTCCTTAATGAAGAATGCAAGTACCAATTTCAAACTCAGTATATAAGAAAAATCAAAATTCATCAGAGTGGCGTCACTCGGTAGCCTGGTGTTCAGCTTTAAACCCTCGGGATAAAAATTAATACTTATTGAATAATTGCTGAAGAACGAACGGGCAGAGTCGCATAAGTGCCAAAAACTTTAAATTTGTATTTTCACTTTCTCTACCGTGTACCTGGTATTATGAGAGAGTGTTGCATTCCACCTAAAAATCCAGCACCCAATTTTTAACAAAAATTCACGTTGTGAGGTCCCCAGGTGCAAAAAAGCTGTATTTGTGCATTTGTCGTACTTCGAACAGTATAACTATAAAACGGAATCTCGGATTTATACCAAACTACATATTTAGCTTTAGGTTGATAAAAACATACGACACAAAGGGTTTTAAGAATACCTTTAACAAAGTTACTCCTTGGATGGAAGTATGTTTTGGTTTTCTCAGAAATAGTTAAACGATTTTGATTAAGATACTGTATATTTCAGATATTTACATGACAAACAAAGTAAATATTTTGAATTTTCTAGGAAATTGCCTGTGAAGTTCTCTGTATTTGCGAGAAATTTTGTTCAATTTTATGTTAATTTGAATTGGTTAAAAAGTAGCAAAAATGTATAACACAATAAAAGTAAAGGTGTTTAAAACACACAATCTCTACTTGCACCAAAGTCTTTTGAGACAGAGGAAGTTGGGATAAGAACGTCATGTGGCTGTACCGGCGGCTATTACAAAGTTCCGTCACCTCAGGCAGCTATTCCCTTCCCTACCAATGCGGTTTATATGTTACAACAGCTCGCACCAAGGAATATTTTCAATAGTATCCTATTGGGCAATCATCCATCACCGAGACACCCATTATTTTTGGTTTGAAGATTGATTTCGCAATATTAGACTATTAAATTAATTATTATTTTGCAAAGAAATAATGGTATAATTGAGAAACATTTGCTATAAATAACTTTATATATTAAAGTCAACGAATAATGTGAAAATGTATAAGCTTTAATTCTGTTGCAGATTAGTAATTACTCATTGCTGAGGCGTAAGGTTAAAGCACAAGTTTGAAAATCAGTGCCCAGGTAGAAGTCATTAGTAAACGCAAGTTATGTTGGGGTATGCATTAGTTCTAAGTCAGATTAACGGAGGTAATTAGCTTCCAGGAATCTCAGTAAACATTAAATGCCATTTCGTTTAAGTTTCAATTCATCAAATTGGTTCACTGACACGCACAACTTATGATAAGGTTGTTGTGAAAGCATGTAAACCATTCCCGAGAATTTAAAAAAGGGAAACGATATTTAGGATAAAGCGGTCAAAGAGAGTGAAGAGTGTGTCTCATATGCTAATATGAAGTGGAAAATTTAGTAACCTATAACATGGATACTTTGGTGAGGTAGTCTTATGTAGGCGTGACTTACAGCTCTATTTTCCTGTGTTTGAGTCTGACAGGCTGGCGGCTAAATTTCGAACTAAGCGCTATGTTGCCAATGTGGGCAACGCGTGTTCACCAGACATTGTTTATATCAAGGTATGATAATAAATTAAACAGTTCACAAAGAGAGAGCAAAAAGAAATGATGTATAATTTACTTATAATTATGAAAACATTAACATTTCAACAAAGCTTATAAAATTGAGAAACACTCCACAGAGGTAAATAATGGAAATAAAGAAATAAATAAAGAAAAAATCCGTGGATCAGTTTGAGCTGGTCTTGCGCGCACTTTAAAGTGTTGAGAAAATCCACATCAAGGCAGGAGAAAATGAACATAGCTAATCGTAATTAGAACTTGACTTCGGGTTTTCCAAGAAATTTAATAAACAAAATATGTGAATTGGTAAGATGAATTAAAAAAGTAAAAACAAACTAATCAGTTAGGCATACAATTAGTCTACACGTTGCCATATTGTTTCGTTTGTTTAATAAAATTGGGAGCTAAGACTAATATTATATATTGGGCTCGGTCGACTTCTTAGGAAAATAAATCTCCCAGCCGCACAAACAATGAAACGAATAAATAACAATAACGCTGATGTGAAATAAATGAAAATAACAAAAACAAAATAAGTAATTGCAACCTGAAACCAAGCGTAACGCCAGAATTGAGCACGTGGAAATCTGGCGTCAGCAACTCTGGCAAAAAAGCGGCTTTTGCCATAGCAACGAGCCTACCGCGCCTGATTACAGATGTTCATTCAAACCCCCAGTTTCAGAAAATATTGGTTAATAAAATCCTATATTTTAAAAATGTTGTTATTCTGGTGACCCTTGCGCTTCAAGTTACACTCCCATGCTTCTCGCACTTCCAGACTCATCTGTTATTGATTGTGGCAGAGTGGTGAACTCATCACCTCTTTAGCGGTGACTGCAAAGGGACTTGCCGTATGACAGTTCAGCGACTCACAATAATTCACATTTTTTACTTTAGAAGAAAGGAAATTTGCGTATAACATTAGTCTTAGCACTTTGGAAGTTCGCATTTTTAATTCTAAGTAGTTATAAAATGTTGTGCTTAGAGTAATAGCGAGCATGTAGCTTACGTTCGTCGGAAAACAAAGAGCTTTGGAATGGTGAAACAATTAATAAACTCAGTTGATTGGTTTCCCATACCTCCCCCACTCATTTCACCGCTTACTACTCCTCATACTCTTCTACAAGCTCACTCACCCTTCCTTTATAATAGATTTCTGCTCTGTGTAATTGTGCTAAATATAGGGTGTTTTAGCACCTCATTTTCTGTCTCTGCTTATTTCTGTCTCTCTCCAGTCACCTTCTCCCTGCCCTCTCCATCCCTCTCTCTTTCTAAACCATATCTCACCTTCCCTCAAAAGCAAAACGTTCTCTCTCCTTGTTCTGCAAATTATTTGACATATTATTAATATATATATATATTAAAATGTAAATAAACGGGCTGACTGTAGAAAAAGCTGCAACTCTTCATTAAGCTTGCAGTATAGTTGAAAAAAAAAATCACCAACACAAATAATCGCTCGGAATTATAAGTAATTGAGCAACTTCTTAAACATTCACCACGTTGAAATTTTTAAAATAACGGAAATGCTTAGGAATATTTAGATGCAAATTCTTTAAAAAAAAAATTATGTAGAATGGATTTTGTGGCTTACTAAAGATTGCGTTAAAAGGCAACACAAAATGCACATACTCTCATTAGTATCAATTTCCAAAATAGCGAGTTACCAAAAAACTCTCGAAACCTAAGGACATAAGAACATGTGATTAGCCAGGTATTTTGTATCTGGCTTTATTTTACTGTCCAACTGTTTTTCTGGTGTGCAGCATACTTTTTTACTTTCTCCATACGCACTATGTACATAGTGTATAGAGGAAGTATTGGACTCCACCAAAAATTCGATACCGAGATTTCATCGGAAATATATGTTTTAGGGTCCCCAATATCCAAAAAAAAAGCATTTTCACAAAAAGGTCCTGTGTGTGTGTGTGTGTGTGTGTGTGTGTGTGTGTGTGTGTCCGTGTGTCCTGTGTCTGTGAACACGATAACTCAAAAACGAAAAGTCGATAAAATACCAAACTTGTTATTTAAGTTTAGTATCTTCCAGGGATGCGACACGAAGATTTTGAGAAAAATACCCCCACCCCCAACTACCCTTTACATGGAACTTTTTTCGAAAATTTTGATTTTCTCAAAAATGGCTCTAACGATTTTGATTAAAATTTCGGATATTAAACATATTTACCTGACAAATGAAATGTATATCTTGAATTTTCTGGGAATAGCCTCTGAAGAGTAGTTTATTCTGGATGAATTTTACTAAATTTTGAGTAACTGCTAAACCGTAAGAGATGGACAAAAACTTACTACACAAAAAAATGTAGAGCACATCAAAACACACAATTTATGGTATATACATTTTTTTCGTGGAGTTCGTCGTTTTTGTGACATTCCTTATTTTTGGTTTCTGCTATGAAAAACGTATACTTTTCTCATACTGGAACTTGTCAACTCCTATCCATATAAACAAAGGAACTTCATTGACATAGGAACCAGCTTTTGACTTATCACTTTAACCTACGGTTGCCCCTTATTTCGCTTCTACTTACAAGGATGCGAGTAATAAGACTATTTCTGCTATTTTTTTCTGATTTGCATAAAGTAAATAGAAGTATAAGCTTTTTAAGAATTACTTGTTGCAGGGATATGGAGAAAGTCATGTGAATGGTACACATCAGATTTTTTGTCAAAGATTGTATATTACAACGGATGAAGCGAAACTAATTATATATGTTTACATTACGTTACTTGAACAGTGGGCTTCTTTTTTAATTCTTGACCTTTTCTGCGTCATTATTTTTTTTGTGGAAGGAAAACTGCAATTTAACTAATAACAAGTTAGATATATAAGCCTGTTTCCTCAATAATAGCAACAACAAAGTAACAAGAATAACAATAACAGTAAAATAATAGTAATAATTGCAATAATAACAATAATAACTATAATAACAATAATAACAATAATAATTACAATAACAATATAATAAAAGCAAAAACAATAAAAACAATAATAACTACAACAATAACAATAATGATGATAATAAATAATAATAATCATCATAATCCATCATAATAATTATGATTATGAGACTGAGGGCAGTCTTGTCGTGGACGGCTGGATTCGAGGGAAACTGTGCTGGATCAGTGCACACCGATACGGACGTGATCATAATCCGACCAGACGTGTCAAGAGAGCTTGCTGACAAGGGAATCCAATCGGTCCTATGAGATAGTGACAGCAACGGGGGTAACCTTGCAAGTGGAAACGTAGTTCTTGATGGCGTTGACCCTGAGTTGGAGTGCCATAAGTCTGTGGGTGTTCAAATTAAATTAAGTTGAGTTTATTTATTTATTTGTGGACGCTGTTTTAACTGTTATAATTCTCAGTGTCGCAATCAAATTGGACGTGAATGTCCGCTTTATTTTGTTCAGAGACTTGATACCTTCTAATTGAGGTAAATATTCGACACGGAATCAATGGTTTACTTCTCTTTCGAAGGAAACCATGATTAGTATGTTTACCTGTGGATGTTCGTCGTGAGGTTGACTGAAGAGGTAATAACTGGTACTGGATGCCCTTAGGAGCTACGATACGACGGTCGACATCGCCAGGAGGTTCTTTCGACTCCGCAAAGACTCGGTGTTCCGACGGATATCCTGGAGCTCGCTAGGTGAACCTGAAGGAGGGCATGGTGGTGCTATGAGGCGCGTTGACGGCGAGGGCGCCTCTGTTGGACCGCTGTCGAAAAACCTTATGAACAGTCCAATTCGTCAGCACAACCAAGGTGCGAGCAATAATGTGGATATTTGTCGCAACCGACCAGCCAACAGGGAAGGTCCCCGCTGGAAGGAAGGCATGGCTGTATGCTGAATCCGGACCAAGAGGCGTAGGGCGTAACGGACACGTGCTGTAGAGTGTCAACGAGAAAGTCGGCCGCGCCTGACGGAAAGAAGCAGGTAGTATATTGGTCCGAGTGTGAAAGAGGACGGTCGTGTTTTGTGTCTTGCTCGCAGCTACCTGGAAGAAGTTCGACAATGGAAAGCGTACGAGATCTCATTGAACAGTTGAGGCAAGAAATGCGTGTAGGATTTGAAAAGTGCAGCCTAAAATCGCTGGAAAGTGCCGTGGAGAATGTGACAGTTCGAATGCGTGCTCTGGAAGAGAAAATGGATTATTTAGAGAACCAATCTCGTAGAAATAATATTGTGATATATGGTGTGACGGAAGAAGCGGGAGAGAGTTGGGAGATGACGGAGGAAATAGTGAAAAGGGTCATCTCACAAATAGGAATCGAACTCCGCGAGTTTGATGTGGAGAGAGCCCATCGTGTAGGTCGACGTGGCAATGTAAGGCGACCTATTGTGTGCAAACTGGCACATTATAAACTCAAGGTGGCCATTCTTCGAGATGCTCGTTATTTACGGGGAACGGGAATAAGCATTAGCGAGGACTTTAGCCAGCGTGTAAGAGAAGAGAGAGAATTCTTAAAGGGACACATGTTCGAGGCCAGGAGGCAGGGCTGTCATGCCGTATTGCGCTATGACAAGCTCTTCATTAACGGACGAGTCTGGAACCGACAGGAGCTGGAGCGCATGGAACAGCATAGAAGTAGTGCGGAAACCAAACCCAGGACAAGGCAGCTAGAGCAGGTAGCCAGTGCATCAGCCCAGCAGGTAGCAGGTCCCTCAGCAGAACATCAGGTGCCTCAAGTTATGTCGACAGGGAGGGGCAAAGAGGAGAGGAGGGTGAGACAGTCTTCGCCGGAAAATCCAACAACAACGCCCCTCCGTGCCCTTAGGCTGACAACAGCTCGACAAAGGGTCAGCCAAGTTGTAGGAAGACCAACAGCAAGGAAACAATAGGACCCAAGCCCTTCTCTGAGGATTGTCACATGGAACATCGAAGGCTTCAAAAAAAGGTTGGGTAGCGAGAATTTCTTGTATTTCCTTAGTGATTTTGACGTTGTATGTTTAACAGAAACTTGGTTGAAAAACGGAGAAAATGTAACACTTGCTAATTTCCATAGTTTTAGTAGGGGAAGGGAGACACGGGGAAGGAGGGGAAGGTGGCCAGGAGGGGTATCAGTTTCATTCAGGTCGGAGCTGGAGGCTGAGATAACTAAATTAGAAATCAGTTTGGAAGGGGTGATTGCTGTATCTTTGGCACAGGGGGGAGTACAAATAATAGTTATAGGATTATACAACCAGCCAGCAACGTCCAAGTATGCAAACAGGAATTTCTTCAGTGACTTAACGGAAACGTTAGTGCAGTTACAGGAAAAGTTTCCAGGAACTGAATTAATTCTCTTAGGAGATTTTAATGCGAGGTTAGGAGGGGAGAATATTTCTCTAACGGGGGGTCATCAATGGGGGGAGGAATTCCGCGAAGGTCAACGAAAGAGCAAGGATAGTTTTATTAATGGGGAGGGCAGACAATTACTTGCTTTCTGTGATGCCTTCTCTTTAGAAATAATGAATGGCAAGTACGGTGAGGATCGAGAGGGAGAACTCACTTTCATAAATGAAAATGGGGGTAGTGTAATAGATTTTATTTTAGTAAGTCAGGGTTTAATTGGCAGAATTAGAAATTTTTGGGTGGGGGATCGTATCGAGTCACATCACTGTCCGGTTGTCCTGGAACTGAATATAGAGACGGCCATGGTGGCGCATGCACCTGAAGAGGGGCAGGGGGACGAAGGGAGATTCATTAGTAAATTTATATGGAAACCGATAGAAAAAGAAGTATTTGTTGATAAATTAGAAAGAAGATTAGGGGAAAGGAACGCAGACACAGCGGAGGAACTAACGCATATAATAGCAACGGCTGCGGGGACAATGAAAGTCCAAATGCGTGGTAAGGTAAAACGATGAAATGGTTGGTATGACCAGCAATGCAGAACTGTAAAGAAACAAGCAGAGGAGGCTCTGTCAAAATTCAGGAGGGAGGGGGGAGATGACATTAGGAAAATGTTTACAAAAAAGCGAAGGGAGTATAAACAGCAGTACGGTGAGGATCGAGAGGGAGAACTCACTTTCATAAATGAAAATGGGGGTAGTGTAATAGATTTTATTTTAGTAAGTCAGGGTTTAATTGGCAGAATTAGAAATTTTTGGGTGGGGGATCGTATCGAGTCACATCACTGTCCGGTTGTCCTGGAACTGAATATAGAGACGGCCATGGTGGCGCATGCATCTGAAGAGGGGCAGGGGGACGAAGGGAGATTCATTAGTAAATTTATATGGAAACCGATAGAAAAAGAAGTATTTGTTGATAAATTAGAAAGAAGATTAGGGGAAAGGAACGCAGACACAGCGGAGAAACTAACGCATATAATAGCAACGGCTGCGGGGACAATGAAAGTCCAAATGCGTGGTAAGGTAAAACGATGCAATGGTTGGTATGACCAGCAATGCAGAACTGTAAAGAAACAAGCAGAGGAGGCTCTGTCAAAATTCAGGAGGGAGGGGGGAGATGACATTAGGAAAATGTTTACAAAAAAGCGAAGGGAGTATAAACAGCTCTTACGGGAAAAGAGAACTACATGGCAAGACAAAATTACTCAGAAAATTAGTAATATTTTAACGCGGGGGGATAACGCTGAGATGTGGCAAGTAGTAAAACATTTAAGAGGCAACCGTCAGGCGCCCAACGAAATTTCTCCCAGAAAATGGGCAATGCATTTTATGGGAATATTCGGGAAAGGTGAAAGGGAAGGAATTTTTATAAAGGAAGTGCAAATTTTGGGAAATCTTGAGATCCCAATACTGGACGAGGAAATATTAGCACGAGAAATAGCACAGGCGCTAAGGAGTCTGAAGGTAGGCAAAGCTCCAGGGTTGGATGGGCTGCCCCCGGAAGTTTTTAAAGCCGCAGCCAATGTTAATGAGTTTGGTAGGAGTATGCTCCAGATATGCAACAAATTATTTATTGAGGGGAATTACCCTACCTGCTGGGGAAAGGGCATTATTCATCCCATTTATAAAGGGAAGGGAACTATTGGAAATCCGGATAACTATAGGGGGGTTACTCTGTAGCCAATTATGGAAAAAATTTACTGTAGAGTGTTATATAACCGGATAAAGGACTGGGAATCTAAATTTGGCAAACGTTCAAAATTTCAAATGGGTTTCAGAGAAGGACACAGTACCATAGATGCCGCTTTTATATTAGACACTTTAAGGACGCAGCAACTGTTAGTTAAGCGGGGAAAGCTTCATTGTGCTTTTGTGGACTTTAAGAAGGCATTTGACTCTATCAATCGAAATGCATTATGGTACAAACTAGGCAGAAAGGGGTTATCAAGTAAAATGGTTAGAGCATTGCAGGCAATATATCAAAATGTCCAATTCTGTGTGAAGTACGACAGAAACAGAGTGTCCGAGAGCTGCCGAAGCTATAGGGGAGTGAGGCAGGGTTGTATTTTATCTCCCTTGCTATTTAATCTCTTTGTGGATGATATTACTGATACAATGATAGCAGAGAATATTCAAGCACCAGTAGTAGCGGATTTGCAGATCCCAACACTTTTATACGCAGACGATTTAGTATTGTGCTCTACGACAGTAAACGGATTGCAACGAGGACTGGACAAACTTAAGAACTATTGCGATGAATGGCTACTTACAGTTAATGTGAATAAGACTAAGGCAATGACTTTCAAAAAGGGTTGTGTTTATAGCAGGGAGGAGACTTGGACATATGCAGGACAGATACTGGACAATGTTAAATCCTTTGTGTACTTAGGACTCACATTTACAATGAACGGAAAATGGACAAAACACATTGACATTACGAAACACAAGGCAAGGGTGAAAGCGGCGGAAGCTCTCCGGATACGCTGCAGAATTCCGAATATCTCCATAACCTTAATGGAAACTGTATACGGAGCGACAGTTAGATCCACGATGACATACGGAGGAGAAATATGGGGGTGGGAACAAACAGGGAATCTGGATCAAGTGAGGACCCAATTTTTGAAAGGAATTCTGGGTGTAGGGAGGGGTACGGCAAACTGCGGAATAATGAGGGAATTCGGGGTACATACTGAAACGATAGAGTGCAAAATCAGAGCAGTTAAATATTGGATGAGAATCGTTCACGGAAACCAATCTCTAATTAGGGCAGTCTGCTACCGTGAACAGTTGCGAATGGAAGGTAATTTGACGTGGGCATCAAAATTAAAGAAAGGGTTGGAAACCATTGGGATGGGAGACATTTGGATGGCGGGGCAGGAAAACAGGCGAAGTATTTGGAGAAAAATTAAGAAACGTCTCTGTGATATTGACAGACAGCAAATAATTGCGCAATGCACAGAGAAGGTGTCATTAGAAGTACAGTCTGGGCTGAAATCGGAGTGGGGTATGGAGCAATACATCAAAACAGGTACCAAACTCATTAGAGAGGGGCTCGCGTGGATTAGACTAGGAGCATGGAGGAGCACGAAAATTTCTGACGTGAATGGTATAAGAATCTGTCCCATTTGCGAGGAGGAAGAGTCGTGGACTCACATCTTTGCAAGATGTAGGGGTACGGAGGAATGGCGGGAAAAATATTTGCCGCGATTTTTTACCACTGCGAATGTAGGGATAGAAGCATGTTGGACGCTACTGGCAGGCACGGAAAACATGGACGGGCTAGGTAAATTTATACTTAAGGCAAGACAGCTGAGATCTGAGGAGGCTGCCAATAGAGAAGGGGGGGGGGGATAAGATCAACTAAACAAAAGTGACTACAATGTTCTACATACATGTATATTATATCAGACTTAGGTCACTGTTGTGCTAGGGTTGTATATATTATGTGTATATATGTCTTTTAAGTGTAATTATCTATGATAAGAGGGTGCATTTATGGAGGTGTACTCTGTGCTGTAAATTTAAATTGGTATATTTGAATATCTTTGTATCTTTATTTTCGGATTCACTCTTAATTTTTATTGTTGTTTAATATTGCTTTTGACCATGTATTTCCTTTGTCTTTTTATTTTCGTGTTTACTCTTTTAATTCTTTGTTGTGGTTGTTGTTTTAATATTGCTTGTAATGTGTATTACAAAAGCACGTACGGTCTGTGGACCCGTGCGACTGTTGAAATTCTATGTATGATATTGCTATATTAATAAATACACTTATTCATTCATTCAGGTAGTATATTTGGATCGTCTAGCCCGCCACGATAGTGCTGGTCCGGACGACCAGCCCTGATGAGGAATCAGTGTGACAATGGCGTAAGCGGCCGCTCTCGCTTTTACTTTTGTAGATGTTGGTGGGGCTGGAATGTGTTAAACACGGAAATGACGCGCCGGTAACCGAAAGCCTTGGATCGCAAGACCAGAATCGTCCAGAAGCTTCGGATTTCAAAAAAAGTTAGAAAGTTCTGTTACTTAAGCTCTAGTTATAAAAATGAAGACTTCCAGGTGTGTGCATAGCAAGGGGTGACTGGAGTATTAGCGCGCAGTGGCGTGCCAGCAGCGTCATGAGAAAGTTACTAACTGACTACGCGTCAAAGCTCGAGAAAATTGTGTGCAGAGCGAGTTAAGGACTATTTGTAACTAAATTTTGAGTGAATAAAGATATTTGTTATGGTGCATATATTTACCTGTACTAGTATTAAATATTTTGGAGACGCGTACCCTATACAAAACAGTAAAAAAGTTCATACTTAAATGAGTCTAAAGCCGATTGTTATATAGTTCTTTAAGAATTTGCCACTTCATTGACACAAATACAAATCTCTTGAATAAATGTGTTGTCCGCTGCTCGATTTTGCTGTACAGCAAAATATTATAATAATACAACGTCTGTGTGTATATACACATTCTCTCTCTCTCACGCACGCACACACGCACGCGCGCACGCGCACGCGCTCTCTCTCTCTCTCTTTTTCTCTCTCGCTGAAACTATTGACGGCGAAAGGAACGAAGACAATTCAGCGAGTAATATGATACTGCCGAATGAACGTTTGAACATGAAGCCTTAGTTGCATCAAACTCTTTCCCAACACAAATTAATTAGGCAGGGTATTTTTTTGTGTGAAATTCTGAGAAATGTATTTGGGAAGCCATTGGGAGCCGAAATATATATCACGAAAATTATTTACAGTGATAGGAACTCCCTTCAGTTCAGCTGCAAGGTGAAGGGATAACAGCTGGTGTGAGGAAAAAAACAGGATCAAAATTAATTTGTGGAATATTTGCGGGTTCCCGTTTCTCTTCAACCCTGGGAACAAACGGAGCAGCAGTCAACAGGCAATAATGGTTCTGAATTTGCTCGAAAGTTGCAAATACTGGGAAGGTGCCCTAAAGTTAAGCCTACAAAATGACCTTCCCAAATTTTCTTTACCAATTATCACTTCATTTCTTATATAATCAGTGTC
Organism: Hymenopus coronatus; assembly: GCA_030762935.1. Taxonomy (NCBI): domain Eukaryota; kingdom Metazoa; phylum Arthropoda; class Insecta; order Mantodea; family Hymenopodidae; genus Hymenopus; species Hymenopus coronatus. Next base: position 41,806,842 of record CM060900.1, read on the forward strand.
CAACAGAATGTGGTGCCACATGCAGTAAAACAGAGATTAAACGCTATTTCTCAAACTGGATGAGCTCCTCTTTCATTACTAAATGTGTGAATATGTTTATAAGGGGTAGTACCCGGATTTTCATGACGTAAAACTTTGGAACGGTGACTAAAAACTGATTTCTAAATTATAAAAAATGACAGGTTATAAAAATCCTCCTAAAGCCGAGATTTATTAGAATTAATGTATCATAAATTACAAATGTATACTTATACATGGAGGTAACTAGTGTAGAAAAAGTAGGTAATAAGACACTGAAAATTAATTACAAGCTAATGTTTGTCCCAAGTTCATTAATGAAGAATTTAAATTAAAAATATAAAACGTGTTTTGAACCAGTTCTTACAAAACTGTAGCATTAACTACCTTGAGTTCTTAAATGACACACAAGTCATAATGAATGGAAAGGTCTCCACTAAACATAAGGTTAAGGAACATAGCAACCTGGCTGTTCGCACTCATAAACGCACAAAACTGATCTGTCTGATACCTGGATTATACTATGATAGATTTATAACTGCTATCCTGACACAATCCACCTCTCACTCACAAAGAATCCTGCTCTACTAACATTATGACCAATTTACGTAAGTGAGTCCTAGCATCTTGACCGCCAATGGATCTTATGTGAAAAACATCCTCTCGTGTAACGAATGAGCTGAAGACTATGGGCAGCAGGACAGACCTGAGCAGTCGACAGATAAATGAGTTCTCTAACAATTCCAGTTCTGACCACCCTCCAAATGGAGGGCTGCTCAAAGGAGTCCCTTTAGTGGGACCAAGAAATCTCGACCCAGCAGTGGTGGCTTGAAATGCTACCATGTTGGGCCGAGGAGTTGCAATGCGCTAAACTCTTCGCCATCTCTCCGACAGTAACCGTCATTCAGCCTCTGAGGTAACTTGAAATCCACGGTAGAAAACACCACACTAGCAGATTAACGCTTTAATAGGAATGCGACTTTCATAATACTCAATTGAAGAGTGAAATTTCCGATATTTGAGCATCATTGTAGAATGTCGTTATATACTATTTTATACTATATATTATACTGACTGTAAATGTATGACTGCATAAAGACGCAAAGGGCAAGGAAATGACAAAATGCCGAGATAAAGTCGAAAAAATAGCCTAACATAGAAATATGGACCAAGCTATGAAAACTTACCTAATAAATATGCATTTTCATACCCCGTGACTCATGATACTAATCTATAAACACGTTAGTAATGCCTATTATGAAAGTGTTAAAGGATCTTATGTTATCAGAATCCGGTCTCTGGATATGAGAACGAAATCAGGACACTTATTTGTGTTGGTCCTGTATAAAATTTTACAAAAAGGGCTTTTAATAATTGCCTATATTTAAGGGGTAGTACAATGCTATATAAATAAACTAGATAATAGGAGGTATAGCTTTTATTAAATATTTGGTGATATTGCCAAGAAAGAAGGAAAAGATATCGAAATATGTACTTATATGAGCGTTTGTAACGTTTTGCGACTTGTGTTGCGGTATTTAGATTTTCTCAGTACGCATGCAACTTAACCTGTTCTTAAGTATTTATCAGTTTCAGAAATTACCTCTATGAGTATATGTTCATTTTGTCGCTGTATGCCCCCACGTTAGAGTGCCAATATGTCACTGTCATTTGCTTTGGGCACCAATATGGCGCTATCATGTGAGTCTGCTTGGAGTTGGTCGAAGGTTAGTGCTCGTGAAATTCTCTACATTAAGCGTGTACATACATTTTAGGTTCCATTTGTTGCTCTGACTAAGCTCGCTCTTGTAGACCATGAGTAGTATCTTGCTCAGGTGGGAAAGAATGACAAAGGTGTTAAACACTTGGTAGACTCAAATAAAAGGAAATTTCACTTAACTTCACTGATTACTTCTTTTATTGACTATCTGTTGCTGGTTTGAGGCATTAAGCCTGCGAGCGACTCCGAAAAAAAGATCGAGAACTTGATGACATTAGCTTTGTAAGTGCTAGTTTCACTCTTACTGAGTTCTTATAATTTTACAACCGTCACCGTGACCTTAAGCTTCACAGTCTGTGTAACATTTACGGTAATAGTTGCCCGTCAGATTAACTTTTGCTCTAACACTTCACACTCATAATTAATTCGTATTTCTTACTATTCATCGCCGTCAGGTTTCTCATAACAAACCGATTTCTTACACTGGGCGCCGCGCCATTTTTTACATTTTGTGTCGTCACATTTCTTACATTGAGTATTTCTTACACTGCGTGCGATTTCTTGTACGCACATCACTTATATACCAAAAGATCTTAATATTGCCCTCCTTTTTATTGGCTGGAAAGAGGCACGTAAAATAGCGTTGTCACCTGACTGTCTGGGATTTTTCTATATTTTCCACCCACGTGACACTTCTCTACACTGAGAAAGTCCCTCTTTCCCGATATAAGGGAAAATACCTTCATTTAAACTAGGGGTCGTTACTTGTGTCCCTGATGCTCTATAATTCTTATTATTGTTAACAAAGCAAGTAGCCTTGAAGAATATAATGCGAGCTTATACACCCTAGGGTTCTGCGTTCTACTGAAGCAGATATTTCTTATATTAAATATGTACAAAACTAATGATTGAACTAGTGATATACGCGTCATATTAATAATACTGTCGCAATTTATTCACATTCATTTAACCACCGCACTTGTTTTCTCTTCATTTAAGTACTAACAGCATAACTGATATGCTTTGATTAATTACATAACTGTATATTTTGAAACCTACATAAATGAGCGCGTTCTTAACGTTACGTTATGTATAATATGGGATTTTGTATCTCTACGAGATTTATAGGCTATGTTTAGTATATGATACTATTTAAATTTGTGAAAAATATCCTGAGGAGTGGCCAGAGAAATTTGGTATTTCCAAAAGGGTGACGGTAGCTCAGAGATATTTTAAAATGCGTCCATTAATTAGGTTCTTAAAATTAAAATAGAAAGTGCAGTCATGTTCTTTAGTCAAGTTACCGAGTGTGTAAAAATACTTTCAATCAATTTAAGGCTTAATCAGGTATATTAATATTGTAAGATGTAGGAGCACATGCCACATGCTCACAAAATATATAAAAAGAGAAAATGTACATAATATTATTAGCTTACAGAAAGCCACGGAAAATAATTGTAAATATTTCAGAGTAAAAATATGCATAAAAGCAAGTTGCAACTTAGGTAATTTTTTTTTTTTTTTTTTTAGGTATTTGGGCGAGGCGAGCTAGTGAAATTCCAGGTATAAGTCCACCAAACACCACCTGCTAATGAGCACAGGGTTTAAGCTAAAGAATGCATGATAGAAAAGAACAGACATATAAAGAAGTGAGACAGGGATAGTGACTTGTCTTCCAAGTAGAACAGGGAGTTGGTAAAACAGACAAGAAAGCATAATGTTAAAATGAGAAGGAACTACTGGGTATTTGGGTATTTCCAACGCGTCACGTTCACGCTGTGACGTCAGAACTTGGCACAATTTATTCTCATAACTTGTGAGGTGGTGCTATCTCAGAACCAATAAGAGATGCTGTTACATTTATGGCGCGGAAGTTGGAGTCACCCAGGTTTACTATTTAAAGCAACGCAGACCTCTCTTACTCATTGTGTTCACGTTACATTAAGCTGTGTGCACGTGGAGGGGGAGCGATATGCATAGGGTTAGATTCGGCTCCTCATTAATAATTATGTGATGGGATTGCATTTATTTATAATACATTTGTGAGGAACAAGCTAGCTGCCCGTATAAATCTATAATACAAATAAACTCATGTCGTAAGGGATTAGGCAGTGTTTTTAATATATTAGCCTCAAACACAAACCCCTGAGATAAAGTGTAATTAGGAAATTAAGAGTGGAACCTACATCAACGCCGGAGCTGAGGACACTGCAGGTACGGGACACCGATCCCATGACATAGATATCCGGGGTGGGGTAGAAGTTGCCCCTACTACTGAGCATCGTTAGGGAGTAGTACGCTCAGCGAGCAGCTATCTCGCTCTGCGTAGAGGGAAGCAGGTGGCCTCAGGGTTTAAAGAGTAGGAGGTGCAAATTTTGGGAGGGTTTGGGGAGCTGTTAATAATGGCTCCAAGAGTGCCCAAACTAATGCAATTAGTGCCCAACAAACTTAAATAACTAATTTACCCAAAATCGCTAAAATATTTGAATTCTATAAGATAGTCAAAGTTAATAGAGGTTCTATTTTTTAAAAGAAGGGCGATAAAACTCCGTAGTAATTTATAACACCGTTTACAAGATATGTGAAAACATAATAAAAATGGATACGTAGGCTTCCACAACCTGTGTCTTGATGTGTTTTCTTAGCTTCCGGGGAAGGCCGCGTTATCTTGCATGGGATTGCCGACATTTCGACCATCTTGCCATGAGCTTCTTCTGGACTCTTATGTGGTGGTTGTTTTTTTTGGGGGGGGATAACAGGAATAAAGGTTATAAGGATAACAGGTATATGGGGTATTTGGGAAGGAAAAGGGAAAGGGGAGAGAAAGGATTTTATACTGTGGTGTCACTGCTTATTGGGGCATATATGGTGTCATGGGGCCCGGTACCGCCGGAGGCAAACCGAGTGATTGCGGGTGACTGTATTATGAAGCGTGGTGTGTAGGGACAGACGACATGGCGCAATGCCCTGACGTAGACCTACAAAATTTGAGGTGCATAATTTTACTAAAAAGGCATGTTATTGGGGTGATGGAGCTCTTCCCAGGTGAGTTCTGGGCGATGTAGCCATAGCTCCAAAGCTTAACATGTTGGGTCGATGGAGTATAGCTGAAGTGAGTTGCTGCGTCATGTCTTCCAACCTGATGGTCAGGCCACGAGTCTGTTGCTGTAGCAGCTCATCGACCTGCTTGTGGACCTTGTACATTCTGGAATTGTGGATGTAGTCCACCACCTTCTCGAGGCTCCTATTGAAGTGGTCTCGCAAGGCGGCGTTCTCCCGGTGAACTTTCTGAGGTGTAGACTGAAGGCTGCGGGCGGTTGCCTGAAGCTCCGCCAGAGAGCGTGTCAGGGCTTCCTCCCACGTGGCGATTCGGTCGGCGATGGTGTTGACTGCTAGGCGGAGGTTTTGTAGTCCGGCTGTGTTGGTTTTAAGGTCCGTTTGCAGCTGGATGAGTGAGGTCTGCGGTAGTTCTGTCTGTGAGGATGTGATGGTGGGTGTTGGCGGTTGAGAGATTGGCTGTGGTGGCGCGGCGTGCGGTTGGTTAGTAGCTGGCATTTGTCGGCGTCGATGTTTTGGGCACACTGCTTCACCCGTGTAGTGACCTGCGCTGTTGCATGTAGCACAGTACACGGGCTGGCGTCTCAAGTTGTGGTAGGTGCAGGCGGCTGTTGGACTTCCGGCACCACAATAGTGGCAACGGGCGGCGGCTGTGCAGGTATCTGCGGAGTGGCCAAGCTGGCAGCACCGGCGACATGGGAAAGCACGGACGCTCCGGCCAGGCTTAACTAAGAGCACCTGCCCTAAGGCAGGCAGCCCATTAGCTAAGGCAGCGCGGTAGTCCGCTTCGTCCCACAACTCCAGCCTGACAAGTGGTGATGGTCCCCTCTCAGTGTGGATTCGGGTGGCTTTCATCAAGGAAGGCCAGCGAATACGACCGGCGTTGAGCACTAGACCATCCGGTAACTGACGGTGAACTCCACGCACCACTGCGCAGAAGCGCGGCAGCGAGGAAAGGTCTAGCGTTGGTGATGTAGGCTGTGTGTTGTCGGTAGAGGTGTTCTGCGGAGATTGTACGGCTTCGTCAGCGGGTGATGCGGCGTGACTGTCCGTGATGGCTGGCTGAGGCTCGGCGGGGGATGTGGGCTGGGAGACTGGGTTGGCGTTGGCTGTGACGGTCTCCGGCGGCTCCTCGAGTGGCTCTTGGGCGACTGCGGCAGGCTTGCGGCGTTTCCCTCCCATGTTTACTCTGTGAATGCAGAGAGCGAAGTGTCGTGAAGGTTGTTTATTTGCTCTCTCTTATAAAGTGGCATTGCAATGGAGGTTGCCCTGCCCCCTCGCTTCTGGTTGGCTAGTTGGCCGCCAATTGGCGTGGGTGCTGGATCTGCTCTTTCCTTCGCATGAAATTGTTAATAGAAACAAAGAGAGAATTTACTTTTAAAATTTATATTGCATTCTTAGTAAAGATGGGGCTTTAGTATCGTCAATACCGATACTCTGTGTTATAGAAGTATATCTAATGCTTTAGGATACTTCTTCGATACTTGTCAATGTTTACGTTTTACATTAGTGAAAGGTTTTGGCATTAACTTTATGCTAGGTAAGGAATGAAAGAAGCTGAGACTTCACGTTACTACCTCACACGTGTCCTCCAAAGAGTTGCTGGACTATAGTTCTAGATGGACCTTCACTGCGAATGAATGAAATATTCCATAAACAATGAGGAAGGAGTAGACACCTCCGTGTAAAATTCAGCGTCAACTGACTTATGAATGAAGCGCCTCCTGTTGCACTAAATCACAATTCTGAAATAGCCTGGTTTGTGATTTGCTCACGGCCACAACATGCAACTGCTAATGCAACTACCAATGTGCAACAGTGATATTGTATAAAAGATGAATAGTGTGCAAATATTTTGTAGTAAGCAGTACTAACAAGAGAACAGTGTGGAAATAAAATATGCAGCAAAACGTTTTCGAGCAGTGCCAGAGTTCAACAAATTTAACTTTCAGACACCAAACGAGGTTTACAGAAACTGTGTGCGATTTTCCCGTTGTGTTAGACGTGATGTCGGACATCCGAAAATGACTCAAAAAGTGATAAACTAACTACAGAGTTATTTAGCTTCAGTATCAATGACATCAAATTAAACTCAGCAAGATACTCACCAAAATTGGTTTCAATGTTTGTATACAGAAAACCGGAAATAGGAACATATTTCAGTGAACAAGCTATTGCTTTTTATAAAGTGAGAATCGAGTATAATGCTCAAAATCAGCATCGGTATCGGTATCCAGAAAACAGTGTTAATGTCCTACCCCTAACTCAAACTTCAAAAGATTTTTGGTCGAGTAACAGAAATGAATTAAATCACATTTTAGCCACAACAGTATATACAAGACATATTCAATATTTCCAAAACAAATATGATTCCACTTAAATTTGGAAATAGATTTTCAGACTGACATTAAAGTCATTCAGGAGTGAAACAATGGTACGGACTTTTAGCACATTTAGTCGTAATATATGTGAATAGTTAAATGAAATAATAGAAATAAATACATTAAAAATTTGATTTTACCTATGCACGAGCGTCCCATTCTATATTGGGAGTGAAAAACCACTAAGGGACACTGGGACTAAATTTCAAATGTTTGTAATTTTTTTATACATTTTTTGAAGTTTTAATGTGATTGTATTGTTGTTATAATAAAAATGGCAAAAGTCATTAAAATTGGATAAATGCTTTCCAAGAAACAAAAGTATTTCGTAACGTTTATTATGTAAATATATTGCATTATCAAAATTTCCCGCGCGACTCAACAGATTCGTTGCCATTTTCAGAATTGGGGCTTTGAACCACATTCAAAAGCTTTCAAGTGGAATAGTTGAATATGTGTGTTCACCGTACTATATTTTATAAAGTGTTAGAAATTGTAACCTTCAAATTAATAATTCTTTCATAAAAATATATTACTTTAATAATTGCTTTAAGTGTTAGGATAATTTGTCTTTTGTCCAATAGATACTTAACATTTTGTGAAGTTTCAGTTGTGTTTAAAGAAAAACTGAGGCACGTGGAACATTTTGAATGTGTGAAAATGTAGTTTTGAGAAGAATGTTTAATGAAATGGTATGCTATTGAACAGGTACAGTGTACGACTTTTTAATGGCTGTAGAGCCCGAAGCTGAATGTCTGTTGTCCATAGACTCCCAAAAGGTCCTTAAATCTATTTATAATCAAAAAAAGCAACTTTCGATTTTTGACCCATTGTAGCAAACGGTTTGCTTCCAGTGCTCCTTAACTTATCAGGCCTTAGGTTCTTTCACGTGCCATAAAACTACGATACTGGGCCACAGACTTTACTACCCTTCCGAGAGAAGACATGCTAAGGATTTTTACGTTCGAAAAAAAAAAAAACATCACTCGCATTCCGGTTTTGAACCAGCAACGTCAGGAGTTAGAAGCTAGAGCATGGTACCTTTAGACCACAGAAGACGATGTGGAACCAAAAGTTAACCGAAGTTGTGAAATAGATGTTCTGTTTTCGGATGATTTGAACCTAATTGCTTATAGTGAAGATGGTCTTCAATATTCGGTTCATAATTTAATTATCACTCGAGAAGGTATAAGATTGAAATGAATGAACATAAATCAAAATTAATAGCATTTTGTAGAAAAATCCTGTGGAAGGTAAATCATTTGTTGAAAGTAACGGTCTGAAAACAGCGGATAAATTCACTTACCTTAGTTAAAAATTATACGTTGCTGACGAAATTCTAGACAAACCATTAAGTGTAATAGAACCATGGACATTCATTAATAAAATTATGTAGCCTTCTCTAGCACGGAGACATACGAGAGCACATCTCTGTGAAACCTTGGGAACATCCATCCTCTGTTTTGGTAGTGAGACGTTCACAATCAGAAATATCGATGAACGCCGAATAACAGTAGCTGGTGAAACAAAGTTCATGTAATTCACAGCAGGTTATAATAAACGGTACCAAAACGTAATGATAAAGTATTAAAAGAACTCAAGGAGTAACCTATTATAGGGTTTATATGTCACTGCCAAAAGAGCTAGCAATATCATTGCCAACGTATGTCCAAAATAGGATCCCTGCAGAACTGCCATCCACAATGCAAGGGAAGTCTGGGACGTCCAAAGAAAAGGTGGAGAGCAAATCCTTCTCTGAGAGATAACTACCCACGAGGTCTAATGCCTTGAAGAGTGATATTCATAGACACGAGTTTTGCTTTTAACAATAAAAGAACAAGTTTTTGAATTATAAAAAACAAAAACAAACTGCTTTGTATGTATTTGCCGTGATTTTGAAAGATGTAGACGCTTATTTTTTGGCGAATTTTCAGAATGTTTCATATTTTGGTGAATACATTTTTTAGCGATAAGTGACAAAATATACATTTTTATTTGTCATCAAATAATGTGCATTTATTTCAAGTTAAAAAATAAAATTTTGATTTAACATTTGCATCTTAATATTATGCAGCTATGTTGTGAAACAATGCTTAGAATTTCAATGAAAAGAAGTTAGCAGTTAGAATGTATAAAATATACTGCAATACGGTAGCAAATAAGAGAAAGTGTAGTTTCTGAAAGCTACTGGTTGATATCTACTCTCCTGTTTCCCAGATGAATATTATTTCAGCATTAGGTAAGGTCTGGCAAACGCACACAGACAGTTACTATCACTTATTCCAAGTGGAGTTGAATTGTAGCCATCCCTATACACCATTGCTTAAAGGAAGAAAGCCAGTAGATAAACACTATGTGAGTTGAGAAGTGCCATTCCCTACTTTCTGCAACACAATAGCGACTTCTAAATGGGGCAGGAGTTGGCATGCCGTTGATCTCAAAGGTTCACGAGGCTTGTGCACCAACTATACTTACCAGAGTATGCACAGGTGTTAAATGCTAGCGGGTTGTGTTGTCTTTGCTATTACTTAAGTATGTGACACATCAGGATACAGTTCCCCATTTTGGTTCAAGTCTGCTATTCCATTCTTCCTACAAATCTGTTTAGCAAATGTCTCCCGATCGCAGACGCTTATCTTACAGATGCGGTCATATTATTAAACTATACATTCTCATTTGTCCAACCATTAAAATACGTTCTTGGAACATTAATCATTAATTGAAAACTTTATTAAGGCAATAAATATGTCCTTATAGCCTACTGGTTTTAGCCTAGTAATGATTTTTCATCTTGTAAGTCCTAGGGATTGTCAGTCCTACATAAGGGAGGGTAAGCTGACTACAAAAACATATTTTTTCATTTTTGGGATATTTTGTACCCAATTTGTACAAACCATAAGCTGCACAGTATCCTTGATAAACGTTTTCTATGTTTCTGTGGCAATAGTGTTTGCTGCACAAATGTTGATGTCTTGATGTAATTGGCTAGTTGCAGTAGTTTAGTAATTGCTGGGTGGCTACCAAGCTTCTGATGGAGAATCAGGCAAAAACTTGGAAAATTATTTTAGCTATTTTAGTTTGGATTCTGGATGCATATTATCCTAAGCTGTCAACAATTAAACATTTGAACATATAAATATGACAACTAGGACCAAATTTCATTGTAAAATATACGAATGAATAGAATCACTATAAGTTTATGAGGTTTACCTTAATTTTCACTAGTTTTTATTTTGTGACTGTAATAGCAGTCGACGCATGTCGAGTGATTAGACCGCTCGCCTCATATCTAGGCGGCCCGAGTTCGATCTCAAACGCCCGCATGTGGGATTTGTGGTGGACGAAGCTGCGTCTGGGCGGGTTTTCTCCGGGTCCTCCGGTTATCTCTGTCACTCATTCAAACAATTGCTCCACCATCACTTTCCTATCATTCATTTTACTTTCATTTCGTATCATCCACTTCCTCACGCTCATGTCTGGCTGGCATGAGCGTTCCATGGTTTCGTGCCGTTGGCTCCCCAACAGGCTTCCGACCCCTAGGCATCCATCTGTAAGTCCTAGGGGGTGTCAGTCCTAAATACGGGGAGGAAAACCGACCAGTAAGCTATAATAGCTAACTCTTACTGGACTGTAATAGTAACCATCTGTACAAATTAACATGTTACAGCAGCCATCTCGTCAGTCATCAATTCTGGACAAAACAGGAAGTCCTACAACCTCAACGTTCAATTGGGTTTCTATTACCGAAAAACAGCGGAATTGAAACTGTTTGAACCAACGTTCAGTCAGATAGTTTGAACCTCAAAATAAATAATAATACTAAAAGAGAATTGGTGTTTATCGTGTTCTGATTTTGGTATATCCTATTTTGGAGGCTAAGTATTTTTTTATTCCCACTGTTGATAACGATGATACACCTGTAAGTTTATATTTGCGATGCGAAAAATGTGTTCTGTTAAAACGAACAAACAGGACAGGCTGTCATACTCCAAATTTCTAAAATACCCACAGAATGAAATTGAAGGAAAGGATGCTCTTGGCAATAATAAAAATACTTCTAATCTTGAAAGTAACAAAATTGAAATTGATAAGAAAGTTGATGCTCTGACACCTCTCATTTTCAATCGTTGTGTACTCAACTCCTTCTCATAAAAATTCGACAAAATATACCTTTATATCACATTTAAATTATAGATACAACAAAGTGGACTACTTTAAAACTGCATTGCACGTTAAAAGACTAGGATTGGAATGCTTAAGTAATTGTGATAATGTAAATATTGCAGTTGATTACTCTTACAATGCATAGTTTTCAGTCACTGATGACTGCATTCCGAATGTGAAATAATGTAACAAACATTCCATGTTTATTTTAATGGTAAAACTCTAAAAAATAAAAGAAAAGCGCTTGATAACATTTAAACAATTGAGGGAAAAAATCGCAAAGTATAACACATGCATTTTACTGATTATGTTAGTTGAATGAAATCGGTGAAGACTGTGAGGGAAAGCAGGACTTTTTTAAGTTTCTAAAGGCACACAGGAAACAGAATTTGAAATGGTGTATGACAATGGAAACTTTTGCCAGTCTTATAACATTGCCAACAGTTTAGCAACATTTTAGGTCCAGTTTATTCGCCAATAGCTCCCAAGTACAGATTTCCGTCAAATAGCTAAACTTATAAAATATTCCATACACGTTTGTATAGAAAGAACCATAGGTGCGAACTGCGTTTGGAACGCCGAAGGTTAAAATAATAATCTGGACTTGATGTTATTTTGCCTTACATATTTTAAGGCAATATATTTTTACGCGTTCAATATATTATAGTGTTTTTCTGATGACTCAGATACAGAGTTTTTACCGTAAACAACTAGAGAAGTAGTAAATGAATCATGAAATAGTAATGGTACAGATTCTGCAGATGTTGTAAAAGAAAATTTACAATCTGATAATTTTAAGTATAATTACTAATACACTTAAGTATTATTCTAATTTATTTTAATTATAATTGTACTAATTTTGCTATGATTTTATAGTATATATAATTTATCATGAGCAGTTTTCTGTTTTTTGGCATTATTTACTTATGTAATTTAAAAACTCCTGTTCTATACATCAAGGAGATTTCTGTAATGAACCAGGAGAAGGATATTTTCATGGTTCATCATCAGATGTCGTACCGGGATCTTGCTCCTGACTGCACAATATGGACTGAAGCAGGTCTACTTCCAACAAGGAGGATGCCTTTCTATTCATAGCATTTTGAGAGAACCTCCTGAACCCTTGCCGCACTAACAAAAAAAAAAAAGAAAAGAAAAGGAAGTGATGAAAGCGTAACAAGTGCAAGACATTTGTTCACAGGCCACTTAATCCTCAAAACATTAGAAGAATGCAAAACAACAAGAGGCACACAGTGTGTTAAGGAAACAGCAACTCGAAGAATTAGAAGCACTTACTTCAATAATTTATACTTGTGGTATTAGTGGTTGCAGAAGTATAGACCTCCAAGCTTATGGTAGGACTCCTGGAGCCTACCTTTCCGTAGGGAAACCATGAATAATAATAGATTCTGCGAAATTATGAAGCTCCTGAAGCTCAAAAAGAAGTCTACACACTCTCTGCCTTTGCAGACTGACAAATTTGAATTAGTGTCTGCTGTTTGGGACAGTTCATTAAAACTGCACCATTTGTAACAAACCTAGACCTAACATAAGGATTAACGGGCAACTTTTCCTAAGCAAAACTAGACCTAATAGGTATGAGCAAAAGTATTGGCTAGCAGTGGATGTTGGCACCAAGTAAGTGCTCAATGGTTTGTCTTATCTTGGAAAGGATACTACAAGGTCCCAAGATGAAAGTGTTTGTGATTATGGTGGTGACGCGTTGCAAGGAACCATTTCTTTCTAAAGGCTGAAATGTCACTATAGATAACTGTTCTACTTCCCTCAAACTTGCCGAGATTAAAAGGGAACTCAACTTCCATGGAGGGAACGTGAATATAGCGAGAAGGGAAATATCATCTGCAGTGAAGATTTTGCAGGCCCCTCTCAATTCGACAAAACCTTTGAAACATGATAGTTCCCTAACGTTTGTGAAGGAAAAAGAACAAAAAATGCCCTGGTAATGAGTTCTCTCCAACGTGCTGTTGCTGTAGATGCAAATGACGCACTCCTGAAACTGTAAGTTATTACAAGACAAAGTTTGGGGTTGATATCGTGAATAAAATGGCTAGGCGGTATTCTGTCAAGGCATCCTCAAAAAGATAGCCTGTACACTTGTTCTACAATATCCTTGACCTAGCTAAAATAAATGCATATACGCATATTATTCAGATCCATTATTAGGAAAAAATTAGAAGAAAACAGTAGGCTCAGAATATTTGAAGAGTTGCCCAATTCCTAGTACAATAGGTGATAATGAAGACAATGGTGATGAAGTTGATGACACTAAAATGGAAGAAATGTCGAATTCTTAAATTCCGGAAATGTAATAATACTATCTCTAAATGCGCTGTTTGTAACAAAATGGTTTTTGGAGAATACCCAAAGAAAGTTCAATACAAATGTGTCGATTGTGTAGAAGGATAAACTATTCAGAAAAGTAAATTAAAATGAATATTTCCATTATTATATTAATTTAAATCTATACTGAGCAATTACTTGTACTTCTTTGTGTTAAATGGGATTTGTTGATAATATTTACAGATATCGTTTGAATACTAAGTTTGTGCAAGTTTATATTCTTCAGTATTCATTTATATTCATGTAAAATTAATTACCATGTGAATATTGAGGAAAAATACAAATATAAATACAACTTCTAAAATACTCATGATTTTATACACTAGGGGTCAAATTGATCCACTTGGGTTTTATAGGAGCGTCCTAATTTAAAGGCAATTCACAAGTTTTTATGTTTTAATGCCATATAAAATAAATTTCGTAATATCTTTTTTTATTCCAAGGAATAACACTCATTCGTATAAATATCACCCGAATTTAGAACGCAATCAATATAAGATGTTGTTTCGTTTACCTGCGTACATATTTAGCATAAGATTCAACAGATTCGCTTTATCCGGCGATTTATTGAAAATACTAAATTGATTAGTTTATTGCAAATATGTGTCAGCATTCCCAACTTTTATATTTTGCTTTTTGTTTTGAATAGGTATGTATTGATTTCTTCTGTAGTTAACTAGTTGTAACTAAAATATTTTGTATTAACTTACTCTTTTACGTGAAAATTGTAATTAACGAAGCTGCATCTGTTTTTAGTAGATAAATAAATCAAAACTGTGAAAAAGAGGCGAATAATAAAGATAGCGTTCGGCTACACAGACTGAACTTGTAACAAAAGTTTAAGTGTTCTACGTTATAGAATTTATAGTTTATCAGTTCCTTATTTATTATGTACAGTGTAAAGTAACTCCTACTTAAGAGGAAACAGTGGATGTGCATTTGTAATACTCGTATATTCGTGTTGCGAAAATGTTGTCAACTTGGCTACTCTTCTAACAAACAAAACAAGGGATTATTTTTGAAAAAACAACTGTACTGAAAATTCAATAATAAAGTAAAGAAAACTAATTTCTATAATTAAGAACTGCGAGAGAATTTTTAGTATCCCTTTACACAGCCAATTGTTCATTAGTTTAGCATTGCGTGATCTGGCAGGTGACAATATGGTAACTTGACTTTCAATAACGCAAACAATAAAGTGATCGTCATCGTCGTCGTCATTGTTGTTATTAATGTTATTATTGTTATTACTATTTTTGTTATTATTATTATTGTTATTATTACTTATATAATATGTCACCTTCAGGAAGCACTTTTAATAATTCCTATTCACGTCAGGAATTAAATCGTGGGATTACCTATTGTGCTACATTTATTTGTTTATCCACAAGTACAGAACGGCTTAATACCTATCATGGTACTTCAGTTTCCTCCAAGGATGTAGGACCAATATTTTTAACGCATTTCCCCCGCCCCATACAATATGGAACATGTATGTGATACGCTCGTATTCTGGAGCTTCAGGGTTCCATTCCGTTGTCACTCTCACCTTGGGCTTTCCGTCAATAGGTGATTAATGGAATTCCTGTCCATTTCCTTTCATTTGCACATGTTTTCAAGGTTATAGGGGCAAGCGGCAGCGTTTGTACATAACAGCAATACTTTACTCGTAACCACTGTACAAATGTTATGAAAATACGCTAATCAAGAAAAACGTTATATTGTTTAAATTCGCTCTAATAAAGCAAGAGTTTTTTATCCCAATATACTCGTAATTGGTACACAATAAGAATCTTTTACTTATTTTCTGATAACCTTACATAATAGTTATAGGAAGGAATAACAATTTATCGCGAATAAATGGACAATTTCTAGGATCCAAAAGAGGGGTGCTTGATATCCAAATATGTTATGGATTTCTAGATAATAACAGCATGCTACTTGTAATTTTTATGCGAACTTTCATGCAAATTTGTTCAGTATAAAAGGAGTTGCTGACATTTACAAGTAAAATTTGCTATTAGTTCTTCTATGCTCTCCTTTGATTAAGAATAAATATTCAGAGTTCCTTTATTTCCTCGCTATGCATTCTAAAGAAACCTACATAAAAAGCATGATTGATTAATTGATCTTCTAGCTTAAAAACCGAACTTGGTGGCGCAGTCCTTTAAGATATCTCCCTTAAGATAAAGAATACAAAGTTGCTTGTACAAAGTTCACTTCCAGACCTCATTATTTTGAATATGGGCTCTCACCTGGCGCACGACCATACCTCTTATAATATCAGCAGAGAGATCTTTACACCGCTGCATTCGTTTTAAAAGCAGAAAATAATGACGCTACAAATATCGAAAGTAATTGAAACCTAAAGTATTCAGAACCATAACAGGTGGGCCTCCAGCGCTGTACTTCACTTATGCAGCTATCCCTCGTGTGTTATAGGAGTTGCAAAACTCAACGGGGCTGTTTAGATATTCACAATGCACTTGAAAGTAGATAACGTTTACTATTTGGGATGGCTAGATCAAGTATGAACTACTTTATTTCTGCTAAATCTACATATCTTCTAACCTTATCATCTAAGTTTGTCGGGCTTGTTGGCCGTGGTCCAGTTGTTTGCATAATCGACGTTTCGCCGAAAGCTACGTTCGGCATCATCAGCGTGAGAATATAGCTCCAGAGTCAGGCAAGAAGCCTCTACATATATTTCATTGAATGCTTAAATATTTTTTCTCTCTTTCACATATTTTCTTACTGTATTAGAAAATCACCTGCAAATGTGTGAATAATTAATAAAAACTGCAGTGGCATAGTTAGATCTCTCGCATGATTCGATGATAGGGGACAGCATGTGGGATTTGTGGTGTATAAAATGGCGTCTGGGCGCTTTCTCTGGGTTTCCCGGTTTCCTCCACCTTTCCTCTCAGCCAGTTGACCTTCATTTCGTATCGTCTTCTACCTTACTACCATGCAGGCATTTGGTTTATCCAGAGTCCGTCTGTTTCTTAACAGACATCTGTCCTTGGCGCTGGCTTTTAAGACCTGGGGGTGTAAGTTCTCCACGGCCGGACCCGATAGTCATTGTCGCGTTTGGCGAAAGGGTCACGGGTTCGAATTCTGCACTGGGCATGGCTGTTCTGTTTCTGCGTTTGGTACTGTCTATGTCATTCTCTCTCTCTCTCTCTCTCTCTCTCCTGATGGCCTATATGTTTAATACATAAAAAAGCACAATTCATGCAGAGAAAGAGCTCTCCATAAGAGGAGGGTAAATAGCTAAGAAGAAGAAAACAAAGTAGAAGTTCAGAAATTCGGTAAATGTTATGAATATAAATTGCTGTTCTGGTCATACTAAGGTGTAGGTAGTGCACTAACATTAAATGAATAAAATGTCCATACGTCGCACATGCATGGTGTAAAAGTCATATGTGTATATATATATATATTATTTTTTTTATTTATTGGCCACATTTTTGTGGTTTTGCTGTCATAAATGAATGCAGTATCACCGACCTTTAGGTCATACAAGATCCATCACGGTCTTAATGATCTCGGCCTGAGGTACTTATTTATGAAAGTATGCCACAACTGTCATAGACTTCCCGATGTTCAGTGCTGATACCACTTATTACATATTGCCCGGCCGTGTATCTTCAGGTTATGAAACACAATGCCACAGATGTGAAAATTGTGCACTTTTAGATGTTGTAAATATTGACATCTGCATTTGTAAAATCACAACCTAAATCATACCTATTTGTTTGTCGCGTGTAATTTTTCCAATCTGTATGCTTTTTCATGAAAGGAAGTAAATCACCGGCAGATACGGATCCCCTTATGTTTAATTACAGCTTGTCTGCCAATACATTTTGGGGTGCTGCAACATCAATAATGTATGATGATAAGAAAATAAAATAGGAAGTGAAAGTGGCAGTAAAAATGGCATTAACTCGGTGGTGAAAGACGTATAAAATGACGTGTCTAAGAATAAAATGAAAGGTTCCTTCAACAGTTTTTTAGAAATTTTCAACTCATCTTATGTGTAGCTTTCATTACATTTATTTGGTTTCTTTTTCTATTTCTTTGTATATTTTTCAGCAGCATAGAACCAAATTTAATCATATCCTTCGTGATTATTAAAAAACTTTCAGATTTACATTATTCCTTTTACAATGCGATCTTTAGTATCTCCACAGTACTGCAAGTCAATAGTCTTCATTTCACTCACAAAATCTATTGTTTAGAGTAGCCACAACCAATCCGCCTGCAGCGGCGAATGTGCCTGAAAAGGCACTGTGCTGACTCAATACGTGCTGCGCAGTGAGAGCGGTCGTTTTTTCCTCAGTGGCAGTGTACTACAGCGCCGTTACTTAAAGGTCAGTCTCCAAACAGGAGGGCGTCCACAACACAAATTATTTCAATGATGATTGGGAAACTGCGTACTTCTTCAAGGGGATTAACGGTGTTGCAAGTTGTTTAATTTAACACAAAAAAAAAAAAATTGCAAGTTTTATTCAGGTCTTGAAAACGAATTCACTGCACAGTTTTATATTCATTTAATTTGAAGTAATCTTTGTAATATTACCATTGTGTGGTACGTTTTCTTTTATTATATATTTATTATATATTTTTGCGGCTTTAATAAAATTCAGCAAATTTGCTCTAACAGGATAATGTGTCGTTCTTATAGTAAACGATACTGAGTGTACATGCTTATCATTTGGCTGCATAGGAGTAAAGTCTAGTTGATTTCTACTGGGTTGTTTTGTCTAAATACCAAAGCACAAGCCCGTAAAACAAGTTTGTGACCTATTCATTCCCTATTATCCGCATCTTAATATATAAATGATGATGAAAATATTTTTATTCATTGACGCTCTTTTAAATGTTGCGGTTCTTAGCGTCACATTCTATATGGAGCGTGAAAAACCATCTAAATTTGTTCAGGGGCCTCTTTATCAAGCTTCAGGCTCTTACGTGCCGTAAATCCACGATACGTAACCAACGGTTTTACTCCACTTCCAAAGGAATGCATGCTAAGTATTTCTACACCCGGAAAAAAAAAAGCCATCGTCGTTCGCCGTGTTTGAATCCGTGTTTGAGAATCCATAGACTAGGTTGGTCTAGTTACCCCTAAACCACGGTGGACGATTTAATGGTAACGCAACTACATATTACTGGCACTGAGTCAGATGGCTCAGGCGATTCTTCTGGGACTGCCATTCGGGAGTTCCGGGTTCGCTCCCCGTTGACTGCGCACTCTGACCCTGGGTTTACCCGTGGCCTTCCTGGAACCGGTTAGGCGAATGCTGGGTGCTGTGTATCTACCAGGCTCCTTTCCTTTTCATTCCTTAATTTCATTTCCCTTCTTCATTTTTCAGGTCGGCGCAAGTGTGGCTTAAGGCTCTGCCGGCAGATGGAACGGCTACTTGCTCTGAGTGAGACTCTCTTCCCCATGGTTGCGCTGGTTGAGGATAGGTGCCGTTGGAGAAATATCCTTTTGGCCTCCCTGGCGTGGCAGGACTGCCATCTAGTGAATTTTAGGGACTTCCATGCGTCTCTGCGATTAGCTCCGTCATTTCCTGTGTGCTGGCCTGTGGTTTCCCCTCCTTTCATCCCTTCCCCCGGCGGGTCGCAGTTGCTGAGGTGACGCGCATGCTCTACCCTCTACATACTACTGGCCGTCCCTTCGTGAAGTAGTGATTGAGTAAATGCCGTATACCTTGCCGGGACTGACCAATGACCTTTAGCACGGTGCGCACAGTACAGATATGAAGTGCTTGGAGAGTAGTAGAACGAGCTGTTTATAATGGTAGGGTTGCATAAACGCTTTAAAGTCTCTTAAGAGAATGTTTCATGTTGCATCACAAACTTGCAGGGCAGACAACGAAGTTTCCCAATTTGTATTTGCCACGATGAAAATGCAAGATATGTGCAAAGAGACGGCGGATAAGCCTGTAAGAAAACTAAACAAGCAGTTTATCTCTAAGGGGCGAAGGAAAGGAAAAGGGAGCATGTGGCGGAAAGAGAACGGCTTATTTCTCATGATAAATAAAGGCCATGACATTCCCATCCCTAAAAATTGCCTTTATTTTGCGTAATGCTGCCGTCTACCTAACTCCTGTTTGTCCTTTAATGCATGTGTCATAATTTGGAAGATGCTGCATGAGGTATGGCGGAAGATGTGTTCGCTGCTATGCTAACAAGCTTGCTGGGGATTGTGGGAGAATGTGGTGCAGCCAAGCCCCAACAGCAGCAAAGATGCCAAGGAAATGAATGTGGCTGTTAGCCCAAGAAAGCTCGCACCTGGCAGTTCCTTCCCTTTTCCTCACTTTGTCTTCTACTTCAATGCAACCTGACAAATAAAGAGTACTACCCTCGACACACTCTTCTCGCTTCCACTTTACATTCTATTTTCTTCTATTTATCTCACGTAGATTTTTACAGAAATGTTTTCCTTTGCATTTTATTTCAGAGTTTTAAGCCCATATGCGGATAATAATGAACGTGACGCTCGAGGGCACTTTTCCGCAAGCAACATAAAATTAACTAAAAATACAAATGCGAAATATCTGCGAGCTTTCCACAGATATGCTTTATCGAGCCAATCAAAATCATGAAACGTATAGAGGCAGAAACGGCAAGAATAGAAGGAACAAGGTATGGTTAGAGTTACAAATTCAATTTTAAAGAATATTTGGAAGGGGTAGAAATATTCTGCAGCTTAATGAAGATATTTTCAACGTAACACCTATACATATACGTATCAGTTTATACCGTTCCCAAAGTTTGCATTCATCATGATGTTACCGTATTAAAACTCAGATGGAATAGCCTTAATCCGGCGTCACAAACTCGTTTGATTTTGAGCTAGAATAACTAACATTGCTCCCTGCACGCAATGGGTAAACAGGGGACGTGCTCGTTTGTTTTTTATAGTGTGTCAGTTTATGTCGCGAAGAGATTGCAATCCAACACGCAAGCCATCGACTCGTAGTTGTTGATCGAGCGGGATGGTTCAGGGGTTTCGTCTGTGGCGCGCATTCAGGAGGTCATGTGCTCGATCACCGCGGCCTACCTGGTCCATGTATTTTTTCGGTGCTCCCCAGGGTTGCCGGAGAATGCTGAGTAGGATCATTACATGCTCCAAATTTTCTAGTTCACCATTTCCTGTTCCCATCATTTCCTCATCATCTCTTTCAAGGTTGAAGGACCAGGCGACGGTGCTCTGCGGGTTGCGACTGGATGGTGATTTGAGCATTCTAAAAGATTATCCTGGAATCCTCGTTGCTAACACCCGATCGGGACCCAACTTTCGGTTTCAGGGCTCCCTCTGGCGGCTTGCCGGGAGTCGGAAGCATTCCAACTGAAACTGATAGGCACTCCATCTATGCTTGCGCCAGTTGTCATCCGGATCTGGTCCACTATCGGATTTCTGTCCTCCCTGGGTCACGTAAGGGGTAGAGGGTCACAAGGCCCTACACAAAATGCTCTGCCCCAGAGTTCTGCGGGCCCCGTTCCTGACTAACCCTGGCCTATGCCTGCCTAGAAATAATCTTTAATTATAGAAAGAAGAACTACTTTAATACAATTAATATATAACTCTTTTATGCAAACTTAGTTTTACTAAGGACTAAGCAGAACCCAAAAACACAGATTTAAGCAAGCATATCAAATTTAATCGGAGAATATAGACAAAACAAGCAACAGTCGTAACTTTAAATTTTTTCGGAAATATCAGCAGATTACGCGACTCAAGACTTGTATGCCCCGTTCTGTATTTACGAACAGTAAGCAGAATCTGGAGCATTTAGAAAGAAGTAGTGTGCTTATTGCAGTTACGTTTTTCACAGCATTTCAAGAATCTTTAACTTTTAAACTGAAAACAGTTATAGTCATTTTCAACAAAAACGTTTTTGCCATTTTACTGTTCCTAATAATGTAACTAATTAATCTCATAATATATATTAAATTTCAGATATAAATTAATTGTAATATTTCCTACGTTGTAGGAAATTGTAATATTATATCTTTTAGTGTTTATTATATCATAACATCCGACGGATTTCAGACTCCCGCATTTCCAAAAAGAACCTACAGTAAAACACAAAGGAAACAAGACCCATAAAGATACGAATGGGGACGTTTCTTCGAGAGGACGGAACAGGTGTACAGGCCAAATCCCTGAAGATGAAGTTGAAATTTTCAAACCAGACAAAGGTGGCATTATATATTTGAACCTCCGAAATCATAAACAAATCAGAACAAGAAAAATAGCTTTGAAATTAAAAAGGACCATGCAATGCATTTCTCTATATATCGAATGTATAATGACCAGCCAATTCGTAAAACACAAGTAAGTAAAGGAAAACTCAATTTTCAAAAGAAAATTTGTTCTGTTCACCTTACAGTACCATAAGCATTTAGAGCGTAACTCATTTTATAGCATGTTTAATTTATTGAAAACAAATCACATATTGCAGTTGTACTTAAAGAGTGGATTGAACGTTTTCTAGTTTCTTTCTAAGCAGACGCTTGTGTTAAGCTTGCAAAATTCCAAGTGTTTTACCTATACTAAAACTTTTATTATATTAATTATTCCCCATAATACTAAAAAAAAAAAACTTTTAAATCGCGGTTAGAGAAAGCATATTCAATTTGAAATACTGCTGTTCTTTCCTTAATGATTATTTTATGCAAAATTATTAAAATGCTGAATGATGCTACTACGCTCAAAATGTACACAAAATATGCATTTCCAAAATCAGTTATTACATTTTTTTTGTCTGGGATGATATAATATTAAATACAGAATATAAATTACCGCTCGGGAAAATTACGTATTCAATCTTTAGATCCATGGACGATAAGAAAAATTTAAAAGCAGTTTCATAAACAATATATATCACTGTTAATTAATTGTTTCATCCACACTAGCCTTGTGTGGGACAAGAGGTGAAAGGGTAGAGTCAACCTAAAAAATTCAGTAGTGGCTCAAATTCCGGATTGAATTTTTCAGTCTGAATGTACCTTTCTAATGTATTATTGATATTCTTTTCCAACAGAGCTCTAAATATAGTGATTCCTACTTGGTTAAAAACCACAAATATGTGTCTTGCAGGGAGTCCAATAAGGGAGCGTGGCACGTAATACAGTACTTGAAAATAGTTCGAACAATAGTGTGATCAATTTATAAACTGCCAAAACGTTTGAGGTATACCTTAGCGTACATAATGTTTTTAGCGAAGAAATGAAATTCAGATTTTAAAATTAAAAATTTTCAGTTTTTGCCACAATGTGTTGTGTGTGTGTGTGTGTGTGTGTAACAGAAGTCTTCCATAAATATACTTGTTTGACGCACTATCTACATCCAGAATGTTCACTGATCCGTTTTCTATTAATATTGGCAAAAGTAAAATGTGAGTTTAAGTAGTTTGAATAGACAAAGGAATTGTATTCCCTCGAAAGAAACACAGTAAGCAATTGGTTGAGGCAAGTAGATAAAAAAATGTTCTTCAAAATGGAGTATTCGGCCATTTCCCCCGCAATGTGTATGCCACCTGTATCGTGTATGTCCTGGAAAATGGATTGGCCATGTTACGTGACCATCATGCTCGCCTAACCTCACCAGACAGTGATCGGTGGAAAACGCGGAGAACCTTTCTGAACACTGTGTATTTACCAAATGCATTATGGGGCTCTTGTCTATTAATGTCTGTATTGATCGCTAAATATTTGCTTTTGTATGTAATAGAATCTGATTTTACAATTTGTTTAACATTGTAATGTTTGTTTTAAATGAAAAGTATATGATGAATATAGATAATTGGTAACTCATTGTATAATACAGAGGCTACACAAATGGTTAAAGGGTTTTGAACCTCTTCTTTTATTTCTGCTAGACAATATAATTTTAATAATAAACTATAGCCCGTTGGTGGCTCTAGGGAGTCTGCTTTAGTTGCTACGCTCCCGTTTTTTGTCTCCAAAGGGAAAACTGAGCAGCCATTTTTTTCTTTCTGTTTTTAGTTTTATTTTAACTTCAGAGTGTCCTGTAACTGCGCGGGAGTAATTTTGCGATACATATTGATTTGAGGTATTTTAATAAAACTCTTTTACGAATTATATTACTTATATGATACCATTATTTTTCACTGTTGTACTTATTATTAATATTAATATCCAATATTGGCGGTATAACTACATTAATTATACCCGGTAGTATTTGACGTGTGCAGTTATATACCTTCGTGCATTAACACAGTTGCAGAACTCAACCGGGCTGCTTCAAGTTTAAAACCGGCCAATGGGGTTCTAGTGAGAGATAGTCTCACCGCCTCCGCGATATTCAAGAGAGCTAAAATGAAGGCCACTCAGCCAGTTCCAGATTTGCCGGTTTTTACTTGAAATGGCTCTTTTTATTTCTGCAACTTTTTTAACGCACTAAGGAATATCTGCACACAACAAAAATACTGGGCAGTTGCCAACCGGTACGCAGTGGAAATGATGTGTAGGTGGAAACCCCACCAGTTCTACTCCTTTGGGCCCGGGATCCTACGGTAGTATTTTTTTAATTACTTTGAAACCTTACAAACGGCTTCGAATGAACTGGACTAATAATTCCATTGGCTTTTATTCAGCCCTGAAGGCGCCATCAGATGATGGCAAACATCGATCGCTACACTGCTTAAAATTGTAAATACTTTGATATGAAAATCAACAAAGAAAGCAATTATGGTCTTCTGAGTAAAATATGTTTAGACTAAAAATGCGAAGTAGAAACAGTGGGTCATTTTACAGCTCTTGGATACACATTATCATTTTTCGAAAATTAGGCATTTTAAAGAAAAGGTCTAAATACACAAAAGCAATGTCAATATAAAAATAAATAAAAAATATATAATGCAATAAATTAAACAAGGAAACCTTCCATAGTAACAATATATACTAGAGTTTGCTCAATTAAGATATTTTTGTGACCTGCACTTTGTTGCGGAAGTGAAGCATGGGTATTAAACAGAAAGAATGAAATAGAATAACAGCTAATGTAATCTGGGAAACAGTGCATGATGTACCCAACGTAGTGAAGGAAATAGATCTGGAAGCTCTTATTGATAACGTACCCACCAGGAGAAATTGATAGTCACCTACTTCGCATGCGCACAAAGAGAATGACTAAAGTCTAAATGGGACGAGATCTCTAAGTTGTTGAAAATTCGAGATTATTATTAGTATTTTAGGTGGCTTTGGTTGCTTTAGGTGCTTCAGTGTTTCTGTGTATTAGTGCATCAGAATTAGAATAATAATAATAATAATAACAATAATAACAATAATAACAATAATAACAATAATAATAATAATAATAATAATAATAATAATAATAATAATAATAATAATAATAATAATAATAATAATAATAATAAGCAATGTTAACCTGGTTAGTACTGATTAAATTTTGCATTACTGGATGAACTATACCAGCAGTAAATATTTTATTTAATAAAATATGTGTTCCTTTCACATGGCTTTCTCTGCTTGTTATTCACACAAACTATTCTTACAGAAGAGTAGTCTTAATCTACACGAGCTAATCAACCAAAACATCAGCACAAATGGTCTTATTACTTGCTGCTTGGTAAGTAGAAGGGGATTAAAGGAATATACTAGGCTAAAGCGACAGTCAAATTGTTTAAAAGCTGATCGCTATGTGAAACAGTTGGAATTTGGTTCTCTTTGCTTGGCCAGGATTAAAACATAACATATAGGAACGGACGAGAGCTTCTCGTTTGAGAAACTAAGTATTTTATACTTAGAAACAATAACAGGAATGTCTCGGAAATGAGTAGCTCTTCAATAAGCAAAATATCATAACGTAAGCTGTGTACAGTTTTTGTTTAATGCGTTTTTGTCTCTTAAGGCCTACGAATTATGCAAAGGTCATTTAGAATGAATAGGACTTTGAGAACTATTCCCAAGAAATTCAGGATATACACTTTATTTATCATGTAAAAATCTTTAATTTACGGCATTTCAACCAAAACTGTTACAGCTGGTTTTTAGAAAATTGAAAATTTATAAAAATGTTTCATGTAAAGAAAAAATTGGGGTGGGGCATTCTTCTGAAAGTATTCGTGTCGCATCCTTGAAACATACTGAACTTAACAGACTTTTTTGTACTCTGCTGTCAAAACACACACACACACATTATACACACAAATATAACTTATGTGACTTTCTAAAAATGCTTTGGATTCAAGATTCCTCAAAACATGCACTTCTGATGAAATCTCGTTATCAAAATGTTGGGTGGAATACCATATTTTCTCTGCCTACTATATAATACAGGGTGTATATAAATGAATATCGGGGTTTTAACTCTGTATAATATTTATTACATTCAACTTACTGTTATAAATGATATGTCAATTGAAAAAGCAACTCAAACAGTTTTATTTGTTGGCACAAGTGCGCATGTGCGTGCAATGTTTCTGCCGCAATCCGCTAGACAGCGGTAGTAGCAAAGATGGCGACTAGTAAACAGAAAGCGTTTTGTGTTTTGCAGTTTACAAAGACCGAATCTATAGTTACTGTGCTACATGCGTTCCGTAGTAAGTTCGGTTGTGATCCTCCTAGAGATAAAAGCATTCGTAGATGGTATAATCAGTTTGAAGATACCGGCTGCCTTTGTAAAGGGAAGAGCACGGGACGACCAGGAGTAAGTGAAAAGACTGTTGAGCGAGTGAGAGTCAGTCGTTCACTCGTAGCCCAAAGAAATCAGTCCGGAGTTACAAGTTCCTGTGTCGAATATTTGGAAAGTTGTAAGAAAACGCTTACAGCTACGTCCTTACCGTTTACAATTACAGGCTCTAAAGCCGACAGACCACGGATTACGTGCCAAGTTCGCAAACGACATGTTTCATGACGATTTTATGGATCGTGTTTTCTTCAGTTCTATGCATGGCCTCCACGTTCTCCTGACCAAACGCAATGCGATTTTTACCTTTGGGGCTTCATCAAGGATCGTGTATACGTGCCTCCGCTACAAGCTGACCTCCCTGAATTAAGAAACCGGATTGAAGCAGCTGTTGCTACAATTACTGAATACACACTTATCAACGTTTGGAAAGAACTCGGCTATAGACTTGATGTGTGCCGTGTGACAAAGGGTAGTCACATTGAACATTTATAAGCTTCTTGATAAAACTGTTTGAGTTGCTTGTTCATTTGACATATCACTCATAACTGTAAGTTGAATGTAATAAATATTATAAAGAGTTAAAACCCCGATATTCATTTATATACACCCTGTATATTGTGCATAGGTGCCAAAGAAAGTGAAAATAGCATAATCCGCGAGGATCTCGAAATTCTGGCAAAATTACGAGGAAGTTGTTGTGGACGAGACAAACACAATTTATGAAACATGCAGTCAGTATATCTCCTTAAATGCTTTTCATTAGGTTACTCTTAAAAACTGTTAAACCGCTCTAAGGATACTGCCAGAACGGACTTTAAAGAACATAGTATTTATGTACATTAATTAATATTTTGGGCTAAGTATGAACTCTATAGAGAGTACTGTTGATAGAGAAATTAGATGGAAAGGGAAATTCAAACTCGGAAACAGAACTTCGCTTTGTTTACTAACTTCAGCGATTGGTTTGGGCACATAAGCATTAGATATCAAAAACAAAAATACCACCATTAACAACTTGGCTATATAAATGTATGTTTCTCAATAAATTAATACTGTCATAATTACTACCTTCCGTTATTACCATGGCAGACGGTAACGCCGAGTGACTTGGCTTAGTGAGATGCCGAGTCCGATACTCGGAAAACGCCCACTCTTGGGCCATATTTTCATCGGCGGCTTCGGTCGTCAGGCGAATGTTCCAACATGCCCCTTCGAACGAATTTACCGCATGTTAGATTACATACTTTACACGCTTAAGTTTTATTAGTTTGGATGGAGCTGTGAATAGGATTATTCAAGAAGTTCAACTTCTTAAGAGAAGAGGAGAGGGTTAGACGGCTAGGATTGAAAAAGAGGAATGCTCCGAATTCCCTGCCTCTCCATGCCTTTACCTTGTTTGGTCTGTTTCATGGATGAAAGTGTCGGTGATGGTGTTTCGGTGCAGCTAGGCAGAGAAAGAGATTCACTGAAAAAGATTCTCTCTCTGTGTTTCCTGGATACACTGCTTGCAAGTTGAGAATCGTGCCGCAGTTAAGGGACCAGTAAGTGGAAGACTTGGTAACAGAGGGTTGGTTTCCAGCCGCATACACCCTAATCCCAAACTTTAAACTCAGGACGACTTTAGAAGAAGAGTGGGGCCGGGATCATCATTTTTTGAAAAATACTTTAAGTCTCTATACTTCTCAAATTTCATATAAAGATAGGTATTTATGTATAACTAAAATTAATAACTAAATATTTAGTGTAATTCGTGAAAGTTATGTGTATATGTATGTATGTTTGTATATATTCAATTGTATTGCATTGCAACGTATGTATGTATATATGTAAAAACTGTAAATGGCGTATGTATGTATGTATGTATGTTGTGGCGGGTATTTTATGGTTGGTTTGTCATTTTATGGCAGGATTGGAAGGATAAGAAGGGCTTAAGAGCAGAATCTCGTTTAGGAATTTTCTCAGGGAATGTGTGAGGAAAAAAAAATCGAATTACCCCAATTTATCGATTTTCACACATTAAATTATGTGTCCCCTCTGACTTCCGTTTCTTCATTTACTCATATTATTCCCCCACAGTGAATAAGTAATAAACTTTTTTTTTGTAAATTTACGCAGAATTACCCTATTTTCCAACTATTCCCATGTGAACTCGAAGGAATAACTCTTTGTCCACCACTCACTTTCCTCAAATAAAAACACACATACTTTATATAGCAGTACTGAAGTTAAAATGTATTTTACAAAATGCAACATGTCTGCTCAGCACATGTGATAATTTTAAGTAACTTCTCTCAATCTCCATTCGGGCCTAGACAAATTTCTTATGGCTCCTCCTATTTTCTATGATCTGACATGAATGAATCTGAAGTTAAATATTTTTTAATCTATTGATTATTATTTTCTGTCAAAGGTTTTTCCAAATCGGTCACAGCTCACAAAATAAGTTTGGCACTGCAGCTAAAGCATTAGAACACAGTTTGCTCCCTTCAGGTCTAAAGTACCCTTGGTCATTAATGTTTCTCTTTGTCAAACTCTAGACACAAAATTTCCATAATTCTATTGCATTTACTTCCTGCTAATGGCTTTCTGGCCCACGTTACCAAACACATTTTGCAGCCAGTATTCCTAAATCTCTGGTTTTTCCTTCAATAATTTCTTTTCATGTACATTTTAACTTTATTGCTTATTTTAATATATTACCTTTTTAATATCTTTAATCACTATTTATTTAGTTACTGCAATATCGTTCACCCCGTTCTTTTATATTCGTTTGCTTATTAGTTCTATTTTCTTTATTATATTGAAATGTTTCTTATTCCTAAGAAATGAGTATTCTACATTAATGTGCGTGTGCGTGTGTGAACTTTCACAATCCTTTTCCCAATTGATAATATCTATCTTTGGAATTTCAAATCATTTATATTTCCCAACATCGCAAACATTTCTATACTACTACTGAAAAATGTATTTGAATTGTAAGGTTATGGCTTGATTTGTATAATTACATAATATTTTGCCTTTATAAATGCACTCATAATTTATGGTATTCTATGTTGAAAGTGGCAGCAATACAAAGTTCGTATCTTTTGCGCTTTAACTATTATCTTTTTATGATTTGTGCGATATATAAGTAGAAATTTAGCAAAGCACGGATATGCACCACGGTGATTTTAAAACACAGTACTGATCTATGTCAAAATGTGAAGTTTTAACGCTGGAAAGACTGTAATTTTGAATGATATGCGGATTAATGTATTAATTGCTGTTAACTTCTTTGGTCGGTAGAGCTCTCTAAGGCTTATAAAATAATTTCCAAATACAGATTCAGAAGGAATTGCATATTTAGACCAGCAATAAATTGTTTGCAATAAACAATTCATAATAAAGGTACCCTCTTATCAAAATATGTAGGTTTTTATAAAATACTCATTAATGTTTGTAGCTATGGAGTCTCCGGTATAAAACCTAACCACTCACATACTGAAATGAAATGGCGTTTTATTTATGGATGCTCTTTAACTGCTGAGGTTCTCAACGTCCCATTCTATGTTGGGCGTGATTTAGCTCAGAGGCCTCTCTATCTGGCTTGAGGTTCTTTTATGTGCCGTAAATCTACGACACGGGATCAACGGTTTTACTCCTCTACCGAAGGAAGCCATTCGAAGGCTTTTTACGCCCGAAAAAATCCATTGTCCTCCGCCGGTTTTGAACACGCGACCTTGGGTACATGAAGTTAGCATGGTAACCTTTACAGCACGGAGGACGACACTCACACACTGTGGCGAAAAAGCACCAATGCCGGCTGGATTCCCCACTCCCACGCTTTGTCTTTCAATTACCACGGCTACCACGTTACCATTAACGTCAGTAATCCACTGTCAATTGCTAAGATGGGAAGGTTATGTTTACAGTAATGTATATTTGTAAGGAAGTGTTATTTTAAATGCGAATGAGCTCGTAGCGTTCGCCAAATATCCATCTGAAGGTTCCTGAGATATTGCCTCATTCCAGAACTTAAAATCACAACGTTATGTAAGGCCGCGCCGTGTCCGAGTGGTTAGACCACTTGCCTTGCACCTAGGTGGCCCGGGTTCAATCCCAAGCCACCGCATGTGGAATTTGTGGAGGACAAAGTGGCGCAGAGGCGGGATTTTTTTCCGGATTCTCCGGAATTCCAGTCCCTTTTTGTCGTTCCATGTTCATGTAATTCATCCTTCATCCCGTATGTCTCTCTTAGCTTTGAAAGTGTCGACGATAGTATTTCAGTGGGCCACGGCAGGGGAAACTGTAACTCTCAACGTCTTCCGGCCTTGGGCTGGTTGTCGGGTAATAAACACCGCGTTGAACCCCATGGTCATCAGTATGCCTGTCCGAATGTCTGACGGCCTCAATCTGTTAACTGTTGGAACCCTGTCGTTGCTGTACCGTTGCCCCTGTACCCGGTCGCCCGGTGTTTCCTCTCACCTCCTCCCTCCCTCCCACCCAGTAATACCCCCTCGTGGGGCATTAGGTACAAATATTGGTGTGAAGTCCTCTTTGTAGGTATCGTCTTCTATCTGCGGGGTCTTGTTTGTCGGTGGGGCGCGAAGTTACGCTTGCTATAGCCTTGACATCCTGAAGTCTCAGGTTTGATGCCCCGCTGGCTATTGTTTCGTACTTGCAGATGTTATAATTCAAACCTATTTCCTATTGACCCTTTTCTCAGGAGCACGAGTTTGGTTATCAGCTGGATTTTATTCCAGTTGCAA
This sequence comes from Hymenopus coronatus, assembly GCA_030762935.1. Lineage (NCBI taxonomy): Eukaryota > Metazoa > Arthropoda > Insecta > Mantodea > Hymenopodidae > Hymenopus > Hymenopus coronatus. The sequence goes on from CM060900.1 coordinate 41,837,985, forward strand.
ACTAACTTGTCTCAATTGCTTGGTTTGCATCTTTTCTATGTATTCATGATGCTTTTGCCGCTACCCATTGCTTTTTATTAGGAGGCTAAATCACTGTACTCTGACAGTGTCCCCCAGGCCACTTCTCAAGATACGTCGTCGATTCAGACTCTGTATACTTAGAAATCAATGCGGGCTGCTGCTTACAATATTTTCGTCTTTTATATCTCAATTCTATAACGCTGGCATTTGTGCCAAAAGTACGCGCCGTGGCTGAGTGGTTAAACCGCTCGTCTCTCACCTAGACGACATGGGTTCGATCCCAAGCGATCACATGTGAGATTTGTGGTGGACAAAGCGGAGTAGGGGCGGGTTTTCTCCAGGTTCTCTGGTTTTCCCCGCCATCGCATTCCACCGGTGCTCCATCTTCATTTCACATATCACCAGTGTCATCGCCTGCGGTGTCACAAGTAGTAAAAGCGGGCGTTAAATACTACCAATCCATCTGTGCCAATTATAGTAACATTTATTATCGGCACTTACCATAGGGTAGTTATCTTAGCGCGGTGGTAGCGCGGCTGCATATCAAGCTGGAGACCTGGGTTCGATTCCCGGTACCGGTGTGGGCAATTTTCCTCCGATGGAAGACCTGGTCCAGGGTGCACTCAGCCTCATGAAGTCCCTGGGAGGGAGGAGCTGCTTGATTGAGAAGCAGCGGCTCCAGATCAAGAAGGCTGCATCAACCAGTCGGGAGGTACTCGAGGCATTGATCACGTCTCACCCTCCAGCACTGCACCCCATTCATGACGCCTTCGGGTTGAGATGGGGAATGCAGTGGACAGGCGGTAGGCCAAGGTCCCTTGTGGACTGTCGTGCCGTGGAGTTACTTATCATAGAGTTTTATGGGAATTCAATCATTCATTTTTCTACAGCCACGCTACTAGTGACATATTTGGAAGTTCCGATGCAACTCTGAATTTATCTTTCATTCATCGTCTTTCTCACACACGCTATCACCTCCAACTCCCTGTGTTGCTGGTCATTTTTTGCCTTATACTATTGGGGGAACTATTTGTGAGTTTTCTTTTACTAACTGCTTCAACTGTCTAGCAATTTCGTTTTATAAATATTCCTTCTAATGTAGATAATATTGTGAAATAAATTCGTGGGCTTCCACAGCCGTTGTCAAATATATGCGTAGCTGATTCCGGTATTGGCCGTGTTGTGTAAACAGGAGCTAAAAGACAACACACCAATACCGGAAGCAGCCACCAATATAATATTGTGAAATGTTTGTATTAGATAATATTTATAATATTTCTAAAGTTTGCCTTCATTCGCCTTGCCCACTTATTTCCATTAAATGTAAGGCCTTTATTCGCCTTGCCCACTTGAGACAGTAACTCTTTTATATGCGCCTAATTATGTAACTAAGAATAGCATGTAGAAATATCTATTGCGCAACGATCTGTATTACCGATATTGATAATTATACTTAATTAAATAGATAGCCCTTGTATATAGTAATGTCCTATTAATCATAGTAAGGGGAATAAGATTTGCTTTAACCATTATTTTATTTGTGAATATTTGTATTTTGTTAGTATTTTACACTCTAAGGTGACAAGGTTTGAAACGTGGTTTTAACTGTAAATGTACAGATTTCCGTTAGCAAGACCTTGATGTATTGAGAGTTGAGCTTTCAAAAGGAAACATTATAAAAATGTTATTGTCCTGTCTTTTGTATAACGTTGAGTGAATTTGAGGAATAGAGGCACAAGTACATGCAACCAATAGTAAGAGGGGACGCTATTTATACAGAAAGGAAGCTAAGTTTAAAATCACAGCCGTTTTGGGCAGTTCTACGCCAGATTCCATGGGCGACACTACGTCGGTCACTGAAGCAAAATCGCGCCACATTGCTCACCGCGGTTGAAACAAAGAATTCATGGTTTTGTTTTCCCCAGATTTGTAATCGTCACCCACGTGTTTGCAGGAGTCACTTGATTGTCAACGGTTAGGGTTTATACCGTGTAATATCATACTCTGCATAATTTGATTCAATAATATTTACGAACCAGTGATTAGTGTTATTTTTCTTCACTACCTTTTGTATTTCCTTCTGTACCACGCCCTGTACCGAGTAATTCATGTTCGCCGATGAAGAGGAACCACCTGAGCTAAAACCGGAGCAGCGGAGATATCAAAAGGTAGAGAAATGTCACTAGGTTTCACTCTAACCGGACCAACTGACCCATAAAATAACGAAAAATTTGTCATTTAATATTTATGATAATATTCAGGACAAAGTCACCAACAGCGGTTGCACACTTATTTCTATTAAATATAATATTTTCTTTGCTATTACTCTCCATATAATTATATACATATCTGAAATAGTCTTATGTTAAACCATACATATTTATTTTGAAGGTTTTTCCCCTAAACTGCATTACCAATAACATGAGGTATTTCTCTGCTCATTTTGAGAAGATGATTATTATATTACATTGCACTTAGTTAAACTGACGACTAAATAGATAGTTACTTCAGAGAAGAGCACCCATTTTTTTAAATTCAGCTTTTGACAGACACCAGTTAACTTAAATATTCATAAACTACTATGTGATATTCTAGAAATGAACAAATGTATCTATGAAGTATTCATCAACGAGAAGTGCCAAAAAAGAAAAACATAGGAGTACAAAAATCTGGAGCTCAAAAGTAGTTTAGAACCGATCTCAATAATAGGTGTGTATTATCTTAATAAGGTATAGGTGACATCGACAGGTTCACACGAAATGGCTATGATGTAGGATATTCGATCGCTACCGGAAGGGACGTAAAGCCGTTAATCCCGTATTGTATGTAGATTTACGACACGTAAAGGAACTTCAAGACTGATAAAGAGGTCTCTGAGCAAAACAAAGGGTCTTTCACACCCAGTATAGAATGGAGCACTAAGAACCACAACAGTTAAAAAACGTCCATAAATAAAACGCTATTTCATTTCACTACCAGGCCCGCAGTAAACAGACGATTTATCGTCTGGCCGACAACGGAAGACGTCCTTCCGCTTCTCAGATTTATATGCAGTGAAAGGTTGCTACCAGAAAATTAGCCATTATTACGTGTAAAATATATATGCCCAATTGGAATCATCACAGAATTTTTTGTTCTTTATACGGTGGGCGATATAACCTTATTTCCATTTAGATGTATACCTTCAACAATTGTGGCGGCGGCGGCAGCGGCAGCAGCAGCAGCAGCAGCAGTAGTAGTAGTAAACACTAACGCATATCCAGGTGCACTTGCATTCACACACCTAGTTAGGGCATATTTGGAAACAGTCTTGGTTAAATGAAAATTTCTCGCTTCGGCGGGGAATCAAATCTCGTACCCTTGGAAGGTAGTCAGAATATCTAACGACTCCACTACGAGACTACTATGCATTTAAAGATACAAATGTCAAGCGATTTTCCCTTTATACTATAAGAAGAAACAACATTGCCCATCTGGTGGCGTAATTTTCTGTGTGTCATCCAAAAGAAGTCTTGACAAGATCAAGCTAATTAAGAACATTGTAACCTCCTAGGTAGAACATTTTAAAACGTTATGTTTGTACCCAAAACTGAAATTTTGAAATGTTAAAATTAATAATGCTACATTTCTGAACTTTGTTCACATATGTAACATAACGTAAATATTTAACAGCCCAAATGCCATATTTTTCTGTGATAGAAATTTCTCCCTAAATGTTAATCTTTCTTAGTTTTTGAGGTTACTTAAGAACTTACTTGGGGAAAAATTATATTCCAATTTAAACGCTTTAACCTTAGGTAGACAATGGATGCACTTTTTAAAATAGGTCTAAACCTCTGTGCGTTTCATCTAGTTTTAGCTATAGCTATATTTAAAGCTTGTCAATGTGTAGTTTATGTTTAAAAACAGTGGTGCTTGTATGTTTGGAAAGCAAACAAGTATAATTGAATGCCTGTCACAACAAAGCCTAGGACAATTCTTATTGGATTTATCTCTGTGAACTTGCGTGCCAAGTGGTATTCCTCTCTCACAAAAAGTGCTTCACAAGAAAATGCTCAAAATATCAATCATCACAAAACACCGACTATAGTATTAAATGATAAGTTGCAAAAAGTGACTAGGTTGAACTGTCATTTCGTTTTTCTTCTTTAGTCTATTTTACTGTGGTTTTCTATAGTTTTTGCTTCAGCGTTCTGTCTGTTGAAGAAACAGCAAAATACTGCAAGTGTCAAGCATCTGGACTGCCGTCAATTGGCCTGCGGTGCCTTAGTCTGGTAAAGCTATCTGTGCACATTAAAATGGCGAAACATGGTGAACAATATTAATTTATGATAAATCATGAGTTGAACTTCTTTTAAGAACAAAAAGTTAAAAATGCAACTTCTGGCCCAAATTTGTAAAATATCTGTCATAAGTATTCTTAAAATGACGCTCTTCATAAGCCCATACGGACAAAAAGAACGACAGAGCAAAATATTTGAACAGCCAAGAAATAACAACTGCAGATTGCTGCTAAAATTCACTCACTTCTATGCAATTTTAGGATTGCTCCCATACACCTCGTTTTGTTGTTTGTAACGCACCATGCACTGGAAGTTAAATGGCCTTTACCCCACAATACTCTCCTCTACACAAACTTTCAGCTTGCTGCAATTTTCATCTCCTTCAAAAATATATACCCCAAGTGGTTAGGTACTCTATAGGATTTTGGAGTTTGGGATTACTGCGGTTAGAGGGAGGGATCCAAAACTTTCCTAATTACGTTTCGAGCCTCCCCTTCCTCTTAAGCTGACATCTTGAAGCGCTTTGCGGTATCTGTTTCACTTAAACGAATATTGAGATTCACCTTTCTGTCTCAAGGTGAATTTTAATGCACTGAATTTTGAGCATTTGCACGAACGTAACACATATTTCAAAAGCACAAATAACTTCTCATTTAAAAATGTAATAAGCTGATGTATTCCACACATGACCTATTCTGTTCTGCAAACTAACTATTCTTACAAAATAGTATCTTAACTATATCAAGCTAATAGAGATAAACATTAGCAGAAATTCGATTCTTGCTTTCTTCTTAGCAGAAGGGAAATAACGGGATACACAAGACCACAGCAATAGTCAAGTCTTTCAACACTAGTCGCTATGTGAGAAATTGAAGTTCGGTTTGCTTTGCACGGTCGGCAGTAAAACAAAACAGAGATGCAACGAAAGGTGATTTCCCGTTTGATAAGAGCTACGCAATTTAAAATTGAAACCATTAGCTAGAAATATCTCCGAACATCTAAACATATGCATATGACAAATGTGTTTTAACGAGATCTCCGTTTTTTTCCGCAGTTTTTATCCAACTCTTACGGTTTATCAGTTATGTAAAGTTCATCCAGAATGAGGAGATCTTTAGAAGCTATTCCCAGAAAATTCAGGATGTACATTTCGTTATTGGTGAAATCATCTTTAATAAGGGTATTTTAATCAAATTCGTTACAAGCATTTATGAGAAAAACAAAGATTTCGAAAATGTTTCCATGAAAACAGTAGATAGAAGTCGGAAATTTTCTTGAAAATCTTCATTTCGCAACCTTGGAACAGACAAATTTGGTATTTAACGGTCCTATCGTTTTTGAACTACGCTCACCACGTACGCACACACGCAATATTTTGGTGCAATACAATACATTCCCTATAAGCTATTTATATCAGTGCTGTCCAAATTTCTCATGTCCTCAGACATATTTTAACTCGTACATAATGCGGTGCGGGCGCCACTACCAAAAACTAATACCAACTACTACCACCACCATTCCCACTACTACTGCAAATATGTATCGTGTAAAAGTATTTCAAATAATTACAATTAAAATTGCTCAGGTTTACAACTTATGTACATAATCTGTAGCTTGGCAGTGCATATTTGCTGTAAAGTGCATAAAAATGCGATGTGAAGAAGCTGTTCTTAATATGTCATCTAGATACGAGTCTGTCAAACTGGATCCGTATTTATTCTTGATAATCCTCATAGGCAAAAATGTGACCTTGCAAAGATATGTTGAGCCAAAAAAGGAACAAGTTTTCAAAGTAACGCCACCGACGATCGGATATCTATTTATGTTCACCAGAGTCCAGAAATTGCCTGAATTTGATAAGTATGATTTCAAAGGTATGTCTTCTTGAAAATTAAAAATGTCCATTTCTAATTCTTCAATTTCCAAAATTTAATGTATCCTATCTCCAAGTCCAGTAATGTCAACTGAAGCAAATGGGTTGCTGATAAACATAATCACTGGATCAAATGCTGAAACGTTACTATCTCTAGAATTTAAAGATGCTGGGCAAAAGGGAGAACATCACATTCGCCGATATTTTCGGTTTCCATAACTGTTTCGAAAATTGGAAAGTGTGATAGGAGATATATTTTTATATGCGCAATCCATAAGTTTAGTTTCCTCCGAAAAGCATTCACAGGTACTTGTCGTGGCTGAAATGTTGCAATTTTACCCTTGCAATTCGAGGTTGAGCTCATTTCATTTTGAGATGATGTCTGCCAAGAAACCCAATTCTATCAGCCACGGCATCTCAACAAGTTCTTGACAATATTGCCTGGGTGACTATTTAAGGAAATCTCTTATCTCGTCCAGAAGACAGCAGAATCTTTTCACCCTATTAAGTCACCTTACGTCTACATGAATTATGTAACGATGCTCAGAATCCGTTATGTGTATATTCAAAAGATTTCGGAAATATCGGTGACATGCAGAAGATGACCTGATGTGATTTACTACACAAGTTACAATTTTCATGGCACGGGAAATTCAAAACGTTTGTGCATAAAGTTTCCTGGTGGTTAATACAATAAGAAAGATATTTTGGAAATAAATCATCTTTAGCATAAAGAGCAAGAAATCCGTTTTTCTTTCCAGTCACTCAAGGCGCCCCAGTCTGTAATTATAGCAATAGTTTAATGAGTGGAATGTTACTATTTTTCGCAAATTTCAGTCATGTATTATATACCTATGTCTTCTCCCCTAGAACGTTCATGAAGTGACACTTTTACAAATTCCTCTCCAACTGTAAAGTCATGAAAGATCATTCTAATAAATAAAGACAAGTTTCCAATATCAAACATATCAGTGCTTTCATCAAACTGAAGCGAAAAATATTCACACGATTGCAGGTTCTGATATAATTGAGATTCTAAATTCTTCGTAATCTGTTCAACACGCCTAGTAACAGTGTGGTGAGATAACTAAGTTGTGTTATGGAAGACACAAGTGCAGATTTATCTTTATGACCATTGAACATAGATTCCACGGCACTAGTTACTGAAAGGTGTTTTCCTTTTCTCTAAAACATACTTTGTAACACGCCATTGTCACGTTACTATTTTACTGAACTGGCTTTGTAAATACACATTGCTGTAATGTTAATTTACATCTTAAGGTTCTAACTTTATGTTTTCAGAAGTTATAATTCAGAGGTTTGTGTAATTTGTCGAAAAATGAAGTTCTACGTTGTTTTTCTCGGAATCAGATACATTACTGTTACATAAACAGGCGCTTTCCTCTGAATTCAACAATACTGCTCTTCCCAATCATTGTTAAAGCTAAGTTCTTTGTCTCCAAGCCACACTATATTAAGAACATCCATCCGACACAAGACACGTAACTGAACCTACATTCACAAAACTCTCAATTATGGTAAATGTTTATTTAAAAACCTAACCCCTTCGTTTGCTATCCATATAAGATAACTATAAATAAACCGACCCCAACAATGTTTAAAGGAGTGAACAACTGTTTGCGATAAAGCTTTGTTGGAATTAAAGTGATTGTCAATTCCCAATAATTGAGTTCTACTATTTGTTGAGGGAAATAATTAGTGCAGCTGAGAGTGTACAAAAGGAAATTACATGTTCAAGGGTTATACTAATAAGATGTTCGGAGGGATATAATTTTGTCCTGATATTTGACTTAAAATTAGAAATTCTCAGAATAAAAATTTGGCTCATGAAAGGCGCTAGGAAACCACATTTCGGACCCCATGGGATCTGAGGCATCGGACAGGACTGACATACATAGTACGCCCAGTATCAAAGGAAATCTTCGGCGGATTTTGATCGTTTTCTCTGGTGTTTTCAGGCGTGTTCAGCACTAGCCGATAAGATATGGCTACCAATCTTGATAAGAGGTCTGTATGACATACTGAATGCGCTCAACTCTACCCGTTTCTCTTTTGACCAATACCATCGAGAGCGTAAATATATACCTATTTCATTTCCACGCCATTCCGTAACATTTGTTGTGGTTATTGGTGTAACTATTTATCAGAAGTGGCGCACTCTTGCACCGTGACCTACAGCAACTAACCCTGCCTTCGCAAGGCCATGTGCTAGGTTAAATAATGTGACGTTGACTCGAGGTGCGGTTAGATTTTCTTTGGCGCGTAGAGAAAGTAAGAATAAGTGATTGACAGAATTCATATTAATTAGCGCTTTACAAAGTTTTCAGATCCATATAAAAATAATAGTTTGGTGACATGTAATATTCAATACTGGCACTGCATAGGCGTGAGTTTGTTATCTCTTGACGCGGGCTGGTCAGATTTCGAATTCCATTTTGAATGTTGGCAGCGACAATGCCTTCGAACGTTAGAGAAACGCTTCCTATTGTTGCAGACTCACAAACAGTCGAGAAAAATATGTGACCTACGAAGGCGACCGCTAACAAGCCGTTATAGACCTCAAGTTCTGAAGTTGTAAAATCATGAGGAGGTATCAGTGAAATAATTCACTTCATGCGCATGAAATATTTAATGAATTATGATGCGTATTGTTCATTAGGGTACGGTATGGTGGCCAAGTTGTCACACAGCTTGTCACTCACCAAGGCGGGCGGTGTTCAATCCCTGGGGACCACACGTGCGATTTGTGGTGCATAAAGCGGCGTCTGGGAGGTTTTTACCCGGATTCTTTGGTTGCTCTCACCATTAGTTCCAACAATTCCTCCATCATCCCCTTTCCTATCATGCATTTTGCCTTAATCCCTGGCTACGGTCCGATCCCTCGATCAGTGTTCTTCATTCCATGATTAAACGATGGCTGGCTCCTCGACAGACTTCTGGTCTTAGGCACTCACGATAAGTCCTAGAGGGTGTGGAGCCCTGCATACAAGAGATTGCACCAACTAAGTTAAGAACGAAACAAAATATATTGTAGTATACCAGATAATCATTATCTTCGTCTACCTCTTGAAGCTTTATCTCGTATTTGTACACCACGCAGGTAAAGTTGGCGATGTGATGCAGGGATTTCGAGAGTGGTACAAAGATATCTATATCTATATTATAGATATGAAACTCTGTAGACGGGAGCAGCATTCCAACTAGAACATGCTCGTTAGAAACCGCCGCTCCAGCCACTCCTATATAACAAAACAACCGCAAGCCAAAGCAGTCACCTAGCACGCAAATGTGTGCTTCATGATGATGAACGCGACGTATAATAATAATAATAATAATAATAATAATAATAATAATAATAATAATAATAATAATAATAATATAATTAAAATCTTCATAATAAGAATAATAATTATGGTAATAATAGTAATAATAATAATCATAATAATCATAAGAATAATTATAATAATAATAATCATAATCATCATCATAATTATAATACTAATAATAATAATAATTATAACCATAATAATAATTAAAATCGTAATAATAATAATAATAATAATAATAATAATAATAATCATAATAATTATAGTATTATTAATAGTGAAGAGTAAAAATTATAATAATTAATGATAAATATAATCAAATAATCTTATTACTATTCTTATTATTGTTGTTGTTGTGGTCTAATGAACTACAGAATGTTAAGTATTTGCATAAATATTATAATACAATAAGAAGGTGAATTTGCAAAATAATACAAAATGTATGTTGGTTAGATCGATGTAGCAATCGAAGATAAATGTTAGTACCTACACCAAATACACATGCTTTACACATGGTAAGTGTTAGCAATACAGAATACTGCTAAAAGAAAAACAAAGAGTTAATAATCATCGTGTTCCACTTACATGACTTTCTCTGCCTGTTGTGCAAACACTGTTCCTACAATATATTATTCTTTATGTACATCATGCTAATCAAGATAAACATTACCAGAAATACTCTTATTCCTTAGTTTATACTGTATGAGTGAAATAAGGGAACAGTCTAGGCTAAAGTGACATTCAAATCTTTTAAAGGCTTTCGAATCACGTTTTCGAAACCGAGTGAATCCTTCAATCGTCTGAACTGTATACAATTGGGCTACGGCCATCTGATTTACACTCAACTACTAATTCTGGATATTATGCCGACATTTATTCCAAGGGTTATTCCAAGAATACACGTTATATTATTACCTTTATGCCAATTAAACTCCATTATTTAGGAGTAAGCTTTAAAATAGGTGGTTGGCTAAATAAAGTATCTTTATTAATGTGAAATTATTAAAGTTATTATACAAACACTTAGTGTTTGGTTCATTGATTGTATATGCATGTGAGAGAGATTCATATTAAGGGTGCCAAAAAGAAAGAATAACAAGAAAAGAAGAAGAAAAAATAAATTGATTCTGACTGACTAGATAAATTCCATCTGGCTGTTCACTCTATTATCAGGAAATTGACCATGTTTTGCCAGTACAACATGGCAATTTGCTCCTAGGTGGTCTTATAATTGCCCATCAGGTGTCGTTTTAAATGCCTTAACTGAAGCTACGGAAAAGCATTAGAAGTGAAAAGTACACGGCAAGAAAACCAACAGTTCGACGAGATCTCGTTGTGGAGAAGAAAAGCAGTAATGCAAAAAGAAAAGGATAGAAGAGGCAGCAGCAGAGAACAGGAAAAGGAAAGCTGAGAGTCCAACCTACCAAGCTGGTGGACTTTAATGTGAGCCAAGCATTCAAATCTTTCCTTGTTTTCTCACTATTAACATTTTCAGCAAATTTCTTTCTTTAAAATGCTCGTTGCGGAGCCGCTTTTCTGTTACTCAAATAAAGTTTGATGTACATGTTCACAGAAGTACAATGAATTAGAATTGCTCTAGATTTTACTGTCAGATATGTTTACGCATATGGCTTCAATTTTCAAACATAAAAATTGTTTTTATGACAAAAAAAAAAGAAGAACATTCATAACCTTAAAAAATGTTGGCGCCAAAACAAAAGATGATACATAAAAACCAAAGGCAATTTAAAAAATTAGATGTATTGTGAGCCTAAGGTCAAGATTTTAATTTTTTGGTCGCTAGGGACTTCTTAGTACCGTGACAAAATCACAAACAAAGTTCACAATAACTTCCAAAGCGTTAAATCAAAATAGATCAAATTTTCACTGTAACTTATTTGTATTTATTTTATTTTATTACTTTCCTCAATTGCGGGCTGCCATGTAGACAAAGTATAACCACACAATTAACATTTTTAAAAATAATTTACAATGCTAAAAATAAATCGTATAACTAAGTACAAATAACATATAAAATTAGAAATGATAGACTTCAAATCTAATACAAATAGCACATACAATCTTCTCAAGAAAACACTAGTAAGTTCAAAATTACAGGACAAAACTTAATGAATCGTTATAGCTCCAGCATTAAAACAAGTACAAATGATTTCTGAGGATGAGAATAGATCCTCTGATTGCCATGATCGCTATTGTATGCAGTAGGCGTTTATCCAGACATCTGTGGTATAAATTATTATATTATTAGTTTGGAATTTCAAACTTTCAGTCATACATGTCCTGAAGAATGTTTTGTGGATTTAAGTTTTCGCTGATAATACAGTCCGCCAATATATGTACTTTGTCCTTATTCACATCACAGAATTCACATATTTTCTTGCCAGAACCGTCAGTCAACCCAAGCTTCGGAGACGATTTTTTAAGTAACATTTGGAACGTAGTGATCCGTCATCAACATAACGTCCAACTTCAGTCATTGCCCAGAATTTGAGGACCCTTGTGAAACACCAAGAAGTATTTTCTGAAACCCTATTTCTTTACCATCTACAAATATCACTTCCGAGTAGTAAAATAGGCCTCATCATCGAGTTATAAAAACCTTTATGTTGTTCTGGCATATCAGGGATGCGGAACAGTACATAATGGTTCATTCAGCTATATTTCTGATTTAGTACCTGAAGGATATATATGCTATTCTCATCTCATTCTAAATATTCCTACAAAATAGGAAAAACGCTTAAAATTCGGAATAACCAAAGCCCTATCTATCAAAGATTAAATCCAGCAGTCGTTATCGGCGGATGGCAGGACATATATCGCAGATGGCATTCAGCTCTTCGAGTACAAACCACCCCGTTTCATGAAAAGCTAACCCTATTGAATACCTTATCGACTTAATTCATTATGTTTCATACGTCAGCTAAGTATTTGCAGATAATTTTCACGATAGCAACGGTATTAAAGGTAGTCGTTCCAGTCTGTTAGAAATGCCAGTTGGACCCAACATGCCCTGGGAAAACGGACCCTATAATCGCATCCTGTTGGTGATTACATGGATGACCGGATTTTGTTGGTGTTGGTCGTCGTCTTGCTTGTAACAATTGCTTCCACTCCTGTGCCCCTTATCTCGTGTATATCTGGATTACAAGGTCGGTGCATTTACCCAACGACAGCTTTAGCGCCTCTCCAACAGAAATGATCGCGCCAGTAACCTCTGGACAGACGGGCTCCAATAGGCGTCCATATATCACGAAAAGCCGGAGGAGCAGAATATGCACAGATACAACATGATGCTCAATGTTGGCTAGGCATATGCTATTTAGTAACCGAGGCTATTCTTTGATAGAGCTCTCGACTAATTCAAAACATGCTAAATTAACCCGTATACGGTTTAGATGCTAAGAGCTTATGCCAACTGATTAATTTGCAATGCAATGATGGTCGATTGAGATGGATCATGTATCTGACTAGATGCTAGCGAATATCAGACAACTACATTATGGGTGTGATAAGTCTAGTACCCTAGCTGCTACACCTATTTGGAAAATTTCTAACTTAAATGGATTATTTTAATTAGATAAGTTACTTTGTTGCATGCAATCGAATCTAACTGTTCAATTTAGCGGAATGTGAGCATTGTTCTCTTAGATTCCAAAACTCAAAAGGTTCAAAAACACGGCCCTGCTAATATTTGAAATTCTTTTGAGATTCCAGATGTTTTAGCTATACATTTAAAGTGGCTCATTAGTAAAGAAACATGTAGCCAATAGCACACTTGTATATATTTTAACATGCAGTAATTTATTCTGGTGGATATAATGAATACTTACTTACAAAAACAGATAAAAACGTATATAGTTAATTTCAGGTACGAAATATCACTTGAAGCACCCTGCATTCTGTGATAGAAGATAAAAATTAGATATTTGTAAACCTGAAAGCCAGTTTTTTACGTTTTTTTTATACTGCGTGCTATGGAAAAAATGTTCTCTGAAGTGGGGAGTTTCCTAAAGGTATAAAACATTTTCCGGCCTTTCAGCAAAGCTTCTCAACAGACTCGCCGTTTAATTCCGGTATATTGTCATGGTAGCTCAGTGTTAGAACAACCGTCTAGAGACCGGGATATCCGTGGTTCAAATCCAGCTATGGCACTGAATTTTTCAGTCTGACTACACTGTTTGTGAAAAAACTATTATCGTCATCCTTATTACCATCATCCCTTTTATCATCATTATTCTGTGGATTTGATGGAATGTTAAATTAGTATTAGGGATTATAAACATCACTCTTACCTTACTACTAAATCAATTAAATTTCAGTGTATCAGTTAATCAAAGTAACAGTTAAAGCTAAATGCTAGTATGTTACCTGGTACGCGCAGACAGTGCGAAGTACTGTAACTAAAACTATAACGGAAGTATGCAGTGTAATGATATTACAGTACAGATTTTACATGCTTGATTTTGACATGTGGTTTGCCTTTTCGAAGTGGACGGCGATTCGGGAATAGCCTGGACAAGTCACATGACCGCACGACTCTCACTCGCGTAGGCAGCAGGAACCATATTTTACTCCAATTCAATTTCTAAAATCAATCTCCTCGTATTCAAGAAATGAAACGGTCCATACACGGTCCATATGTACTCAAAAATATTGAATATTTCAGTTTCAAGTTATTGCATGGATTTTGAATCCTATCCCATGCGAATTCTCTGGTAATTCAGGTTTGCTTGGATATAATTGAAATTCTTGCACTTAATACCCGTCTTTTTTTCTAAAACACACTTTCAAAAAGTCTTAAGAATAAGGTACGCTTTTATGGTTGTAATGCGATTAATATTCTATGCTTAAAGTGCGGAGGAAAAAATAAATAAAGTGGTAAAGAAATAAGTAAAGTATAATCGCTGTTTAAGATGTTATTCATGTAAATATAGCTCTGCGAGAGAGCTCTTAATAATTTAATTATACACTTTTAAAGCCGAGATACATAACACAAAAATAAAGCTAAATAACTTCACTACCATCCTTGGTTCTGATTGCTCTCCAGAGGTGCAGCTATTCAGTAAGACATCTCGGCAGCAAATATACGACTGGAAGGGCTCACCCTCATCGCTTGCTTGTGAGCAAAGTAGACCGCAATGTTTTATTTTCTTAGGTATATTTAATTTTCAACATTGGCAACAGAGAAAATTGCGGAAAAGAAAACACAGAGCAATGGATTTCCTTGCCTTTGGCTTCCTCATTTCTGTGCTTTTCTATGTTTCTTTTCCTCCTTCCTTTGTTTGTCATCCTTTTAATTTTCTTGCCTTTAGGTATCTCGAAAAAAAAAAAAGAAAAAAAGGTTGGTTTTTCTCAGATCTAACCATCTGGATAAAAACAAAATTCAATAGAATAGTAGTATACCAATGACTACTTCGGTTTATGAGCGGAAAGCTGAAAGTTATTCTTCCCGATATCGGTGTTGCCGGTAGTGAAACACAAACACGTCTGCTTCGCAGTATAGATATGGGATCACATGGAAATGAATATTAAGATTACGTACTTGTGACAGCTTGTTGCTGCTGGTACACAACTATATTGCGGATGGTGTACACAAGTCGCTGTGCTGTAAAGGACTAGAGACTAATTTGGCGTTCCAGACATCACATTTTTTTTCCACGGGTGAGTATGACTAAAACGGTTAATAAAAAATTAGATTAGGCAGTTATTCAGAAACAAATTGCATGCCTGGCCCGCTACTGGAAGTTACACAGGTAGCTTGGAAAGCTCCGCGTCGCTTGCTTACGCACTGCATTCGTAAACATACCTACAGACTGCGCAATGGCTAGCTCACTTTAAGCTCCTTGCCTTACGACACTAAGCTAAAGACTATGTACCTTTATTTGTTTGTTTATTCTTCCAACATTGGTTACCAAAATTGAGTGAAAGGAAATTACTGGGAAAATAAGTGAAGTGCCATATTTTTAATGAATTCTTTTGTAAATGTCATTATGATTGTATTGATGCTTAGTTAAAATGCACTGATATTGTATAAATATCCCTAAGGCTATTGTTTATACATTTCTGGTTATTACGTAAATATTTGTATAATCAAAATACCCCATGGGTCTTATAATTTGAAACATTTTTTCGCAATGCTACTAGCGCTTTGAATCACAAGCAAAAATTGAAAAGCTATTACATGTATATAGTTATAATGAACGAAATGAGAAATTGCTTATAAACCTATAAGAACATAAATATTCTCAAAGAAAATGTATTAATGCTATTAAAACAATTTTTGTCCTGCATAATGATACTACGGTTACTTCTGGGAATTTGTAATGTAATTTAAACAAAAATTGAGATGCAAGGAGCATTTTAAAAGTTTGAAGATGTAGTTTTGAGACCAACGTTGTTTTAATACGATCTTTAATGGCTGTAGACTTCGAAGCAAGAGCAAATAAATAGACAATTTGACTCCCTACTGATGTCCATAAATTCCAACATCTATTTACTACAAAAATATTTTCGTTCCTTTTTTTGACCAACTGTGATTTTAAATTCTTCTCCCCATGTCTCTTAACGTTACTAATCTTGAGCATGGAGTCAAGAAACTCATAAAGACAACACTGGCAAGAATACTATCAGAATGATACCAAAGGACTGTAGGTAATGTTAAAAAAAATAATCCCTTTGTAGTGAAAAATTTAATTTACTACCTTAACTTGAAATATTAAATGATAAATTTACACATTTAACAGCTGCTGATTACCCTAAGTTGTTGACAGTTTACCGTTAGAATAGTTACAAAATAGTAGGACAAGAAGTACCAGTTACTGTGGTTGGCGCGAAATACGTATGTTTCACGTTTTACAAGCTTGAAACTGTCCGACTCATAACTTTTCAGTAAGTATGAATGAATAAGTGTATTTATTTACATAACAATATCATACATAGAATTTCAACAATCGCACGGGTTCACAGACCGTACGTGCTTTTGTAATAAACACTAAAAGCAATATTAAAACAAAAACAACAACACAGAATTAAAAGAGTAAACACGAAAATAAAAAGAAAAAGGTAATACACAATCTAAAGCAATATTAAAATAACAATAACGAATTAAGAGTAAACCCGAAAATAAAAATACAAAGATATTCAAATATAGCAATTTAAATTTACAGCACAGAGTACACCTTCATAAATGCGCTCTCTTATAATAGAAATATATTCACTTAAAAGAAATATATTCACATAATATATATACAATATATAAAAACATAACACAACAGTAACCTAAGTATGACATAATATATATGCATGTAAAACGTGGTAGTCAATTTTGTTTAATTGATCTTATATCTCTATTGGCAGCCTCCTCAGATCTCAGCTGTCTTGCCTTAAATATAAATTTACCTAGCCCGTCCATGTTTTCCGTGCCTGCCAGTAGCGTCCAACATGCTTCTAGCCCAACATTCGCGGTGGTAAAGAATCGCGGTAAATATTTTTCCCGCCATTCCTCCGTAACCCTACATCTTGCCAAGATGTGAGTCCACGACTCCCACTCCTCGCAAATGGGACAGATTCTCGTACCATTCTTAGCAGAAATTTTCGTGCTCCTCCATGCTCCTAGTCTAATCCACGCGAGCCTCTCTCTAATGAGTTTGGTACCTGTTTGGTACCCGATTTTAGCCCAGACTGTACTTCTAATGAAACCTTCTCTGTGCATTGCGCAATTATTTGCTGCCTGTCAATATCACAGAGGTGGTTCTTAATTTTTCTCCAAATACTCCGTCTGTTTGCCTGCCCCGCCATCCAAATGTATCCCATCCCAATGGTTTCCAGCCCTTTCTTTAATTTTGATGCCCACTTCGAATTACCTTCCATTCGCAACTGTTCACGGTAACAGACTGCCCTTAATTAGAGATTGGTTTCCGTGAACGATTCTCACCCAATATTTAACTGCTCTGATTTTGCACTCTATCGTTTCACTATGTGCCCCGAATTCCCTAATTATTCCGCAGTTTGCCGTACCCTTCCCTACACCCAGAATTCCTTTAAAAAATTGGGTCCTTACTTGATCCAGATTCCCTGTTTGTTCCCACACCCATATTTCTCCTCCATATGTCATCGTGGATCTAACTGTCGCTCTGCATACAGTTTCCATTAAGGTTATGGATATATGCGGAATTTTGCAGCGTATCCGGAGAGCATCCACCGCTTTCACCCTTGCTTTGTGTTTCGTGATGTCAATGTGTTTTGTCCATTTTCCGTTCATTGTAAATGTGAGTCCCAAGTACACAAAAGATTTAACATTGTCCAGTATCTGTCCTGCATATGTCCAAGTCTCCTCCCTGCTATAAACAGAACCATTTTTGAAAGTCATTGCCTTAGTCTTATTCACATTAACTGTAAGTAGCCATTCATCGCAATAATTCTTAAGTTTGTCCAGTCCTCACTTCAATCCGTTAACTGTCGTAGAGCACAATACTAAATCGTCCGCGTATAAAAGTGCCGGGATCTGCGAAACCGCTACTACCATTGCTTGGATATTCTATGCTATCATTGCATCAGTAATATCCACAAAGGGATTAAATAGCAAGGGAGATAAAATACAACCCTGCCTCACTCCCCTATTGCTTAGGCAGCTCTCCGACACTCTGTATCTGTCGTACTTTACACAGAATTCAACATTTTGACAGATTGCCTGCAATGCTCTAATAATTTTACTTGATAACCCCTTTCTGCCTAGTTTATACTATAATGCATTTCGATTGATAGAGTCAAATGCCTTCTTAAAGTTCACAAACAGTAAGTAACTGCAAGTTGTCCTTTAGCATAAAGGCTGGGGTAGGTGTGCTTATAGCACAATGAGAAACCCGTTTGTTTTTATTAAAAGTGTTTGAAAAAAACTACACTCTCTGAAATGTGAGTGTGGGCATCACAATAAGTGCTTCGTGCACTGCGTAGTCTCACTGATGTAACTTTCAATGCTGCATAAAAACATACGTAAATCTCGCACTAGTTCCCAGTATCAGCTATAAGACTTACATTCGTCCGGCGTCGTTTAGAAACAACCTCTATTAATTATGCAAAATAACAAATACACGAGATTAATGTTAACAAATATCATTTTATACATATCAGGAAACAACTCTCTGACTTAAAAATTATGTTGCCCATACGATCCCCACGACAATCCACCAGGCTAAGATCAATAATACTAAGCGGATTTAGTAAAGTTTCGACTCGAATATCTTAATCTTTCAGTATGTATTGTCTTCTAAATTTATATCACATCTAACTCTTCAAATACCCCAGAGAAGCTTGCAACAGACAGAGATAACCGGAAGTTTTTGAAGGACAAACCATGTTTCCATTGTTTGAGAGGTTTGTTTTCCACTGAGGTGATCCATAGCTGCCATGGAAATTTTAGCAGTATATGGTGGCACCATCTTGCTTTAAGAAGCTCATATTTCTAGTAATCGGAAGCACAGTTGCATCTAGACAAGTGACCTTCGACAAGCAATTCGGCATTAATAATTTCCGACTGCAAAAAAAAAATTGCTGGGGCCGACGGATCACCGTTATTAGTCAAGAATCACTTATATAATGCAATGCTCTCCATCACGTTTATCACATTTCCCCTTTAATTGTATGCATACTTTGAAATGGTCTTCAGGATACATGATCAATCTAGGCAATCGAATTGGAGAACATGAAAATTATGGGGTACCCAACCTGAAGAAACGTTCTTTAAAAGAAGTTACCGAGGGTAGTTCATGAAGGATGATGGTTGAAACTAATTCTTAATGGTAGTCAGTCTTTTCATTTCCTTCAAGATTATTTTCACAGTGCTAATGTTTTTCTTAGTCATTACTGTTGTTGGTCTGCTACTCTTCAGTTCATCTTTGAGATTGCCGCGAATTCTTGAATTCTCCAAATCAGCGAAACGCAGTGGCAAGTGATGGAAAATAGTTCCCAAGGGCCTTCCCCCTCAAATATTCAAGTGTCTGCGTTTCATTTAAGCAATATTTGAAGTCGTAGAACGTCATTGCACGAAAATGCTTTCTTTGAATCCCCATTGCACTTGTAAGAATGTTCATACTTTCCAGACTTCAAACACAGTGAATGGCATAACAATGCTCTGCTTGTTGCCATTGCATTACCAACACATCAGTTATTTCGACACAGCAACAATGCTTTCCTCAAGGGTGATCACTATTCCGTGTCTCTATACTTATCCAGTGATCATCTTATGAAATGCTTTATAAGATCAAACATCTATAAAAACTGCGTAAAAATAAAACATGTTTATTGAGTTTAATAACAGCAGAGTCCATATTTATTAAATTTGAAACCCCTTTTTTCGGAAGGGTATTTTTAATTACCCTGAAATTATTTAATTAATATACGAGTGAAGCACCACATAAAATATATTTCCTCCAGTAATTACTAACAGAAACCGGAAACCCCTTCCAGAAGAGGGGAAAATTAATTTCAAATAATATCCTACCGCTCTCGCTTACCGACCGCTTCCATCTCACAACTGAAGCCGCTGCATTACATTTCTCTGAATCGAGGACATTACTTTTCTCTCAATAAGTCCCTCTGCTGCTATCGCCAGATTTATTTTACACATTTTTCTCAAATAAGCACAAACGAAGGGCAGTCAGTACTTAAACACAAGGGTTCAAAGTGTACCATCTCATATACAATACAATCAACCATTAATGTAAGCATCAACGGAGTACTTTGAGACGGTACATATCGTGTCACGGAATTAAAAGGTCTCTTAAAGGGATATATACATTATATCCAATATAATATAAATTATACTAAGAAGGGACACATTTATAAAATAGAAAAGGCCAGGGATGAAAATCTCCAAGAAGGCAAGGACACAGTTATTACAAACTGGCACTCCACACAGGTAGGATAGTATCGCTAAGGGTAGGACAATGAACCGAAGGGGGCTGGAAGCTCCACTTCCCGAGGGTGGACATAACAAAGCAAGCATAAACAGTTCTTTTGCTGGTCGAGCGATAGGTTTTCACTAGCCATGGAAGATCCGCGGAGGTAAGATTGATACTTGGGTCCGCAGTGGAGCCGAATGAACCACATAAGGCCGCGACGAAATAGTGTTGATTTAATAGGCCAGAATACGCTGGAAGTCACTAGCCATGGAAGATTCGCCGAGTTAAAACGTGATAGCCGAGTCTGCGGTAGAAACGAACGGGTTACATATGGCCGCGACAAAAACAGCATTTATTTAAGGCACCCGAAGATGGTCAAACGTAATAAGGAATGATAGGCGTAAAGAGTAGCTGAAAGGGGGCAAAACTTAGGAGTAATGCATGTGTGTTCGACGGCAGAAAAGGTCGAAGAAAATGAATGAATGAGTTCAATAACAACCTTGAACTCGAAGAAAACCCACTTGTGTTAATGGATTAGAAGCTCCTTAGGGAATAGGCAAACCGAAAAACAAATCAGGAAGATGTGTTTAACTCAATGTGGCAACCCTGGTCTAAACAATAGACAGCTGCTTGGTTATAGGCAGTAATGATCATTTTCGAATGTTGGAAGGGATATGTTTGTCTACGCTAAAACTACAAAAAATCTAATGCGTCCCATTCACATAGCTTTCCCTACCTTTTCTGTAAGCAAACTATTCTTACAAAATGTTATTTTATCTACACAATGCTAATCGAGATAAACATTAGCAAACATATTCTTATTACTTGCTTCCCTATAAATAGAGGGGAAATAATGTGATATACTAGGCTAAACCGATAGTCAAATCTTTTCAAAGCTAGTCACTACAAAATACAATTGAAATTGGATTCTCCTTATATGACCAGGCGTAAATGAAGCTAAAACTGGCCAAGCCTGGGCACATACTTAATGGAAGTTGGTGCACTAAGAGATAAAATATTTGTGTTTGAGCAATCTATGTGTATAAATACGTGGTGTAGTTGTGAGTGCCAGTGTGTGTGTGTGATATCAAAATGTTCTTTCTTTTATTGTTCCATGGTTATGTTGCCTTAGCGCGCGAGCGTGTGTATGTGTTTGACTGCGTATTTCTAATGTTGTTAAGATATATAAAATAGATATGTAGCTAATATTCTAAATTCAAGTATTTTTAGGCAGCATGTACGGCCACCCGACCCATGCGACTGTGTGACGTAAATATTATATTGTAAACTGAATAATAAACTGCTACTTCTACTAAAAAAAACAACTAATGACGACATGCTGTTTAAGAAACCTTTAAGTAGTTAACAATTGAAAGCAACATAAGAAATATCTAGGGAGTGGTTTTTTCTGCCAAAGAAAATATATTACATAAATGGTGTCTTTTAACGAAATCTATACCTTTTGTGTAGTATGTTTTGTTTATCAATTACGGTTTACAAGTTCTACAAAAGTCATCCGCAATGAAAATGACTTCAAAGGTTATTCCCAGAAAATTCAAGATACACCATTACCGTGTGTTTGTAATGAAAAGATCTTAAACATATTGTAATGTACTCAAAATCGTTAGAGCCATTTAAATAAAGTAATAATTTCGAGATAGATATAGAGAGAGTAGGTCGGTCGGTCGGTCGGTCGGTCGGTCGGTCGGTCGGTCGGTCGGTCGGTCGGCAGGCAGGCAGGCAGGTAGATAGGTAGATACTTTATTTCACTGCTTAGTTCGTGGCCCGGTGGCAGAGCTGTCAATGTAATAATACAATGAGTTAAATAAACAATAATGTGAATAATACACTGTTAAAATGCCAATGACATCATAGTATACTAATACATACATAAGTGTAACAACAGTAATAATAACGCAATATTTGTATTTACTATCCTCACTATAAATCACTCTTCTTTAGTCTCTTTTTAAAACTATTTACACTTTGAGGCAAAGTCTCCAGTAAATCTGCAGGTATTTTGTTCCATTCGTTTATTGTTCTATTTGTGAAGGAGAATTTCCTATGTCTGTTTTCTGTTCCCTATTTCTTATTTTTTCCGAGTGATCATTCCTCCCACAGTATAATGGCTTTAATAATCGTTTAGATATATCTTTCCATGCAGGTACCCCCCTTATAGGCTCTAAAAATTGCACATAGCCTTGCTCGTCTCCTACGATTTTCTAGTGTTTCCCAGGAAGTAGCAGTGCTGGTATGATTTTCGAATCGTTTACTTCTGTCTACAAATTTAGCTGTTCTTTTTTGAACTCTCTCTAGTGCCAGTTTTTGCCCCACCCGATACGGATCCCAACATGCAGCACTATATTCTAATATTGGTCGAACTAAAGAAGTGTATGCCAAATTTCGCGACTTTCCATTGCTGCGATTTAAAATCCTCATTGCGAAATGCAACGCTTTCCACGCCTTCCCAGTGATCGAGTTTACATGTTCCCCCCACTCCAATCTTTGGTTTAGTATTACCCCTATGTAAAGAATTCTTCTATTTTAAACTATACTGTTATACACACAAACACACACACTCCACTATTTTATTCAGGGGTCTTCAAAACGTGCATCATCAATGAAATCTTGGTATAAAATTTTGGGTGGAGTGGAATACCTTCTCTTCCTACTATTTACATTGCACATACGTGCTAGAGAAACCAAGAAAAAGCATTCAAAGAAGCAATATTACCTTCTTTACCTTTGGTCCATCTCCATCATTGGGAATTAATGATAAGATTTTCTTTCCTTTGAAGTTTTAAAAGTAACGCTTAATTTTCGTTCACAAACCCAATGTTTATTTTTAAACTAATCTAAAAAGCCAAAATTATTCTAATATATTACTAAAAATTAATAAAAACATTTATATATAATAAAGAAAAAAACAAATAATTCAAATTATTATTCGCCAAAAGTAAATAGTTTGTGATTCACTATTTGACATATTAGTACGTATCACACTGCCTAGCCATCTTTCATATTAATGAAGTAAACAACAGCGAACTCGCTTGTAAGAAGGGGTAGCGTGAACCAAGTGTTCAGGTTTTAAATACCCCTTAGCAGTTTTTTTAATCGTCTAAGGTATACTGTAAACCACAATCAAAGCTAAACGAATCAGATGCTAACGCACAGTTTACGTACTAAAACTTAATCAAATATTGATATTCATTTTTGTAAAATCATTCTGAAAAAAGAAAACCTTGCCTTCCATATATATACTCGTCTGCGCGCGCACCTAAGGCCAACATTTATAAGAACAGCTAAGTATTGAAGGATTTGACCCATCAACAACGTATGTCTCGGAAATGTTTTTAAACATTCTGTGTTTTAAAGAGAACTACGTTTTTGTAAAGGACGGTTAAGTAAATTGCTTAACATTTAGAGTTATATAGGTATAAGCTTATTTAAAATTATTTCTTAATGAGGAGGACTTCACACGCTACTTTCTGGAATATATATAGTGTTTTAATAAAAGTCGTTAGAAACATTTTTGTGAAAATCGTATTTCCTTCTGAGAAGGTTTCTTATTTTTTTTATCACGTATGCACAGTGTATGCAGTAGATAGAGAAGGCATTGTGTTCCACACAAAATTTCGATATCTTTATTTCACTGGGAATGCATGTTTTGAGGAGCTTTGAATAATAATAATTTTAATAATGATAATAGTAATAATTTTAATAATAATATTTTAACAACAATAATGATTTTAATTATAATAATAATATTAATAATAACAACAATAATGATTTTAATTATAATAATAATAATAATAATAATAATAATAATAATAATAATAATAATAATAATAATAATAATAATAATAATAATAATAGTGATTTTAATAATAATAATAATGATTTTAATAATATTAATGATTTTAATAATATTAATGATTTTACTAATATTAATGATTTTAATAATAACTATAATAATAATAATTATAATAATAATGATTTTAATAATCATAATAATAATTTTAACAATAACAATAATCTTAATTATAATAATAATAATAATGATAATAATAATGAGGATAGTAATAATGAGAACAATAATGATAATAATAACAATAATGATAATAATAGTAATAATAATAATAATAATAATTTAAATAATAATAATTTAAATAATAATAATTTAAATAATAATAATAATAATAATAATAATAATAATAATAATAATAATGTATTTAAAGGTTCCGTGTGTGTATGTGTATGGATAGCTTAACTCAAAAACGAAAAGCCTGTTAAATACCAAACTGGTGTTTAAATTCAGCATCTTCCAAGGAAGCAACACAAACATTTTCAGGAAAATCCCTCACCATATTATGTATACGGATATATACCATACCATATGTTTAAAATGTGTTATTACAAATGAAATGTATATCTTAAATTTTCTGGGAATAGGCTTAGGAAACCTCTTCAGTCTGGACGAATTTTTATAACTGGTAAGCCGTAAGTGAGAAACTAAAACTTACAAAACAAAAATTGTAGATATAATTAAAACATACAATATATATGATATAATTGTTATAGAGTTACCAGTTTACGAAATATTCCTTGCTATTAGTTTTCAATTTTAAACTAATTAAACTTTTCTCAAATAGGAAGTCATCTTTCGTCTCTTCTTTCTTTTGTTTTACTCTTGGCTTTGGAAAGAGACCCAAACTTCAATAACCAAGCCATAGCGACAACTTCTAAACATTTTGGCTGTCGCTTAGCCTAGTAGATCCTCTTATTTTCCTTCTAATCATAAGGAACTAATTAATAAGACCATTTCTGGTAATGTCCGTCATGATTAGCATTATGTAGATAAGAGTATAATATTTTGTAAAAATAGGTAGCAGAACAGAGAGAGATGTATGTGAATGGAACATATCAGATTTTTCATTCATTTTTAATCCAGTGCTCGGTGTGACCTCGTTATCCAATTTTTCTATTAAGTACAATACTTTCACTACTTGCCACACATAGTAGAGAAAGTAACAATTGGAAAAATAGTATTTTGTTACTTCTAGAATTCCTGACACCAAATTAATGCAGAGAGTTTTAAAATGGAAAATACTCTGATCTCTACCTTAGCGTGAGATATTAGAGAGTATTAAAATACCCGTCCTGTGTAGAATAACATATGCCGAGTGTATAAACATACAAAAAAGTATCTTATGCAATCAATCTTAAACATACATAATTATTCAGGAAGGAACATGTTTATTTTTATAGCAAGGAAACTGAAATACAGACACTAACATTGATGAACAGAGGAAGGTTTGAAGTTTTCATTTTATGGTTTCTGATGCTGTATACATTTACGAAATTTTTTGTTAGTTACACGGAAACACCGAAAAATATTTATCTTCTAAAATGTTTTTTGTTTTCAATTCAAGGACCTCAAAACAATTATTTCCAACAAAATTTCGGTATTAAACATTTGGGTGGAATACATATCTACCTACTAGATACATCGCAGAAGGGAAAAAAGTGAAAGGAATAAAACCATTAGAAACTAGTTTTGCTGCTGCATGAAATTCTGTGCAAGACGATCATAAAGTGCAGCTTCTTTTACATTAAGTGTTTTTACCTTATCTACCAGAATTATGTACATAGTAAGCAGAGAAGATGATGTATTTTGTGCAAAATTTCCAAGTCGAAATTTCACTTAAACATATTTTTTGAGGTACCATGAATAAAAAACATTTTTAGAAAAAGGATCGTGTGTGTCTTTATTAAAAAACATACTTCAAAAACGAGAAGTATGTTAAATACCCAACTTTGTATTTAAATTTAACATCTTTCAAGGATGTGACACAAAGATATTAAAAAATACCTCCTCCACCCCAAAATACCTTCTACATGGAAATTTCTCGATTTTCTTTTTTTCATTTCCTCAAAAATGACTCTAATGATGTCGGTTAAAAAGCCTTGTGTTTAAGATATTTCCCCACAAATAAAATACATATCTTGAATTACCTGGGAACAATATTTGAAGCTCTCTTTATTCTGGATGACTTTTGTATAACTGGTAAATCTAAGAGAACATCTTACCCCACAAAACATTCAGATCTCGTTTGAACATAATTTATGTGAAATGCAATTTTTGTTCATATTCCATGGTATTGGTTTTCATTTGAAAATACTCAACTTTTTCTCAAATTGGAAGTTACTTGGTTTTCTGTTACCTGACCAAGGACACATGACGACACTTTATAACTATCACACAGTGACCGGCTTTTAATAGGTTAAGGAAATTATGTGTAATACCACCACTTGTGCTAAAGTTTATCTTGACAAGTATGAAGTAGATAGAAGGAAAAGTTTTTCATAAGAACAGTTTGTTGCAGCCTAAATAGAGAAATTTATGTGAACGTTGCACGTCAATTTTTTTCATTACTGCTAAGAAACGGTCCTCACAAAAGGTAGTACAAATCTATTTGTTTGCTCTGCTCTCTGAATTCCCTGTTTAAAAACGGAAATATCGCTAAGTAAGTGTGAGTTACGAGGCAAGTTGGGGTTAAGTTGGTTCGGTTCACGTAGCATGGGGAAGGAAACATGGCCCCCTTTACTTGCGATAGACGTGTCCAGGGACTACGGCACGTAGAGGAGTTTGTAGCAATGAACTTCTACAATTTATCTTGAGAACGCATTTGACCGGAGCTAATGGCTTACGCAGGTTACTTCCCTTTCACATAGCCATTCTTCTTTTTCTTAGTTTGTATATAGCCAGCGATGCTATACTTCCACTTGGTCCGTTTTGTTCCCAAGTAGTGTTTGTGAAGACGTGTGATACATGACTTTCCCTCTACAGACTGCAGAAAATGACGAACGTGAGAGAAAACAAGCAAATTGATAGCTTATGCGCTACCTATTTCAGATGAATTCATTTCAACACATAGAAAGTGCATAAAAAGGGAAATAAATGAAGTTCATGAAGAAATAGATGTGTAAAAATACAAGAACTTTAAATTAACAAGAAGTTTAAAGTTTCATGAAGAACTAGACATGGGTATAATTATATAAGAACTTTAAGTTACATAAAGAGCACTAAATAAATTTCATGAAGTACACATGTGTATAAAAATAGAAGAATTTTTAACATGAAGAGCACTAGACATGTGTGTAAACATACAGTAACTTTAAAATAACGTTAAGCACAACAAATAAAGTTTCATGAAGAACTAGACTTATGCATAATAACACAGGAAGTTTAAATTAACACGATGAGCACTAATTGAAATTTGTGAAGAAATGACCATGTGTATAAATCTACAGGAACTTAACTTAACATGAGGAGCATTAACTGAAGTTTATGAAGAAATATATATGTGTATAAAACTAAAGGAAGTTTTAAATTAACACGGTGAGCACTAAATGAAGTTTGTGAGGATATAGACATGTGTATAGAAGTACAGGAACTTCAAGCTAACATGAAGAGCAGTTAATGAAGTTCATGAAGAACTAGACATGTGCATAAACATACAATAGCTTCAAATTAATATTAAGAGCAATAAATAAAGTTTCATAAGAAACTAGACGTAGGCATAATAACACAGAAAGTTTAAATTAACACGATGAGCACTAAATTAAGTTTTTGAATAAACAGGCATGTGTATAAAAGTACAGGAACTTTAAATTAACATGAGGAGCACTAAATGAACTTTGTGAAGAAATAGACACGTGTATAAAAATATATGAACTTGAAATTAACATGATGAGCACTAATGAAGTTAGAGAAGAAATAGACATTTGTATAAAAATACGGAAACTTTGAATTAATATGAAGAGCACTAAATGAAGTTCGTAAAGAACTAAAAATGTTTATAAAAATACGGAAGCTTTAAGTTAACATGCTCCAATTTTCAGATAATACTGCAATTTTAACAAAAAATAAAAGAAATCTAGAAATTCGATGGTTAGAGTCACACTAAAACCCAATGTCATGCCAGAATTTGAATCACGGATCACGTGGTTTCCGACCAGTTGCTCTAACCGGTGAGCTACCATGCTAGCATGTGACACGGCCCTGAATTCCTCAGATAACTCGCATTCCCGAAAACCAGCATGATGCCGTGGTAGCTCAGTGATTAGAGAAACCAGCTAGAGCCCGCGAGATCCGTGCTAGGCCAATGAATTTTTCAGTCGCACTTTACCTATCTAAATCTAGTCCGCACGGCTTGTGCGAAAAAAAAATTTACAGTGGTGGTGGTATTATTAGTATTAGTTGCTGTAGTATGTGACCTGAAATACCGGCAATATATTGATGACGGTATCGGTAAAAATCTACATTTAGATTATTTGCCTAACTCCCAAAAAGTATTAAGATCCTGCAATTTAAACAAAAATAGTTTTTATACTATAAACCTTATTATGTATGCGATAAGGTAAAATATTGCTGCAATAAAAATTGCTTTCATTGTATATTTAGAGCTTGCAGTTTTTCTTTTCTCAGCATCTTCATTCGTTCAAAAAGTTTTATACCATGGATTTTCATTCAATTCTTGTGAAACATTTCGTAATCGTTCTGAAAAATCATATAAAGAAAATAGTAATATTGATTTTCTGTACTGCAAAGGTATTTTGAATATTTATTCTTAAACCAAAATGTTCATAGCAAGTTATATATATATATATATATATATATATATATATATATATATATTTATATACAATGGATCTTACATTTTTCAAAAGATATCAGAAACAAAGAAATACTATGTTACCATTAAGTATACTAATACAAATAGATAATTCTGATATTTACAAGGATTGTTTTTATATTTTAACTTAAAGTGAACACAGGATTGCATTTTAAGCTAAATGTATTTAAAGCTTTATAAAAAACAATTTTTGTTCTGAAATCCTTATGGTGTATATCGCTATAATTTCTTGTTATAAATTTGTAAACCACAATTTTCGTAAATAATTGTTCTGAACTACAGAATTTATAATTTAAGGAAGATTCAAATTGTTTGTTAAATAGTCTTCTAGAAGTAGTTGAGCTAATTTTCCTTTAAATAAGTAATAGCATTTTAAACATACTGTGGAAAAACTTCGTAAAAAGTAGGAAGTAACTTCCTTCTGGGCAGTGAAGAAACTGACCTTAGCATTTGAAACGTTATCTTTTTCATTCCTCGGAAAATGTTATGGCACTTTCATTGCAACATTTTCAATTTTTAATAAATTCACAAATTCAGTAACTGAAAGAGATATAAATAGGGAAATGAATAACATATGTCAGTTTATAATTATAATTTTAAAAACTTCGGCAGAAAATTTCTAGTCAATAGTTGTCAAAAATGTTTATCAGACATCAGTAGGTAGAGACAGACTGAAAAAGTCAATGTCATAGCCGGGATTTGAATCAAGGATCTCCCGGTCTCTAGCTGGTTCTCTACCATTGAGCTAACATGGCAATATGCCAGCACGGTACTATATTTCTCAACTGACTCTAATGTTTCCCGGCAAACCAGAAGCAGATCTCAACAGACCCGAATGGCGACTTACAATGTCGTAAGTACTTTAAGTTCCAGGATTCATAGTACAAACAATTATTATGGCCAATTAATTTTTATTTAATTATTTTCACGCAAGCCGTGTGTAGGACAGGAGTTGGATAGGTAGAGTCACACTGAACAATTCGGGAGATCCATGGCTCAAGTCCCGGCTATAGCATTGAAATTTTCAGTCTGACTCAACCTATCCAACTCCTATCCTACACAGGGCTTTTGAGAAAAATTAATTAAATACACTAATTTATCAAAATGGTTTTAAACAAATGAAAAGTACTTAAAATTTGAAATTTTCTAAAACAGGGGCTTTAACTTATAAATAGGGTTATTATGCAGAACTTCGGCCGCTCCAAAAAGCGAATGAAACTGTGATCGATTGACTTTGTGTTTCTGATGACGATTTCAAAGGTTTTACTTGTAAGAAAAGCTTGTTTTTTTTTTGTTTTTTTTTTATTATTATTATTTTAGACAAATTCGTGTGCATGCTGGAACGGTTGGTCTTTTGCAACGACGGATATTTACCAAATAATTATACATAAACGAGTATTATATGAATAACAAATGGTTTATAATGTGTAGGTATATGCTAACATACTGGAGTTATAATGAAAAAGCTTGTTTTCTTTAACTACTGGCATGCAAGAACGTCATATGTCGCTCTTGGCAGATTACCGCGTCGTGAGAACCCGTAGGAATAATTCACCGGTTAGTGTGACTATAGTAGTTGGTGGAGGAGTATTTTTTTTAAATCCATCTGTTTTTGTAAGCAGTACCACTTGTCCTGTGGTTTTCAAAATTAGCATGAAGTTACGTTCGATTCCGTTATGGTTAGTGTGTGTGTATATAAATGTATGCTGCTATTGTGGTAGTACTTTACGGAGAAATATATCTCAGAACATTATAAAACCATTTATTATTTATATAATACTCCTTTATATAGAATTTTGTGGTAAATATCCATCACAAACGAAAAATACCAACCGTTCCAGCATGCACATGATTTCGTCTATAATAAAAAACAAGCTTTTCCGACACATAAAACCCTTTGAAATCGTCACCAAAAATACGAAGTCAATCAATCACACTTAGTTTCATTCAATTTTTAGAACGGCCGAAGTTCTGCATAATTATCATAAAAGGATAAGATGTTTTATATGTTATATTATTAAACACACAATTAGTGGATAGTGTAACGTCCGAGTTGAGGTCCCTATCCATTGTGCCATTTCATTTTCGGCATCTACGCTTATTCAGGACCTTGCCCCAAACATTCAACTTGGCACACAACAACATTCACGTCCGGATTTTAGCTGATGGGTGGATGCCTAGCACCACCACTAGAACAAGACTCGCTTGTTGGATCAGCTAGTCGCCATCCAGGGTTCATATAACTTTCGATTTCAACTATCAACATTTAATGATGACCAAGGATAAATACTAAACACACGAAATTCTGTTTAGGAGCTATATATTATTATATGCTCCAATAATTGAACGAAGGTTTTGAACACTTAAAACCTAATGCTCAATGGGGGCAAATAACCAATAGCATTGGTAATACAAAGAATTACGAATTTATTAGTAATCCTCTCCAGAGGAGCTATTTAAGTCATTATCTCTAATCCTGAATAATCTCCTTCTGAAAAGCAGCTATTCGCAACAGTATCCCGGCTCATATATTATCACTAGAGTAAGAGTAGTAAAATTGGACAGTTCTAACTAGGCAATTTACATGTTAACAATAAAATGTACAATAACAAAATTTGGGTGTATCTCTGGGCAAAGAGCACTTAATTCCATTCACTAATACAATTTTTAAATCTCCGTTTGAGAAATGAACGTTGACAAATTGTATGTGATATAATATATTTATATATTTATTTACCAGTGACTCGAAAAACATTCACTTAGAATTTTAGGTAATTATAGAGAACTTGGGCCCCTCTAGAAATTAAACAAATTGTGGTTTGACTGTAAGTTTGATGTATACTTGTTACGTTTTCACCAATTTTTTTATCGGAAAAGCTCCGTAATTAAGATAAACGCTAATTTATTTCGTGCGTAGCGATCCTTTTTTGTGAATATTTATGACGTATGCTGCCTAGAATGAGTAGAATATAAATAAAGAGGTCTTGTAGTACTTTTGCAATGTAAATATATAATAATACTACACACTAAAGTGCCTAAAACCTGAGTTTCGTTGTCGGCGGCAGGCGAAGTGTTGTGGAATGCAACACCGGCATATGTTGCTAGACGCTGTGCTGATGTATGACAAGTATGTTTCACGCAGATACAGCTGTTCCGTGAATTTTATTATGCAGAACTTCGGCCACTCTAAAATCGAATGACACCAAGTGCGATTGATTGACTTTGTATTTATGATGACAATTTCAAAGCCTGTGGATTTCAATTTAGCGCGAGGTTAGGTTCCAATCCGTTTAGGTTAGTGTGTGTATATAAATAGGTAGCAACATTAGTTTTTTAAACCATCTCCCCACCCCTAATCCCCCTCTAACTACACCGGTCCCGTTAGAGTGCAAAACTGGTGTAAGTCGCAGCGGAGAGAGTTAGCGGCCCAACTTGTAAATAATTACCGAATTTTACACCCATTTTCATTTAACGTTGTAACTAATATAGTCTCCAGTAGATTGGTCTGGCACTATCTAATCCAAGAAATTCTTTCCTACCTTGGACTCGACGAACTGCTTGCATTATATCCAAAAGCATTTTCCGCTGTCTTGAAAATTCCATCACCTCTTGCTTGGAACGAGAGAAAAAAACAGGGAAACAGCCGATTAAACCCAAATTGCCTCACGCAATCTCTGAGTATTGTCCAACCATGTTGGACGAAATCTCGTAGCAAGTCCAACCGTCGTCCTCATTGACAATAGATATTTAGGAAACTTCCCTAGTGGAAACACCCATTTTTTCCCCCCAAATCTCGGAATTAAACACAGCACTCGCGCAGTTCCTTTACATAAGAATTTTTACTCGCGTGGCGTCGACCCAAAACTCGAGCAGTCCAATTATACCCCACACTATACACTTGTTTACGTATGAGCCACGCGTACGCACTGCCCTACTCGGCTGGCGTCTCTTCCAACTCGTTCTGAATTCATTCTTTCTGCTGTATTCCTTACTGTCCTCTCAGAAAGGCACGACAAACCCACTTTCCCTATGTCAGTGGTACCAACTAACCTTCCAACGTCAAATGTCTCTGAGTTACCCCTAACATGGCTATCTACGTAAGTCATCGGAAGAAAATTATCCGTCAGTGGATTGGTCACGTTACAGTACTTCAGATCATTCAGATTTATATTTATGGAAAACAATATAAATGGCTGAAATTTGTAAAGAATATGGTGGATTTTGAGTACGTTAAATTTAGAGATGAAAGGTTCTGTTACATGATCAACTGAATTTATCTTTCTTCTAAAACATAGTTATTATATCATGACAATCTATGTAAATTTCGTTTCGTTTCGTAGTCGGCTTACCCTTCCAGTATTTAGGATTGACACCCCCCCCTAGGATTTAAAAGCGGATGCCTAGGTGCCAGCCTGTCGGGGAGCCAACGGTACGAAACCACAGAATGGAGAACCTGGAGGAGTGGTCGACCCGTAGCCAGGCATGAGCGTGAGGATGTGGATCATATGAAGTGCAAGCGAAATAGATGATAGGAAAGGTGATGATGAAGCAATTGGTGGAATGAGTGATGGGGAAACCGGAGGACCTGGAGAAAACCCACCCAGACGCCGTTTCGTCCACCAGAAATCCCACATGCGGGCGCATGGGGTCAAACCTGGGTGATCTAGATGGGTGGCGAGCGGTCTAACCGCTCAAATTTCACTCATTGTAAATTTCTTGAAATAAAATAAGACTACCTGTTGATTTTACACGCGTTTAAATGGCGTAAAAGGCTTCAAACGTCAAAATCACCCTAGAAAATATTTCTATTTTGCTGCCAACATCTCCGTATTCTAATATTCAGATATTTATCTAATATTTTAATCACTCAGAATTACAATTTTAATATGCCTTTGTTCACCAGAAGCTTCAGACTTTGCAGCAATCAAGGAATAAAGCAGAATCAATTGTGGTTTTCTGAATTTATCACATATTCTCCCTTTGTTATATTAGCGTAAATGATAAATTGGGAAGATATGCCATGCAATGTGAGACTTCATCCATGCCTTGTTCAACAATCAGAACTGAACTTTAAATATGGTTGGTGGTCAAAAACAAAAAAATCATATGGCCGTTTTTACTCTTATAATTTCTGCTTCGATTAATCTAGGATTCTCGGTTTATTGTCATACAGTTTGCTGTTTTGGTGGTTGATTCAACCTGTAATAATAGCGACATTTGGTGAAGTGGAAATTCAAGATATAAAAGAAGCGGTAAGAACTCCCCAAAATCCAAAAGAAATAGAAAGATGGTATCGCCTTATTTTTACAGTTTGCGCCGAATGCATTTTATAACCTTAACTTCGATTATTATCTAACCTTAAAAAACAGAAGTTCTCATTACAACAAGTATTGCTCAGTTTCATTTTATTTAATTCCGCTTGGAATCACAACTAATAAAAGTACTCTTTGAGGACGTCTAGTATTCGAAGGGGACACCTATCAACTCCAATACCAATAGACTTTTTGTAGGTACACCGCCGGGAGGAAGGGATAAGATGATTAAACAGCATGAGGAATATTGGCTGCAGGCCGGCGTAGACGACAGAGACGTGCGAAATTCCCTAACAGTTCCAGGCTTGAATACCCGGACACGAGAAGGTCATTACAAGATATCCCTCTAGCGGGACCGGGGAAAACGATCTGGCAGATGAGGTTCGACAGGCTCCCCTCTGCAAGAGGCGAAAAGAAGTTCAAATTCGAAGCCTCTGCGCCAGCTGCCTACCACCAACCGAACCGCAGCCCCGTAGCCAACCTCAACCATAGAAGAGGGTAGTTAAACGAGAGACACTACATGGTAGAATACATTACTTCAGCGTTCGCCTTGGTAAACGCTAGAATGCATTTGTCAGACAATTTGTCACTGGGAATAGAACACGAGACCTCCTGAATTTGCCGATCCCGGTGGCCGCGCTCGCTAGTGTCTCGCTTCGGCGCTTCGTGGTGCACAGGATCGTGGGTTCAAGCTCCGCCTTGGGCATGGGTGTTTCTGTGTTTGTAAATGTGTCTATGTTTGTGCATGTATGTGTAAAAGGAAAACGTTAGGAATAATAAGGTCTACTAAGGAAATATAGGAAACTAGAAAAAATGAATACAGTGCCGGAGTCCTGGCAAGCCTCCGGAACTGTATTTTTCTATAAAAAAAATGCGAACCTCACACGATACCGCAGAACCCTCTCGCTCGGTAAAGTATTCTATCCATGCATTAGGACGAAGCTGCAAGGCCACATCAGCGACTACACTAAATGGATAAAAAAGAATAAAGGAAGAAAGAAAGAAAAAATAAGGAAAAAAGAAGGAAGAAAGAAACAAAAAGAACGAAAAATAAGAATATGGTAAGTTCTCGCTGTGTAATGCACTATCTTACCAAATCCTCTTACTTACAACTTTTCTTGGGCAATTTAATTATTTAAGCTTATAAGCTTCTAATCAGTTCAGACGTGCTGAAATTATTACAGTATACCTAGTAAATTACTTAACCTTTCATTAACTAACATATTTTAAAATGAAATATACTCACATTTGACGCACGTTGGTATTTAAAAATGTTATGTTTGGCAATTTTGCATAACTTAATACAGAAGCAACAACGATTGAGGTACGTAACATAACTTTCCAAGCTTTTGCTTGATTCTTACATCAGAATCTTAATGGCCAACCAAAAATTTCCAAACTAACTCATTATATTAAGATTTCCAGAATATCAACATTTGTGTAAATTCTTCTGTCATAGAAACATTAGGAAATGTTTAGCAAAAATGTAGTGCAGCTTTGAACTTTTACAAAATATTCATCTAAAAATATACCAAAAATTAAAAGTTCTTGTTACGCTAAAACAATAACTGATAATCACTTACTTTATCCGATTTTGACTATATTAATTAACGTGACTCATCTGTGAGAGTTACATAATTCTTAGTATACAAGACTTGTTGAAATTTTACCAGTTACTATACAACATAACTGTGATATTTTTGGAATTTATAAAAATTATAGTTTCGGGGTTTATTTATATAATATATGTCATTGTTTAAATTCATAATAATATGAGCCACATCATGAATTTTTAAAAATATTTACGTATATCACAGTTTTACTGCAAATTAGTTTAAAAATAGATACATCAAAATTAAATATAATTCGTAATCATTAATTATGTGTGCAATCGGAATAAAAATATAATTTCATTTCCAAAAATGTAATATTCATGAAATAGAAATTTAACTTCTGCGTGTTATATACAGTAAAATTTTGTTTTATATTTTCCATAATTAGTGTAGAAAAATCATTACTTTTCGTGCTTTTCAATAAGCTTGATTTTTTTAAATTTAAATATTTCTCAACATTGGAACGTTACATCGAAAAAAAGCTATAATCAATAACCTTTATGAGGTTTTGAGAGGCAGTACAAATATTTTTGAATCAATTTGGCGAAAATTGGATCGTGTGAAACATTTTAAGTAAGGAAGAGTGTTGAAGAAAAGTTTGCGAAAAAATGTGGTTTAAATTTGTTAGCATTTATTAATAAGTATGCGCCTCTCCAAACATAGCTTCAGTTAAACGGTAGTTAAAATGTGCCAAGTATAACCTATATATGTTCTTAATGTGTAAAATTCATATTAATTTACTATGAAAAATGTTTAACTATTCACAATCTTTGGTCAAATTTCACAGTAACTATTAATGTTCTAGGAACGCACTTAAAGATTTAGGTGAATGGGAATGCATACTCTAATCATGTGATGTCTTTATATAATTCCTTCTCTAGCTTCGACTTCAATATAATTACTTTGACAATAAGCATTCTTTAACCTGAAATATCAGCAGTCATGGTATTATCAAGCTAATCACCAACAATTTACCTCAGCACCTATTTCTTCTTTGGTCAGAGGTCAAACAAAATGACTGTGCAGAAGTTGATAACACTCTCTCAAATAAATGTAAGCATGTGATTTAGCTGTATGTTGCTCGTTGTGGACAAATAAAGTTGTTTTTATGAAGTTTTGGTATTAATTGTATTTGTTATTTTTCAGTGCAAATTAAGTTTTTTGAGTCAATAAATACAGCAATCAAAGAATCCATTCTTGACACTTCAGATACCACACCTAAAATTATGTTGATTTTTTAAACAAATCAGAGTAAAAATATCCCACCTAGGGGGACCAGGTTCAATCCCAAGTGACTGCAAGTGTGATTTGTGGTGGAAAAAGCGGTGCAGAGGCAAGTTTTCTCCGGTTTCCCCCGCCATCGCATTCCACCGATGCCCCATGCATCATCAGTGTCATCGCCTGCGGTGCCGTAAATGTATAAAAAAGAATAAACATACACGGCAAGGAATGAATTTCGTGGAGAAAATGTAAAGCCAAGAAAAAAACATACAGAAGGGAGAAGTAGGGTTAAAGGGTAGCGCATGTATAATTTAAGCTTTTGTAAATGGCAAATTATGACAAATTATTGACCAAAATGATCCATATACGTTCATAAAATA
The DNA here is from genome assembly GCA_030762935.1 of Hymenopus coronatus. Classification (NCBI taxonomy): domain Eukaryota; kingdom Metazoa; phylum Arthropoda; class Insecta; order Mantodea; family Hymenopodidae; genus Hymenopus; species Hymenopus coronatus. The sequence continues at coordinate 41,875,653 of CM060900.1, forward strand.
TTTATATGACATAATTTTAAAGTCTGATGTGTTACACTCACAGGACTTTCTCTAACTGTACTACAAACAGACTACTTACAACATATTATTCTTGTTTCTACACCATGCTAACCGAGATAAGCATAAGCAGAATGTACGTATTACTTAGTTCCTTATCAGAAGAAGGGAACTAAAGAAATGCACTATGCTAAAGCGACAGTCAAATGGTTTAAAAGCTATATCTATACGATTGTCTTTGAAATTGGTTTCTTTGTTTGGCCAGGAATAGAACAAAAGCAAAAAGGAAGCTTCCTTTTTAAGAGAAGTATTTATTTTAAAATTGAAAAAAATAACTTGGAAACGGATAACTCTACACCAAAAATGCATAAGACATAAATTGTGTGTTATAAATAGATCTGTATTCCTTATTTAGCAAGTTTTTGTCTATCACTTCCGGTTTAACCCTTATACAAAATTCTGCAGAAGTCAATGAGGATAAAGTGCTCTTCAGAGGCTATTCCCAGAAAATTCAAAATATTATTTTATTTGTGTTGTGAATAACTTTAATATACGGTATTTTAATTAAAATTTTATAGCCATTTTTGAGAAAAACAAAATTTAAAAAAAAAGATACCATGTAAAGGGTAGTTTGGGGAGGGGTCTATTCTTGAAAATCTTCGTGTGCCATTCCTGGAAGATAGTAAACTTAAATACCAAGTTTGGTATTTAACGGTCATAGTATGTGTAGCGAAAGTAAAGAAATCTGATGTGCTCCATACACAGTACTTTCTCTACATCTCTGCTACAAATTATTATTAATAAGCTTGTTCGCCTATCCAAATCATGCTAATTGATATATACATTAGCAGAAATGGTCTTGCACTTGTTTTCTTGTAAGTAGAAGGGATATAATGGAATACACTAGACTAAAACAATATTCAAATAGTTTAAAACGATTGCCATGTGGATGACATCCGATTGCTGGCACTGCCAGGAGTTGACAAAATACCCTCATGTGAAAAGTAAGTATTTTATCACTGAAACCATCAACAAGAAATATCCAAAAATGGTCAACTGTACGAAAACAAATTATGTGACATAAATCGCGTGTTTTAATGAGATCTACGTTTTTGTATAGTAACTTTTTGTGTATATCTTACGGTTTTCAAGATATGCAAAATCCAGCGAAATTCATCCAGAATAAAGAAGTCTTCAGATGGTATTCCCAGTAAATTCAAGATATACATTTTGTTTTATGTAAATATCTAATGTACGGTAGTTTTATCAAAATTGTTAGAGCCTTTTTTTAGAAAATAAAAAAAAATCGATTTTTTTCCTCCATATAATGGGTAGTCTGGGGTGGTTGAAAATCTTCGTGTTACACCCTTGGAAGATAGTAAACTCAAATACCAAGTTTGGAATTTAATAGCCTTTTAGTTTTTGAGGTATGCTATCCTCAGGCACACACAGAAAGACAGCCATGGATCTTTTTATATAGATGCTTTACTTGGATTCGGGGGGGTCTCAAAACAGATTGCCAGTGAAATCTCGCTATTGAACTTTTGTGTGCAATACAATGCCTTTTCTATACACTATGTTCATAGTATGTGTAGAGAAAGTAAATATATAATATGTTTTTCAGGTAAAACCTGTGTCCCAGTGCCCCTTAACCATCTTAAGCATTTGGTTAAGTGGGTGTTTAACGGACTGAGTCTGCCCGAGGTAATAAGATACGACAGGAGAGAGCTCGCTATCAAGGCATGTTTATTGTGATTTACCATGTTCTGCTGGCTTAGTCCTCGCTGTGCGCTATACTCCCAGACCGCTTAATTACTAAGCTAAAGCTATCTCAACCTGCTACGACCACCTCAATTGCAGGTACACCTCTCCATGGAGTCTGAAATCGACAGTGCAATAAATTCAACCAGCAGAGAGCATTTTCAACCACACGCTGTTAGATTATGAGGAATACTGTCTCTATTCGCAAACACTCATCTCTTCTCGCATTCAAAATGTCTATCCTGAAGCTACTGCGTATTCCAACGAAGTGTTCGTGCTTCAAAATAGACGGTGTTGCTAAGAAAACTTGGTGCTGCCATTGTGTACTGCTATTTGTTACACATGACCAATGGTGCTGATTCATATGCTACTTTGGATTTGGCAGTTAGTCATTCAACCAACACTAAAATGGAAAAAAGTATAGCATCGTTCAGTGATTCGCTGTTTTACTTTTGGATGCGAAAACTTGCGAAGAGATAAAAGCAAAATTGGATGATGTTTATGTGGAATTTTCATCTTTGTGACAACAGTTTGATATTGTTTAAACGACTTTAAATGTAGTCAACACCCGAGGAGCGCCCAGGTTGTCCGACAAATGTGGTTACCGAGGAAATCATTAAAAAAAAAAAGTCCAAGATATTATTCTTGCTGATTATTGAATGAAAGTTCGAGAAGTGGAGGAGGCCATGTGTGTATCGAGGAACGTTAATTAGCATTTTAAATTATAAGCTGGGGATACAAATTTTGGCGCAATGCGTGCTGTGATTGTTCCCAGTAGAGAACAAGGCAGTATGGCTTTCAACTTCGAAGCTGTGTTTGGAGCTATTTAAGAAAAATGCAAAGGACTTTTTGCGTCGAGTTGTCACCGTTGATGAGACCTGAATTCTTTGTTATACTCCAGATATCAAGTTATCTAAAACAAAGGGCTGCTTCCGATGAATCTCAACTAAAGATGGTAAGAGATTCCATTGACCGGTAGAGCGATGTTGACGACTTTTTCGGTTACGAAGGGTGATATCCATATTTAACTTCTTAGAAAAAGGAAAAATGATAACTGGACAATACTACACTGAGTTATTGGTCCAATTCGACAAGAAGTTGGAGACCCGGCCCTATTTGGAGAAGCAGAAAGTGCTGTTTCACCATGATAACGCACCAGCACATTTATCCGAAGCTGTCACTGCTAAACTGAATGAATTGCTCAACACCCCCATATTTGCCTGACCTGACTCCCTGAGACTTTTTCCTGTTTCTATATAATATGAGGAGATGACTCCCGGAACGAAAATTTAAATCAAATGAGATCATCGTCGAGACAGAGGCGTATTTCTATTTATATTTTGTAAAGGTTAAACATATGGAGAAGCGTATATCCCCCAAAAGGGGACTATGTTGAGGAATAAAAATGATATCCTCATTTATTGGACCACCCTCGTGCACCAATTAAGGATTCCATTCTTTACATACAGTACTACTGTGTTTTTCGGAGAACTTTAACTAAGAATATTTATACAGAGAATTAGGCCACGTCCACGTGAACCCTCAGGTTCACGCTACTTTACCTACTTGAATATGTACATATTACCCTTTGAACGAAGTAATTAAAAGTTAACATGTGCGCGGAAAAGGTTTAATAATTTCGGAAAACTGTAGTTCTGCGAAGAGAGCCAATGTTTCTAGCAGTACTCAGTTTCTAGAGCGTTTCTATCCTTTGATACAAAGGATTGTTTGTTTAAAGTTCACTGCAGCGATTGACCTGCTGTAACAAAATGTCCATGAACTTGACACCATAAGCACTTCAGCCGGATCGGCTGCGCTGCCACAAGTAATTAAAGCGAGCGTTAAACACTAGCAAAACAAAACAATCAGCTTGTAGTTATTCAAACACAATCAGCCCTGAATGCGAAACACCACCTAGCAATAATTTAGTCTTCAATAGCTATCTTGTGGCGTGATCTGTATTTAAGTTTCGGGAATACCTTAGGGCGGTGCCGTGGCCGAGTGGTTAGACTCCAAGCGCCTGCATGTGGGAGTGTTGGTGGACGAAGCGGCGTCTGGGCGCGTTTTCTCCGATTCTCCGGTTTCCCGCCACTCATTCCACCAATTGCTACGTCATCATCAGGGCTAGGAAATTCGTACAGATTTCATTATGCAGAGCAAGAGCGGCCAGATTTGGCAATAACATGAGGCACTACTTGTGCAAGCAAGGGTCAACGTAGGGTGCAAGGAGTTCGAATGACATTTTTGTTCTGCTCAAATGTGAGCAAAATTAATGTTTTACAACCATAGTACGTTTTCTAGCAACGTACTTATTCATGTATTTATTTAGAAACCTGTGACAGTTCTAATATAAAAACTGTCAAACATCTAGTAACAGAACAGCTTTACAGAAGTATATTAATAATTGAAAAGTTATTCATACAGTTAACCTACAACTATCACACTGTTACAGTCCAGAGGTATGGAACTGAGCTGAAACTGTGTGGCATGTAGAAGAACTGTCAAGACGGATCTACCAATCCACGATCATCCTACCTGAAATAAAGATGAAAATGAAAAATGTAATTGAAAATAATGAACGGTTCAGTGTGATGTATCGCATATAAGCTGCACTTGTAGATGACCCAACAATGCTAGCTATTTGTTGATGGTACTGAAACGGCTGATAAAATATTTCAAATATGCCTCTATCATATCATGCGAAATGGAACTAACTTTTTCGCATACTAAATTTTGTTTGTCGGAACGTAGAATGAGGTTTTCATTTCAAAGGCTTCAGAAGTACATATATTTTTCAGTAATACAGCTGCAGATGAGTAAAGGTATAGTTTAATTCCTGCTTTCGTTTTTACCTCGTAAGAATCTGAAGATATTTAAGAAATCCATTTTATTATTTGGATATCATTTAACATTCGATCAGTAAATATTTCAATCCGTACTATAATTGCTTGGTTGTTTTCACAATGTAACTATATAGAAATCAGTTGGAGTCACCCTTATGTATGTAATAATTTGTATATTGCACATAATTAATTATCTTAATAGGTGTGCTTATTCGAATGTCTCATAAGCAATTTTTGTTCTCTGGAACAAGTACCGTTTACTTGACAACAGGTTTGTTTATCTTTCCACCGTGCGTTCTTATCAATGGCCTATTTTGATGAGGCGAGACGACCGGTCGCAATCTATATAAAGAACGGCGAATGGTACGAACTTCCTAGCTCTGATCATCACCTTTCCTATCATTCATTTCGCTTGCATTTCATATCATGCTCATGCCTGGTTATGGACCGACCACACGTTCCAGGTTCTGCATTCTGTGGTTTCATGCCGTTGGCTCCCCGACAGGCTTCTGACCCCTAGGCACTCGCGTATCTGTCCTAGGGGGTGTTAGTTCTAACTAGGGGGAGTGTAAACCGACTGCAAAAAAAAAAAAAAAAAAAAAAAAAAAAAAAATACCGTAGGTGTTGGACTGGGGTGTGTCCGTAATTTAAGCGGGTGTATGTATGTTTGCTACATATACATTTTAAAGAGCCTAATATTAAAATGAGAGGACAAGAGTCTAGCCCCTATAACGAAAACCCGCGCGTCATTTTCAAGTGATTCGCACTCATTTAAGGTTAACTGTGTTTCGAGAACTTAGAAGACAGTAAGTTTGACGGTGCTGAAGAATACAAAGAAGGTGACACAGAATATGTGGTGACGCAAATGACAAGCTTGCTGTTTCAATGGAGTAAAACATTGTCCATAGTAACCTGAAGTATTACGTGATTGCAATAAAATGGAGTACCGCTTTTTGTGTTAGCTATTGCAGTTACCATTGATATGTGAACTTGCAAAGCTTAGTTATCAGTATCATCTTGTAGCTGCTGCTCGTTCTCCTTGCGTTGACGTACTGTCGATATAACGTGCAAAACTGCGCTGCTACCAGGTTGACTGAACCCATTAACCAAGTCGCATGACAAGGATAATGACGTCGTGTACATCGTTATGGGCGATATTTCATGGCAGCCATTTGCAAAGAGGGTTTCTAAAAGTATTGCGGTTTGCAACTCAATTGTTTAAGAATTTTTAATTTCTCTACCGCGTACTTAGTTGGTATACGAAACATTGCATTCCACAAAAAATAGTACTGAAATTTCCCTTAAATGCATGTTGTGATACCCACACTAAATAAAAAGCTTTTATAGGAAAATGTGTGTGTTTGTTTGTGGATTTTTTGTCTGTACAGCAAAACTTAAAAAACAAAATATCTGATAAGCACAAATTGGTATTGAAATATTTGACCTGAGCATTTTCTAGAGATTTAACCAACAAATTTTCGAGAAAATTCCCAGCCCAAATCTGCCGTTTTATGGAGCATTTTTGCTGTTTCTAATTTTTAAAAATTGTTTGAAACGATTTTTATGAAAACACCATTAATATCTAAGATATTTACAGGATAACCAAAATGCATATTTTTTTTATTTTCCAGGAATAAGCATTTGAGGCCTTTTCATGCGGAAGGAACTTCGTTTATCTTGCTTATAACTGGTAAACCAGAGGTTTATACAAAAACTTACCACAGAGAAAATGCAGATTACTTTAAACAGCAGAACTTATTTCATATTGATTTTAGCGACATTGGTTGTTTCTAAAGTATCGGTTATGTGTTTTTTTTTTGTTTAATTTTAGGATACTTTGACACTTTTGAAAGTGCTAACGCTGTTAAGTCTTTTCTCGCTAGAGCCTGGAAAGGGTATGCAACTTCAAAGCCAGAATGTAGCGGCCAGATTTTAAACATTGCCTAGTGGTTCGGTTTCCTATTCTCTCTTGTAACCTCGACGAAATGTGGAAAAAGCTAATTCTATGAACGTTTAATCCGATTATAGAAGTAGACAGAAAATAAAATTGCTAAGAAAAAGTTGCTAAAATATATAATGCAAAATTTTCCGGTTCATTTTAAACATTATTTCCAGTATTTATCAAAAATTCTTCTTAAGATACAATGTTCATGTTTGTAGGAATGTTCTGATCGTCCTTTCATCTTGCAACAGGCTCGAAATGTGGTGAGTGTCGGAACATATTGGTACTTACAGAATTTCATAGGCTGATTTGTTGGAAAAATGTTACTGAAATACCTACAGTGGTCCTGAACCTGTAGCTGTAAACAGTACACGAACTGCCAAATTCTCTGTAAATGCACGCATTATGGAAAAACACTAAAATCAGGGTCCATCCTATCCCGGACAAACACAAGGCAGGAAACTGCTCTTATGTCCTAAAACACACTTTCTTCGTTTCTCTTAATATTGCGTAGAACAGAAATAAGAAACATAGTTGCATTAGTTTCCGAAATTCTACGTAATATAGGACTCTGCAAGGTCGAACCCATGTGTAGGGTGTGGAAAAAAGATAAGATTCTCTGGCGTATCCTCTTTGCTTTTTTTTTTTTTTTTTTTCCTGGAAAGAAAAGAACTTGCTCTTTCTATAACCAGAGACATTTTAGGGTACGTGAAGGAAGTCGACAAAATGCATCCTAATCCATCCCATCCATCCGTTTATTCCGTATATTATGTTCGGCCATGAAGCGTAATATTTAGGTTCATGATTAAGTAATATATAATTGTCACACAACAAAGACTCGTTTTATATTTAACCTTCTATGGGAATGTTGTTACTTTTTTTTCAAAATTATGTTCACTGTCCAGTTAAGGATGGGATATATTTAAGAACAAATATTAAATAGTAGCTTTCAGTTGCCTGCAAACTTTCTGAGAAATAAGTTGCAAATGCCATCTTAAGAAATATTTAGTAGATGATTAAAAATATGTAATGAAGAAAACTCGACTTAAATCTAGTGGACATTATGCTGGAGCTTGGCAGAATTTTAAATTATGACGTGATGGCTATTTCGCAATATATTATACAAAGTCTTTATATCAAAATGTTTCCAATTATGCATAGTAAATTAACTCGTAGAAAACTTAAATATTGACATTCTGAATGTTATGTATCATTTTTCACCGATCCGTTACCTTAAGTTTGGTGCATTTCTACTTACTCTAACTTAACTAGCAGGTACAGTAAGTCTGTATTTCACCCAAAGTACATATGGGGTGTCACCGCAAAAACATACATGGAGGGCTCATGAATAAAAAGAATGAATTTTAGGTGGGTTGCCATTTGTGGGTGTATTGGTCTGGGTATGTGTGTCAGTATGGATAGCATAACCCAAAATCAAAGCTTTGCATCAAGACCAAAATTCATATGTAAGTAGCACCCTCCAAAGCTGCAACACGAAGATTTGCAAGATAATCCCCACAGCTCACATTAACCTTTATTTGTAAAATGTTTCCAAAACGTTTGATATACTTAAACTTGTTCCTAACTACTTAAGCTAGTGTTTCAGATTGGCTGCGTGACAAATCCCAGCGAATTACTCAATTAATCACACGGGGTATGCCTGCAATCCGGCTCATTATCAAGTGCAAACTATCTTCACGACTGATTCAAGTGTTGGAATGCAAGAGTAAGTTTTGTGCAAAGATCTTCACCCAGTGACATATTGGCTATCACCTTGCTCTTTAGACGGTAATCTGACTCAGACGAGCAGAGCTGTAACATCTTAAGCTACAATATAGTTAAAATATTCTCAAGGCAAATTCTATATAGGTATATAGTGTATTTCTAGAATATCCTAAGAACAAAATCTCCACAATTCTGCCTAAATGGTAAATAATAAAAGGAAGTCAAAATTTACTGCACATAAGCTGTATGGGTGTTCCACAATTTATTTCACTTACGGTTTTCTTTTTGTTTTGTTTTTTTAGGTTTTCGCCGGCCACTTCCGAGATATTCGTTTGTATTGGTTTATTTTAATGACATTCTTTGAGGTCCTGTCTCTATTCAGTTGTTTCTTGGAAACAGTATGGAACTTCAATACCAGCATTTGGGGGCCACCCTTTAAACATCTGACTATCTCTTCGGTCTACTGCATCCCGCTTGTAACCTATGACGAAACGGATGATTAAACTATTTCTGCAAATATTATTTCGAATAATATGAAGTAAATATAAAAATAAGTATGTTAACGCTAGTTTGTATAAAGCATATAAACATACACTGCAGTGGTTAGAGTAAGTGAATAAACAAAATATAAAATCATTATTTATCTTTGTTTTAACTTAATGATAGTTGAATATATCAGCGGTGTATGAATTTCAGTGCAGTATACTATTTTGAAATTCATATTATTCTCATTGATAATTGAAATAAATGGCAAATACCGTCCACTTCTACAAACAATTTGAATGTTTCTTCACGACAAAAAGTAATAACACGCTCATTTGGGAAATGTGGCATTTAAATATTCGTAATGCTTGAATTGCTACAGCAGCGCAATCAGACATATGTAAACGCTGAATGAACGTGGCTATTTTTTTGTTGCAACATCGCTCTCACGATGAAATAAACGGAGATATCTGATTGTATTCGGAGCAGAGCGGTGTATGCGCATAACGACATGGTGGAAAATATCATGTGATCTCGTTGACTAATAACAATCAATGTACCACTGATCGTCACCGACGTTAACACACAGACAATGTAGCTGCGAACGTATTTATCAACAGCCCTTTAAGGTTCTGTGGCGAAGGTATCACCTCCTGAGTAAGAACAGGTTGTCCTGCAGGTTCCAAACCTTGTGAAGGGGGCAGAAAAAATGTGCAAAAACATGTATTGTAACAGCAAAAGCTTAAAAAAATAAGATTTTTGATGTTAGGAGAATGGGATCAAACATGCAGTATACCAGGAGGGCTGCATGAACAAAGGGATATCTAGAGGGTGTTTTCGGTCAGATGGCCAATCTACTGAAGTTATAAGGTAAGATTTCTTTCTAAATGTATTTATTTCGTTTTAGTTCGATGCGAACGATAAATAGCTTTGACACAGTATATAGCCAGTTTAATTTTCGTTTAATTTTGCACGTTCTCCATTACTTACGTGAAGATCATTACATGTGTAGTGTAATTACAATGTACACATATTAATTGCATACAAATCTTGTTATATAATTAGCTTTTGCGACGTAAATTGAAATAGCGTCGGTTTTAAAACACACATTCAACTGTAGGTTCTTCTTCAGTTCAATAAATGTGAATAGCTTGTTATGTTGCTGTGGTAAAAAAAAAAATTCTGATTTCATTTGCATTATCTTATGAATCCTTTTAGCCTACGAATAATCGTGAGTTTATAAATGTATACATACAATTATTCTGAATACAACTTACAATATAATTATGCTTTCTTTTGGGTGTCTTTACGATTGAAAATAACTCTCCTTCAGAAAGCTTCTGATTTAACATAGATGTTTCCGCTTACATAAAGAAGTGAACATTTTGACTAGGATATTTTCCATGTAACAAAAATATATATATAGTAATTTCTCTGACTTATGCAGGGTAATTTAAGCTTCCAATAATATTAAATTTTAATTAATTCTAACTGATATTAAGAAATCATCTCTATGTGGATTATTCCGTTACACAACTAACCCAAGAAATGGGAATATCCCTGGCTGTAGAGCAATGTAAAATTATTACTGTACAGTCAGAATATACGCACATATATGTCTTTAAATTATTAATTTCATATAATGTGTAGTTTCTCGGAAAAAAAATGTTAACTTCTAAAAACAGTTTGTTAAATAAATGTCAAAAAATGGATATTTCTGTTCCCTTTTCTGAGAAACGAGAAGTAGCAGAAAGCTGAAACTTTTACTACATATAAAGACAGTCTGCTGTATACCACTAAACTAGGGGAACTAAGCTACCTATGATATTTCTGATTTGAAAAATGTTATTATCTGTAACCAAATTTATTGCCAAATTTTTATAGCAATGTCCTCAATTTTAAATGTATTACACTTAGAATATAACTTTAGTTCAGTGTATGTGATAGATTATCTTATACAAGTGTGCAACATTTGAGTCATATATCTTTTATAGTTTTTAAGAAAAAGGAACATATGTTCCAAAAAGTATTTTTGAGATAATCGCAGTTAACTCAACCGGGGGTATGAGCGATTGTAGAACTTCATATTCTCCTGCAGAAATGTTTAAATAAATTATATTGAGAAACCTGCAAGTCATTTGGTCCGAGTCAAGCTGCACTCTGCCGCCAAAAACAGCCTCTATCTCGCCTGTGGTTTAGGTTGGGGAGGACGCAGGTTAAATAATCGGTGGCACGGCATGCCTGGATGATAACTGGGCAGGTAGAAGCACCTGTGTTGTAAATTTTGAAAAACATTACCATACTCATTTTTTTTAATTATTAGTGCATATTATTGTATTTTCCACTTGAAATACACAAAATTATAGCCAAATGTTATAAATTGAAACTATATTTCGGATTTTTGTCCCCTTAGCTCAGCAAGGAGGTTTTTCTCGCCTAAAAATATGTTAGCAGTGAAAAGATTAAATTATCAGTAAACCATATATATTTTGATTCAGAAAGAATGACATAATTTTTTTCCGTTAAAAACAGAAAATGTCATTTTTTGTCATTTTACACAGAACACACCGTGGAACTTTCCACGTGAATATAATTTTAGAAAATAGCAAGAAAAGTATAGATGTTGGATCATGCTGATAAAAATATTTGCAATATTCACCTGTCACCTGTATGTTAACTTATTAGGGCATAAAAACACCCCGCTATACACGACTTGCTTGAAAACTTGCAGTTTTAAGGACATATTCATCATGTCATATTTTCACCAACATGGTTAAGAATTATTCCGCGAATAATGCCGGTTTGTACGAAGCGGGATGATTCGTCTGTGGCGCGTATTTTCACACTAACTTCAGCTTTTTCATAGTTTTCTCTTCTCGCCAGGCAAATGCTGCGGTCAATTTTCAGTATCAAGAATTTTTCGACCTCTCCTTTCCCATAATTTTATTCTGTGTCCCCTTTCGGGGTAAGGGGTTTGACTGTGTAGCTTGGTGATGTGTGGCGCACGGAGGATATGTGCTATGTATATGTTTCCTCCTCCTCTGGTACGGAAGCAGACGGTTGGACCCTGTTCGTCAGGAGGAACCCTGGAGGCATGCCTGCAGAAGTGTCCCCATCTGTGAAGTTTATGGTTCTCGAAATACTCACACCTGCCGCTCTTATTCTGAGCAATAACTCTCCGAGCTCACTTCATCTCATCCCTGCCTCCCGAAGGTTGTATACGGCAAAAGAAACCTTTGGGTATAAGTCTCTCTCCGCCCATGCGAGAAAAAAATCCAGTTAGTGATTCATTCATGTTTGTGGTTACAATAGGAATATATACGTAAGCGTTGTATATTTAGAGGATCAATATTATAAGAAACGACAATTATATTCAGTAAATTCGCACATAAATAAAAGACGAAGGTTCACTTTTTTAGTTCCTTTGCGTGATACAGAATTCTACAGAGCAAAGTGTATTCATATTGCTAAGCTTTTGTTTCACAGCATCGTACTGTATACGCCGTTTAGGCTCCGCTGTGTACATATGGCCCACTTTTATTGTGTGGTAATTGAGCTAGTACATTCGTTGTCTGTTTTTAACTTCTAACCATATTTAAAATGCCAGTCTTCACTGAAAGAATTATTTATCATGTATTGCTGATTGTAAATATACAAATATAATTAGTACTGCAGAGTTTGTAGTTTAAGTGCTTTTATTAAGCCGCGAGATCTTACAGAATTCACAATTAGAATAGTGTTGATTTTAGCGGACAAACTCTTATATGTGTATTTGCAGTAATCAACGCAACCCGTATTTAACAATTGTTTAATGTGGTAAAAAGAACAGATAATTATGACCTGTTAAATGAAGTGATTAATCCAGCGTACAGTTTCCGACAGCAGTCCAGTGCTCACAAACACTCTGTATATTTTATTGCAATTGATTTCTCTATTGAATTTCGAAGTGATATTATTACTATGACTGAAATGAAAGTTATTCCAGAAAAACTGTTTTCCTCCCCCCCCCCAATAATAAGGATGATCGATAGCCCGGAAGAATTTTTAGTTATTAAGAGGAATGACAGATGAAAGGTTCACCTTTTTATTTACACCCGTACTAATCCAATTGTTTTGATACGAATGTTTGCAATAAATACATAGTTATAATGACCATATATTTGAATTCCACACCCATTATTTTACATTATAAAGACATATACAAAATTGTATATATAATATGAAATAAAAGCTAATATGCGTTACTAAGGTATTGTTAAGTAGTTTAAAAGATACAACTAAACGCACCAAAATAAATAATGCTTACGAATTTTAAAACATTATACTGGGGACTGAAGGAACCGTATTTTAAACAGGAACCAGGTCCAGAAACACATTGTTTCCATGCTTCAGACATTTGAAAACAAATGTTTAACGGGACCACATTTGTCGAAGTATTTTAGTTAGGCGTGACGTAGTACATCACGTCTCCTTCAATTAAACCCATTAGATAATGCTACTATAAAACAACAGATAGCATTAATTTGTGCAGACACATGTAAACAGTTTGTTTTTGTCTTTCTCACAAGTGGGTCACCATTCTGATCCACTACAACCCATTATAAAATAATACCGAAGAAACAAAAAAAAACAGTCTGAAAGTTTTGAAAAAGATTTTGTTTACAGTTAAACTGAACAAACTGCTTTTATATTCGTCGCAGGTTAGTTTACATTCTGATACACTACAAATTTAGCTCGATGGAGCACAACCAACGTTTTTGCACACATTATACCTAGGAATGAGATTCTGAATAAGTCGCTCCAGTACACTTGGAGCCTCTGGAATCTGTTGTGACGCGACTATAAATCCTGCCACCAGAAATTCTTTTGGCTCTACAGAAGTGTGAGTGCTGTAGATCAAACACCTCATACAATCCAACCGAAAAAGTCCAATGGAGTCAAATTTGAGGCTACGCTATTGGACCGATTCGTTATCCATCTTTGTCCAAATCATCGGGTCAGATTCTCCCGAATACCACGTGAAAAGTGAGGGGATGCTTCGTCATCCTGAAACACATCTTCTTGGAGATTAAATGACACATCTGCCACCAACACGCGCAATGCCTGTTTTAAAAGATCAAGAGGGGTGGAAGAACGTATTGCTTACTCACGTTTACTCCAGAATGCCTACCCATACGTTAATGTCAAATCTGTGTTGGAATTCCAGGACATGCGTGGCATGGGGTTTTTTGTCTGCTCCAACATGACTGTTTCGGGAATTGAGAACACCATCACTGGTAAATAAGAATCATCTGTGAAGAGAATGCGGCATGGAAGAAGAAGAAAGTCGTTGTTACAGCGGTGCAGAAGTCATGTGCAGACGTCAACACGTGGTGGAAAATCGGCTAGGGACAGTGAATGCATCCTGTGCTGGTATGGGTGTAGTTGTTGCTCAGCAGAACATTCAAGGCGGTGCTATGAGTAGCATTGTTTCCATGCGCAATTGCTCGCATATTCGTTGAACTGTTCCCAGTAAAGTGATACAGAACGGCCTCTTCAAGGTTTGGAGTATGGCGTTTGCTTGGATCACCACAGTCTCTCCTACAGACGATGAAGGTACCCTTTTCCTGAAGTCGTTTCGTAATTATGAATAAAAGGCTAAGCCGTGAAGTCGAAAGTTGTAAATAACGATCTTGATAAAGGCAACGACCAGCTCTTTCATTATATTTAGCTTCGTTATACAGGAAAACCATGTATATGTGTTCAGAAAACGTGTACGTCACCGTGTTACTCGGAAATTAGACAAAACGAGGATAGAACTAGGGTACAGAGGTAGGGCAGAGGTGAATTGACGTCTCGTGTAAATACGGTGTAGTCCGGTCACTAAAGAACACGAGAATAGGGCTCGAGGTCCAGTACAAAGAGGTGGGCTAGGGAGGAATTGACTTCTGCGTGAACACCATGTTGCTTGGAGATTAATGTGGCTTGAAACACAGTAGAGATGTAGGGTACAGATCAAACGACATCAAATGTCCATCTAATGTAAACACCGCTCGTCAAGATTGGCTAGTAGTACATCAGGCAAACCGATTTGACATTTTTATAGCACGAAATGGTAAGTTTCCGGACATGGATTTCTGTTCAAAACAAGATCTACTCAATCTTTTCTAGAAGTACATAAAGTTTGAAAGGGGAATCTTCGAGCATCCAGTGTTTATTCATACTCATAATTCACATTAGTTTGGAGATGACTGTAGTACAAAATAGTGCAATGGATATAAGCTCCAAAAATAAAGTTATTCATTCTCTTAGAATCAATGGCTACACATGAAAATTAAGGTTTAAAGGAAGTGCTTCCCACTTAATAGGAATGCGTATATATTTCCACAACCATTCTATATTTATAGTTACCGAAAATATAACTAAAGTAGGATATAAAAATGAATCAGTGCACACATAAACTAATTTATCGCTATAAAATAGTATATTCATAGTTATCCTTTGAAGAGGGGGAGTATTAGACTATAAATTGCATAATTTCAAAAATGCATGTTACTAAAACCATGTTGGCTCGATTGTTAGCATTATCATCTTGTTAATAGCATGAAGTATTTAGTCATAATGGACAAGTGGACCGCCGCTCCATATGCGTTTACAATTAAAGCTTATTACAAATATAATGATAGGTTTTTCGCTGTACAGCGCAATTTCCGCAGTTTCTACAATTTTCATCGTAATGAGTTAGAGACCTCTGTTCATCGAATCAAAACATGGTTGAAGAGCCGAGTTCCGTGCTACAGAAAAAGCCTCTAGGCCACTCTAGAGAAAATAAGAAGTGTGTGAAAATAATTACACACACATATTACCTAGGCGTTTAGAATTATTCCAATTCCTGCCACCAGGACGAAATAGAGCGCTAATGTCGCAATAATCCACTATAACAAGTAATGGTAGGAAATTTGAAAGCTTAAGGAAAGCGCAAGCGTAGCGGTAACCCGCCTTATTAAGAAAAGGCGGCGGAGGTATAAAATCCTGACTTAAGACATAAAAGAATGAGATAATTTTGAAAAATACAGTTTAAAACTGTTGGCGGTGGCAGGAATATTTAAAAAGAAAAAGCTAACACATCATCTGTATGTAGTACTGAAAATTATTTTATTACATAAACATGATGAACAAAACAAGACGTATAAACATGCCATATGTACGAAGATATAAATTTGAATATATTGGAAGAGAAAGGGGAAAATTGGGAAATGTAAGTGGCGTGTTATTTATGGACGATCTTTAACTACTGTGGTTCTCAGCGTCCCATTCTAAATTGGGAATGATATACCGCTTAATTTTGTGCAGAGGCCTCTCTATCAGATCTGAGGTTATTTTACGTGGCGTAAATCTACGACACGGGACCAACGGCTTTACTTCTCTTCCGAAGGAAGCCATGCTAAGGATTTTTACGCCCAAAAAAAATCCATCGTCCTGCTCTGGGTTTGAAGCCGCGACCTTGAGTATATAAAGTTAGCATGGTAACCATTACACCACAGAGGGCGACAAAATTGGGAAAGGGAATACTCGGAGAACGATAGGAGGTGTAGACCGGGGAAGGCAATAACCTGGAGAACAGTGAAGATGGAATAGACCGTACACGGGAATACCCTGGTAGGTAGCAAGGGATACAGAAACGAGATGGTTGGGTAAATCGAGAACGGTAATATCCTGAAACACTGGCACAAAGTGCACTGTAAGCAAATATAGAAGAAAACAAATTAAATAAATGGTGCAGTGAAGAATAACGATAAAACCAAAAGATGTGATTGGAGGAAACAATAGGATATACTATTGGATTTCATTAAGAAAAGGTGAGAAAGTATTAAGAAATATCAATGATGATCAATCGATTTATGAACAATTGTAGTGGATGATAAAAATAGATAAAGCAGTTTACTAATGTGGAAAATACCTGTACTGGGAAACAAGAGAAGAAATTTCCTAGTTGTGAAACAGCATACGACGAAGATGCGATGCTGCGCGTTCGCTTACGGTCTCTTAGGACTTAGAAAAGAGGAAGATATGAAGGAGTGTATTCATTTTTCGCAATACCTTTTACAGAGAATGCAACAGAGAGTATAAAAATACGAAGTTTAATAAAAGATAAGATATTTTCCGCAACGTGCTAAGCATCTAGATCAACTTGCGAACTCATGGGATCCATATACCTAAAATTTTAAATGTTATCAGCATCCTTTGTAGAAATGGCTTATCGATACCTAATCTCGTACCCTTCAATATTCAGGGTAACTCTCGTATCAACAAGAATCACAGTACGTATACGGTGAAAGAGTCTACGTTACACGAATACCGTTGGAAGCCTCTGGATAAGTATTCTTCACTACTAGGAATATGCCAAAAGGTAATCTCTTTTCAATATTATGCAACATACCTAGAGCAAACTGCGACCCCACGTGCTATAATACTTAGTTTATAAAGGTGTATCTCAACTAGTACTCTTGTTTTCGTGGTACCTGTCGTGCGGTGACAAGGATTATAGTGCGTCGAAAACCGTGTAAGTGTCCTCGTTACAAAAGCTTACTCTTTAAGTTTTCTCAAATAATGAACATTTCGATAAATAAATAAATAAATAAATGTTGTGGCTGCAAAAATAAACAAATCAAAAAATACTAGACCTGCTTTTGAATAACTTACTAATAGCTGTTGCATGCTAAAGGAAGGACGAGAAATATCAGGCATTCCATTGCACTTTTTGCCAGAGGACTTGATGAGATGTGATGAATGTTAGGAAGAAATACATGAAATAAAACAAAATAAGCACTTGGAGGAGCGATGCGACGCCGGAAATGGAGCAATCTAACCTGGTATTAGCCCAATACAGAAGATTAAAAGGTCGAAATGTGCTAACAAATTATGCGACGCAGTGTTAGAATTTAGCAACCTCCGTATATCCACGGGATATACATAATCCCAAACTGGAAGTGATACGGAAGAATTACATTAAGAACAATTAAATTCAAATGTACAACTACTTAGGGGTTTATTTAAAAACGTATACATTACCCGTTGTGGTGAGCCGAGATGTGTGTCAAGAATATCCCATTACCCGCACCCCTCTCGACGCTTCGAGCAACAAAGGATATTTTTATAGTGCTTAACTCCCGCTTTTACTATTAATGAAACCGCAGGCGATGATACTGATGAAGATGGAGCACCGGTGGAATGCGATTGCGGGGAAAACTGGACAACCCGGAGAAAACTCACCCCAGCGCCGCTTTATCCACCACAAACCTCACATGTGGTCACTTGGGATCCAGCCTGGGCCGCCAAGGTGAGAGGCGAGTGGTCTAACCACTCGGCCACGGCGTTGCCACACAAACGAGAGATGAGCTGCTCATACCATATCTCTCTCTCTCTCTCTCTCTCTCTAGCTCTAATGCTACTTCTGGCCAATTAGCCAACTTGTAAAAGCTAAATAATCTCTATTCTCTGTGGTTACCACATTATAAATAAATGTATGTGTGTGAAAAATATTACAATATTAATAACAATAACAACGACAATAATAACAACAATAATAATAATAATAATAATAAAGTGAAGAGTATGCTCCCGTCCAGAGTGAGACATAACGATATACAACACTGATTTTTCTGTCACATCTTAAAAATGTATTGCCAGTAAATAAATATCTTCCTTCATATCCTCCGTTTTTCCAAGTTCTAAAACGCAATACGCACGCGCATTATGCTTATGTGAGATTTGTAAGTATTATGAGCAGTTCTTTCCCTTTTAAAACAACCAACCATATTATTAACATCCAGATAAGCACTTTAAGATCCTATTATTCAGCTTATCAAACTTCGATATGTTCTGAGAAAAGGGCGATTTATGACAGAGTATGTCAATCACAGAAAAATGGGTTAAAACCAAAATGGGGAAAATAAATGCTCATATAGTTTCAAAGAAAGAAACCACATGATTTGTCCTCACCGAAACTTTCATACTTAACACTAGTACACATTTTTAGAGATAGTCTAAGATTCACCACTCTACTCAAAAGTGTATCGAAGTTATTTCTTCTGAGAAAATTCCAATTAACCAGACTTAACAAGTAATTAAAGTTTATCATCCTATGGTAATTTTCACCATTTAATCTACTCATAAGTTTTAATTATTTAGCCATCTTACCGTATTTAGGATTAATACCATATAATCATATAAATGCATATATTGCATTATATGTAATTAAACAGTGTGTTGTTCATATAGGTTTCTCAAAATGGCTACAGAGGTTTTTGCTATTTTTGTGGTAATTCCCACTATGAAACAAAATGCTTTTTAACAGTTCCCCGTGCGTAAATAGTAAACCATCCAATTTTTGTTTTAGTTGTGTATTTTTCTACAGTTATATTTATCTTTTCTGCATCAACTTCTTCAGGCTGTGTAGTTTTCGTTGAAATCTAAGCGTTAGATCTGTAATTTCTCTCGTTCTTCTTTCAGTTGATGCAGATGGTGTTTATGCGCCTGTCACTGCCATTATGAGCAGTGAAGTGCACATCTTCATACACATTCAGCCCTTTGACAGTTAAGTTCTTACACATGCCTCTTGATCCGGACCTCCTGTTCCTGAGAATAATTCCCTAGCACATGCACAACGTTTTCAAACTTGTCAGACCAGTTTCCCTTTCGCGGATTTTAGCTTGAAATAGCCCTGTTCAATAGCGCAATCTCTTTAACACACTGAAGGGATATTTACACAAGTCAAATATAGAGCAGTTTGGCCACTTGGTACACTGCCACTGCACTTCATGGGAAATTTCTTCAATAAAATGTTTGAATCTTTATGAATCTTTACAAGTTTTAAAAGTACGATGTTTCTTCAATCAGCCGTCGAACTACGAGAATTAATAGCATTTGAAGTCAACATTACAAAGAACACAATAAAGCACTGAACATACTTAAAGTTGTGAACTGTAACTCAAGACATCAATACAGGTTCTATACTATAACAAGCTATCATATCCATCTTGTATTGGTTGCAGTTTTAAACAACTAGGAAGTGATCTTTCGTTTCGTGTCTCTTTTGTGTTACTCCTGGCCATGCAAAGAAAACCGAAATCAATTGTTCACATAGCAACCGGCTTTTTAAAAAAGATTTGACTATTGCCTTAGCATAGTGTTTTTCCTATTTCCCATTTGCTTAGAAGGAAGCAAGTAATAAGTCATTTTCTACTAAAGTTCATCTCGATTAGCATGACGTAGGTAAACATGGCTTCTGCAAGAACAGTTTGTTTGCAGAACAGGTATAAAAAGTTATGTGAATGGAACGTATAAGATTTTTTAATTCAGATATGTCGAAAACAATCAAAATACCATAAGACAATTTTAAAACATGTTGTAAGAGTGGACAGGTGCCAACAATTACCAAGAAGGTATTCCCTATGGTGCAAGATAATTCTAAATAATGGTCAGGAAGATCGCTTGAATATTAAACTTTAATCGTCTTTTCCCACAGAATACAAAATTTGCACTTCAGGGTGTACATTTCCAATTTAATTTTTAGTTGATGAAGACGAATTTTCTACCATGTGTGTAAGAAAACATGAAAACTTATTGATAGTTTAACGCTTAACTGTAAAACTTTCAGGAAAATGTCATTGATTTTTTATATATTTTTTTATTTTGTTATATTGATTAATTCCAGGAGTAAAATACATTTAGTTTTTCAAAACACTCGCTGCTTTTAGTTAACTGAATATGGATATCCTGAATTACATAGTTCAAATTTTAATTTTATAGAGTGTACCCCAAAGTTTTTTCCATGTTTGAAAGATGAAAAGTTTCACATTTTGTAAACTAATGAATAAAAAGCTTGAATATGGTTCATGAAGCACTTCGTGCAATATATGTCATTTCCTAAAGATTTATCACGTTTGGTTAATAAATGGAAGCTTCATTTATTATGTGCCCTCCTGTCACCGCAGGCCTTTTCAGGAAATTCTAGCTTAGCTCACACAACCAACAGCTCGATAGAACAATTAAACGAGCGTTTATGAGGGAGGGAGGGAGGGAGAGAGAGAGAAAGAGAGAATGAGGCAAAGAGAGAGAGAGAAAATCATTAGTAGTGGTTTTATCAGCCGTCGCTCCCCGAGAACATTCTGCAGCAACTTTTATCTCTGGAGTAAATTAAAAATAATGTGTAGGGCCAGTTCTAAGCTTTGAATTACTTAAACAAAGTAGCTGCCAGGAAACAGCCAGTATTACTACACTATAGATCGCTTCTTAAACAGGTACAAGATACATGAACAACGAGGAACAACGTCTTCCTTCATCAGGCTCTGCTATCGTGCATCAAGAAAATACAGCGCTGGCTCACACTTCCGTGGGTTTGCCCTGTATACAGCATGGTCAAATTCAAAAGAACAAAGAATCTGAATATACATTAATGCTTCTACTTTGTAAATTTCTAAAGGTGCATAAATATATTAATTACTAACACAAGAAGAAAGCGCCATGGTAATGTAGTGACTCGCATTCTGCAGATCGTAGGTTCGATTCCCATGGCAGCTTCCTGACTTATTGGTTTTTAAGATTGCTTTTTCGGGACGCTAGGCGAATGCTAGGAAGATTCCTTAAATGCCCTGAATTATCTGTCCCTCCAATTGTTCCTATCTTTTCATTCCTCCTCCATTCCGTTGGTCTCTTTCAGGGTTGGAAATGTTAGCGACGGTGCTCGGTGCGGCGTGCAAGGAAAAAGAAAGCTGACTGTAACTCTCACCGTCTCCCGAATTCGGTTGATTGCCAGAGAATAAGGACCGTTCCTTGGGTGTTTAAATCCTTTGCGAGGTTCCCATTTGCCGGTCCCCGTGGCCACGCTCGCTAAAAGTGCCTAGCTTAGGTGCTTTGTGGCGCAGGGGATCCTGGGTTCGAGTCCCGCCTTGGCATGGGTGTTTGTAAATGTGTATATGTCTGTGTTTGTGTACGTAAAAATAAAACACTAAACAAATAGGTCAACAAAGGAAACGTAGGAAACTGGAGAAAAGGGGAAAAAGAGGGAAAAGGAATACACCGAAAAAATATAATTATAGGGACCCTGTCATTGCTGTGATTCTCGCTTCCCGGTTTAGCTACACGAAGTAGCCTCTCCTCTCATGCCTCCCTCCCGGAGGCGCCTTCTCATCGAATTTAAATAAAACAACCGCACTGGTTTGGTGGGGAGACTCCTCTGTCCACATCCTATACTAAATTTGCCAGCAAATGCTTACTTTAAAACATATTACGCAAAAACATGGCGAATAAAAATGGCGCTTCACTTAGTGCAATGAGGAATGAAGACTAATGGTATTTAATGCCATTTTCAGCCCATCCTTGTCTGCGTAACAAATGGGTAGCAGTTAGCCTTGCTCTATGGAGAACAAATGGGCAAATACTCTTTTTCTAACACAGAAGAATAAGCACAGATTTATTTTGATGGAGAAATAGGTAGATGGGTGGAAAGTATAAACGGAGGGTGGTCTTGGAAACAACAACAGCGAAAATCCATTAAAGCACGAAAATAAAGAAAGCTTCCTACGGCAAGCATTAACATCTAATGGGTACATCAGTAACACCACCGCGGAGTCCGGCCATTAAGCGAATTTGTGGTCCACTGGTTTCGGAAGAAGCACAATGAGCCTTAGGCCTAATTCTTGACGCAACAAGTGATAACTGTAATATAATAAAGAGCTTTTCAAAAGTTTCCACTCTTAATGAGATAATTTTAAGATATAAATGTTCAGAATCTTAATCTGGAGTGTTGCATTTATACAAACGAACAGAGTGTAAAATCTCATTCTAGCGTAATCTTAATTTTTCTATAAATAGGTAAGCTGGAGTATATTTCTGAAATATTATTAATACTTTTTTGTCTGAACTAATGATTTTATAGCCGATAGCATTCATCGTTTTGTTCATGTACTTGTTTACATCTTCAGCGACCAATAAGGGGGCCGAGCTCGTTGAAAATTGACTCGTGAGCAGGAAGAGTTCCGGTTCAATTCCGGACCTGGAAAAAAGTAGCATAATGCAGAGTAAACATGTAAAGAAGGACTGAATCCAAGTTTCGTGGTCGCAGCTTAATTGTTTGGAGGTGATAATTAAAGCTTATGAGGGTTATCCTTTATAAATCATGTCCAAGCCATAATGACTCTATATTTATAAGTCATTTAAAGTAAAACTAAAAAATTCCTTGTACACAATGGCTTAAAAATATGAGGGTCGATCGGAAAGTAAAGAACGGTTTTGCATAACTAAATAATAACGAAGGATATGACACAAAACTTTATTTACAAAGTTACAGTACCTTAATCTATTTCTCAACGCATTTGCATTGTTGTTAAGGAATGTTTGTAACGTAGTAACAGTTTTTCAATGCCGATGATATATCTTATTCCTTTTTTGAATAAAGAAAATCTTCGGTCAGTCGAAATTGGTAGGCAAATAACGCAAGAGTATGGTGATACTGCTATGAACGACAAACTGGTGTATCATTTTATCAAGGTAAAACTAGTGTGCACGATGAACACTGGATGGAAGGTCATCACTTGTTATGGAGGCGTTGAAAGCAAATGATGAGCGACTCGACGACTCCGTGGCACAATTCACTAAGAGCCTTGGTCTACCGCCCGTCCGCTGCATCCCCCATCTCGATCCATTAAAGACGTCATGGATGGGGTGCAGAATTGGGGGGTGAGACGTGGTCAGCGCTTCGATCTCCCGGCCAGTTAATGCGGACTTCATGACCTTCTCCATCAAGTCCCATAGGGACCTCACGAGGCTGAGTGCACCCCGGTCCAAGTATCCCAGCTAGGGAAATATCCCACCTACTGGGAATCGAACCCAGGTCTCCCGTTTGGCAAGAAGCAACGCTACCACCGCGCTAAGGAGACGACGAAAGATTTCAGGAATTATTATTATTATTATTATTATTATTATTATTATTATTATTATTATTATTATTATTTTACCCAAAAGCCCAAAGCCAAAGGGATGTTCTACTTAGGTGTTTTTATTAATCATATCTTCATGATATGACGATTATTATAATAATAATAATAATAATAATAATAATAATAATAATAATAATAATAATAATAATAATATCGGTTCTATAATGATTGTGAATAGAATATTAATTAAACTCTATTCATTATTAGTTTTTAACGTGTTCCTTTTCACCACTCTGTGTTACACATACGGCAAACTGTGTCAAATTCAAAGACTAACAACGTGCATATCACTTTAATAATATTGGTAGCACAAAAATAAAATTGTATATATTTCTATAACCTAAGGACTAATTTCTTAACACAAATCTACCAAACGTGAAATGCAATAGTAATTCGTTTGGAACAGCAATAACAATAATAATACAGTATGTTTTTGGGCGCCTTCGTTCTTTAATACTCTAATAGGAAGACCACCAGCTTTGGTGCAAATACAAAGTAATGACAATGCCAGTCATAATATATAAGGTCCCTTGATTTCATCCTACCAGTTTAAAAAATACCAAAATGGATTTAGAATAGTAAGATTAGTTACTTTTTTGGAGTAACGATTAGAGTTCTTGGCTGTAGGAGCGATTTTTATGACCTTTAATTATGATTGTTTCATGATTTCCGAGGAGGAAGGAAGAATAATTGGCAAGCATAAATCGCTTCTGGTTGAACGAAATAATAAAATATGGCATCTTTAATATGACTGAGTGAGTGGTATTTAAGAGCCCGTCGACAACTAGGTCATTTGGGCCCGTTAATATGACTGATAAGAAGCACTAGGTATAGAACGTAATTAGGTGATACTTCTTTTAAACTCTTACTGCACAGTGGTAAGCTAGACGGGAATGAGGAATTTGGGAAGATACCAAATATTCGATTCCTGGATCCCGGAATTCCTGTAGATGGATTAAGTTCTGGACAGGAGACACTCGGATGTTTCAAGCGCTCTTTTTGAATATCAAACATCTGAGATAGCGTAAAAGCAGGTTCAAATGTATTTATGTACAAACCCCAAATTCGGCATCACAGTTGCTCTCTGATAGAACGCCGGCTTCTGAAACTGAGATATGGAGGTTCGAATGCCGACAGAAGTTCCTTCTTCCCTCCCTTCCTTCCCTCCTAACCCAACCTAGCTTCCTCCCTCCCTTCATTCCTCCCTAGATGGGAAGCTTCTTTTAAATCTTCAGTTGTTTGAAAAGTTTGCGATACAATCGTTTAGTTGCCTGAAGCTCCCTCATTTTATAAGCATAGACGTAATTTTAATTTGTAATTTAATGGTCGCGTATAATCAACTCTAAGCAAAACATCGACTTTATGTTTGCCGTATACTACATAGTATTTCGGCTGAAACGTTGAAATAAAATAAAAAAGAGCAAGCTTTTTGATTCCGAAGTGAAAACGAAGTGCTGCTATTAACCTGTTAAACGCGGGAGGAGCTTTTAAACTACAGCCATCACTATAATAAATTTTGTTGATTACATCTGATTGTCAACAGCGAGAAGTCAATATCATTACGTAAATTAATTGTAAATGCCTGTGCTAAAAATGCACAGCTCTTTTTTTCGTTGATCCCACTATACCGGATGTTTCAAAAATACGGGGCATAATTTCAGGTATGTATTTCCCACATGAAGACAATCAAAATAGTTCATTATAACATGTGTCCGGAAATGCTTCATTTCCGAGTTATGGCCTTTACAACATTGAAAGTCCCACCTGTAGACAATCAAAATAGTTCATGTCCGGAAGTGCTTCATTTCCAAGTTATGGCCTTCACAACATTGGAATTCACTGGAACGGTTTTCTTTCCGCATGTCTTTGCCGTCAAAGGAGACATTAGGAGGGCGCTCTGATAGTACATTCTGAGGAAGGTTACATTCAGTGTTCTTTAGGCGTTAAGACTGTGCGACATGTATTCAAATCAAGAGCTGGCAGAGATACACTTCATGTTATGGAAGGCAGACGGCAATGCTGCGCTGGCTCGTCGGTTGTACCAGGAGAGGTACCCACAGCGACAATGTCCAGATCGGAAGACATTTCCCGTCTGTGCGAGTATGGAACATTCACCTCTCCTGGTTTGGGAAGGGGACGACCAAGATCTACAACTCCAGAAGTGCAGGAGGAGATTCTGGAGGCTGAGGACAGGACTCCTTCTATCAGCACACGACGGTTAGCGTTGCAAGTCAATGTTCCTCATACGACTGTCTGGAGACTGTTGAACGAGTATCAATTGTATCCTTATCATTTGCAACGTGTACAGGCCCTGTCACCAGCAGATTACCCTGCACGAGTTAGGTTCTGTCAGTGGTTCTTGCAGCAGTGTGGTGTAAATCCGAACTTTTCTGCCGTCGTATTATTTACAGATGAAGCACAGTTCACAAGAGATGGCATAACAAATTTCCGCAATCAGCATGTATGGTCGCATGAAAACCCACGTGCAACTGTTGTATCTCATCATCAGGTGCGGTTCTCCCTCAACATGTGGACCGATATCATTGGTGATCGATTAGTTGGACCCCATGTACTTGTAAACAGACTTACGTGGCAGGCGTACACAAACTTCCTGGGAAACACCATACCTGACATTTTCGAAGACACTCCACTGATCAATCATCAACGCATTCACTTCTCGCATGATGGCGCTCCTGCACACCTCAGTCTTACGGCTCGCCGGTACTTGGATCGAAGGTTTCCTGATCGATGGATAGGTAGAGGTGGCCCAATTGCTTGGCCTCCACGCTCACCTGATCTGAACCCTCTCGATTTCTACTTGTGGGGCCATTTAAAATCATTGGTTTATTGCTGGATTTGGAATCCCTTCGGAATCGAATTGTGGCAAGTTGTGAGGACATACGCAATACTCCTGGAGTTTGGGATCGTGTTCGCAGGTCAATGAGACATCGATGTGAGGCCTGTATTCAAGCAGGAGGTGGACATTTTGAACATCTTCTGTAATGACAACAACCTGCGGAAAGAAAAACGTTCCAGTGAATTTCAATGTTGTGAAGGCCATAACTCGGAAATGAAGCATTTCCGGACACATGTTATAATGAACTAATTTGATTGTCTACATGTGGGAAATACATACCTGAAATTATGCCCCGTATTTTTGAAACAGCCTGTATATTATAACAAGTAAGTGATTAAAGAAGTATATCGTTTCTTAAATGTTTATTTATTTATGTCTCAAAATTAAGAGCATGATTTTGAAAATTATATCACCATTTTCGTTAGCGTACTTTTATGTCTCAAAATTAAGAGCATGATTTTGAAAATTATATCACCATTTTCGTTAGCGTACTCTTAAGAAGCTTGGACAATTTTTAAATAAATTAATAAAGAATTACATTGTGTGCCGGAGTTTGAGTCTGGAAAAGTGCTGGCAAAAATGTGCGAGGAAATATAGCTTAAAGTTGGCGAGCCTATTAATAAGTATATACCTACCTTTTGTCCTTCAATTAATTTGTAGTTACATTGTGTCAAGTAGGAAAAATTATATATTATTTTACAATGAATATATTTTTATTGTGGAACAATTTTTTTCTTTTGTTTTTTTCACAATTTTTGTTTAAATTTCACAGATGCATCACCTCAATAGAAACTGTCCAGCCTAAGACGCTTAAATCGTAAAGTCTTTCAACTAGTGCAGTGTTGTTTCCTCCTCTTATAACACTTGTATCTAACATGTATTACTTCTGCAATAACTAACTTTGTTTTGTCATCACACCGCTTAGATCAGGGCCGGTAAGATAATCACGCGCAGTGTGAAACGCTCTTACCTCTACAATTACCTCCTCCATTTTCCTTCCACCTGGCCGAGAAGCGGAGAGGTTACGTGTGCAAAAGTGGTGGTCGTTTAGGGTCTGCATGTTTCGCCTTTTGCGGAGTAATCAAAGACATACTTTTGAACTCAAGAGTTTGTTAGGAAAGCACAAATATAGGTAATGGCAACTAGAGAATACGGATGCAAGTTCATCTTGAAGAACAAAAAAATACTTATCTTCCCAGTCCCGATTAAAGATTTGCCGTTCACTCATATTGCACATGTAAGCCATTACTGCACTGTTAAGGCTACCACGGTGCTACTAATAACGGAATGAACCGATTTCTTTGGCTCTTCGTGACTGTCAAAAGAGTGTAGTGGGGTCAGGAGAAAGAGTTAGTTCACACCTCTTGGGCTTTGCTTGCCAGGACTGCTTAGATCGAGGAGTCCTTCTGGCCATCCGCAGTTTCAATCACTTTTACGTGATGTTTCTTGCATTCACTCTGATGTATAAAGCATTCGTGTGAGCGATTAAATTAATAAACTAAATAACAATACAAAGGCTTGAAGATCCTGTGTACAGTGTTCGGCGGGTTGCGGCTGTTTGAAGGATTACGCAATGTATAGGATTTACCTTGACGTCGGCTTCCGTACCGCTCGATCAGGACCCACTTTCGGGAATTTTGGGCCCTGGCAAATCGGGGCTCATGAGTGAAACCGGATGAGTCGGAAGCATTCCAACTATAATCTTAGGGGGGAACATACAACGCCGCGAATTTTGTAGACATTTCATTTCCTTATTATGTTTCTGGGTTGAAGACCAGTGGACAGTGAGAAAGCATGTGGAAGTGGCGTAAAAATATGTCATTTGTGTCATTGGATAATTTTTTTTTTAGTAGAAAAGAGCACCAAAGGTTTGAGTTGCCAAACATTTTTGTTAAGAAAGTTAGTGTGCCTTGTGCCACTTTTTCATATAAACTTGTAAATATTTTACAGTTAAGAAATTATTTTTCTCTTACACCTCCAAATTTTATTTAATCAAACCAATTTTCATAACAAAATTGAAAATAAAGTTTTTCGTTAACTTGGAAATGGCAGAGGTATAATCACTTCCTGATTAAGAAATTACTATTCCTGGAGTTAATTATAGTCATCTCCTTAACACAGTGGTAGCGCAGCTGCTTACCAAGCAGAAGGCCCGAATTTGAATCCCATTCCGGCGTGAAATTTTTCTCTGTACCCAGCCTCTTGAGGTCCCTGGTGGGGATGCCAGTTAACGAGCTATTTCAGGGAAAGGTAGTGCTCCAGGTTGCATGGATTGCAATAACCGGCCGGGAGGTACTCGGTTACGCTAACCGCGTCCCACCCTCCAATACTATACCCCACTTAAGACGCCTATAATGGATAAAAGTGGGAGTTGCAGCGGTCTGGCCGTAGGTTTTGGTCCAATTTCGTCTGTAGTGCCCGCGAAATTTAGTTGTAATTGGTGTTGGGTAGAACACACCCTTGGAGAGAACTTTCCGTGGTGAGAAGTAGAACCATGGGGACGACAGGATGTAATATCTGGAAACGTTAGGAGCCTCGCCTGTGATCGAGCCTACCACCGTGTATATGGTCACCTTCTATGTCCTTAGCTTCACGCCTCCTTCCTCCTGAAGTATTCCAGAAGCATAATAAGCAATTACGCTTAGTGCCGAAATCTTCTTTCGCTTCCTGATAACGCTAACCAAGCACACATCAGAGGGGAACTTCTTCAACCTAAATGGTACAAGACACCTTAAATGTGTGATGCAGGCACCAACACTTGGTAGCTGATATAGAAATCCGATGTGTTACATTTACTTGTTCTGCAAACAAATTATTCTTGCAAAAACTTTTTTATCTATACCATGCTAATTGAGATACGCATTACCAGAAATGCTCTTATTACTTGCTTCCTTGTAAGAGAAGAGAAATAATGGAGTACAAATTGGCTAAAGCGATAGTGAAATCCATTCAAAGCAGGTCTCTATGAAATTCGGTCTGGAGAAAAACAAAAGAGATATGAAACGGATGAGGCGCTTACCGTTTGAGAAACGTTTAGGTACTTTAAAATCAAAATCAATAAAAAGGAATACGTCCGAAATGGTTAGCTCTACAAACAAAGAGATCTACATTTTTGTTTCATAAGTTTTTGTCTATTTCTTGCGGTTTACCGGTGCGAAACGTCATTCAAAATGAAGAGCATTTCCGGGGCTATTTCCAAGAAATTCAGGATATTCATTTTATTTCACTATAAACAATTTTAATATACGTCATTTTAATCCAAATTGTTAGAATCATTTTTAGAAAATCGAAAATTTCGAAAACTGTTCCATTTAAAATGTAGTTTGGGCGCGGGAGTTTTATGAAAATGTACGTATCCTATCTTTGGAAGAAGTTGAACTTAAATACCAAGTTTGGTATTTAAGGGCGTGTTCGTTTTTGAGTTATGCGGTCCACAGACGCGTTGACTTTATTCTAAAAATTCATTCACAGGTCTTCAAATTTGTGATTATCGTGAATTCTCGGTACCGAATTTTTTAGTGGAATACAATATTTTCTCTACCTACTATACATATTGTACATACGTGCTAGAAAAAGCAAAAAAGGTAATGTGCAAATACAGAAAATCATCATTCACTTTTGTGAAAGAGCTTAAGTAGGCCTAAGGTCGGTACTGCAGGTATATTTCACTCGCGTTTAAGAATCGTTTGAAAAGGCGACAAGTTATTTCCCCCAGGGGATCAGCTGCAGTGATAACCTGACACGTTTTCCCAATATTGATCACAGGTTGATTAACTTTCACGTCTTTCTAGTAGCTTAGAAACTTCAGACCACTTAGCTGTTGTAAGTATTAGAGGTACTTATATACCACTGCGTCTTAAAGTACCCGTGTTTAAGCTGTTTACAGTGAACTGAACTTTCAGTGGTAAGCTCCTTGAAAGTTTGGATTTTACGCACACCTAATTAAGCATGTTGCTGATAAGCAGTCCATGTGTTTTTCATGTGCAACGCATCCGCTCGTATAAACTGTTAAAGATGTCCCCAAGAGGTGCGGGGTATCAGTTTTTAGTTGCTGACATATACACACATTTAGGATCGTATCATTGATAATGGCACTACAAATTGTGTTTACTAACTTATGGATTTTTGGAGCTACCACGAACTCTCAAATCCAGCATATTCTAAGAAAGTTTTGTCTGAAATACAGTTCTCTTTCTGGACTGTAATTTCTGATGTAAATCATAATCAAAGGAGGGGAGAATGAAATGCTCTCTAAAAGACAAATCAGTAATTGAATTACGTCAAGCTTACTGCAGAGTTTACGAGTTAAATAATGCATATTTGTGCTACCAGACTAACTCCATTATATCTAACTCCTTGGTATATAGGACATTTTCAATTTATCTAGCACGTACGTATAAAGTACACAGTAGGTAGAGAAGGTATGGTACTCCATCCGAAATTCGATACCGAGATTTCACCGGAAATACACATTTTTATGACGCTTGAATAAAAAAATTAAAAGGTTATTGTGTGAATGTGCGCGCGCGCGCGTGTGTGTGTAGACAGTGTAACTCAAACAACGAAAAATCGATTAACTACCAAGTTTAGCATTACAGTTTAGTGTCTTCCAAGGATGCGACACAAAAGTTTTCAAAAAACTTCCCCAACCCAAACTACCCTTTACATGTAACATGCTTTGAAATTTTGATTTTCTAAAAAAATTGCTCTAACGACTCTGAAAACATCCCGTATATTAAAGATGATTACACGGCAAATAAAATGTATATCCTGCATTTTTTGAGAAAAGCCCCTGAAGTGCTCTTCATTCTAAATGACTTTTGAATAACCGATAAACATTAAGAAATAGACAAACGCTTAGTACACAAAAATGTAGATCTCACAAAAACAATTTATGTCATACATGTTTTTTATTTCATTTATTTATTTTTTTTTTGTAAAGCTAACAATTTCACTGACATTTCCTGTTACTCGTTTCAATTTTAAAATATTTACACTTGTCTCAAACGGAAAGTCCTTATCTGCTTCATCTCTCCTTTGTTTTACTCCTGGTTGTGGAAAGAGAATTGACAATTTCAATGACAATCGCATAGCGACAGCTTTGAAAGGATTCGATTATCGCTTTAGCCTAGTGTCTTTTTTTCCCCCCTCTATTTATAAGGAACTAAGTTATAGGACCATTTATGGTAATGTTTATTTTGATTAGGATGATGTAAAACTAAGAATAGCCTTTCGCAAAAATAGTTTGTGTACAGAATATATGGTCATGTGAATGGAACACAATAGAATTTGGAATGTGCAGTGCATCATTCTAATGTTTATTAAATGCGTTTACTATAGCAGCTGCGCGACAGCAGATAAAGGTTTCCAAAACGTCAGCAGTTAAGTTGAATGCTAGAACATTTGAATATTATGTGGATCAGGGCCTCCAGAATTCCTCCACCGGTGCATTGAACGGCGCAAGTTGCAAAAGACGAGTTCGCTAGGTTGATCAGAGTGCAAAGTTCAACTATTGGATGTTGAGCATCGCTCCCGCCTCACCTGACCTTCCTCATTTTATACTGTTTCTTCTTCGCTGCGAAATGCCCTAGCCAAAACGACGTGAGCGATGCACACCTCATTTACACCTCCGTTTTTGCAATTTCAGAGGCCATGCGGATCAGGGATGTCAAGGTAGTGCCATGAATGATAGCTGGTAGCCTGCGCAGCACTTACTGCGGTAGCTACCTTCAGTAGATAAGGTATGGCGTTTGTTTCAAGTTTGTGGGCAAACTTACAATTACGCCGATCGGTTTTGAAGAAACTGAACTCCGCAGGAATGCATTGTTCTATATGCACATTTTAATCGTGTATTTACATTTCATGTCATAAGCAGCTGTACTTGACAACATTATTAATTAAAGCACTTCTATAATAATATATATTCTGTTCGGTGTGCGTTAAAATTATTATTCATGCTTTCAGAGGAAATTGATCTGGAATAATAAACTGCTTTTCCAATTGAACATATATAACAAGAAGCAAAAACCCGCCTGGGTAGTGTGGTGGTAGCCTGTCTATTTCACATTCAACAGGTTGCGAGTTCGAATCTCGCTTAGAGTAAGTTACCCGGATAAGGTTTTTTTCGGGGTTTTCCCTTATTCTGAGAAGACGAATGTCGAGTAACTTTAAACTCCGTAGACCCCGAGATCATTTTAGCATAATCTCACGATATGACCAACAAGGTTAAATGATATTAAAGCAATTAAAAAAAGCAGAAAGCATTTGTAAAAGGGAATAGTATATGCATATAGGACATTTACTGTACAGAACGTATTGCTATATAGTAACAAAATTCACATATACCCCACATGTTATGTTTTTTTCTTACTTTTAACGATACTAATCCATTAAAATCTGGCCAGAAATGCAGTTTTAGGATAGAAAATACATGTCCTCATACATAAGTAATCCCAAGTATTGCTATTGGTTTTGAAGCATTTTTGAAACATTACTAAATTACATATCATCTAGACTTTTGTAAAATTATTCTATGTTCTCCGATGAAGAATTATGGAACTGCTCATATAGCCTACGCTCGCATCGTAGTTCAATAATCTCTTTAAACTGTAAATTTGCATCTGAACTTCCCTGACAGCACCCTTAGGCAATATAGACATTTTGACTAAGCAGGGAGGCCACTAGAAACAGATAGCTAACAGTAAGATTAGATTAGATAATGGAGGGACTAAGTGGAATTTGTTGACCTCCTGTACGCCAGCCTAAAATACTTATTGCACTGCCCCATTGGTGTGTAACAATAAGATACTTCAACTGGAGAGACGCTTGTTGTTTTCTAGCATGCTATAGTTGCATGGTGGGAGCCACTGGCACGTATAGGAGAGCTTGACACATCTGCCGTGGATTAAAATACCGCTGCAACAGACGCCTCCAAAACTGTACTTGCGAATACAGCCCCTGTAAACATTACAGGCAAGTAATTTTAACAAGATCAATCATCAAGTGTAAGTACAGTGATTATCATACACAAGTATATTATTATTATTATTGTTAGTCTACCATTACTGTAACCATTATTATTAGCATCCTTACTAACATTAATATTATTATTAAATATTCTGTACAAGTATAATTTAAAACATTCATCGAGTTTTAAACGTAATTTAGAATGTATTGTAAATGGAACTTGAATATTTTCTTAGGAATGTAGAAATATGATAATGAATAAACTTGTATAGTTGATAATCGTACTAAAGGGCTGAATATGCAATAAAACTCCAGGAACTGAAGAACTTTTCAGAATTGGAAACTGAAACCGCATCTCGGATAGCAGATGCATATCTATGTGCACCGAATAAGAATCGCATGTGACAGTGACGTAGATTTGAATAATCTAGTGTGATAATTCCTCTATTAAATTGACCCTTCACTGTGACCTGTGAAAGGTATCTACACTGCAGCACTGCGCCTCTGTCCCCTACCGTCAACTGCCTCTAATACCTTTGTAGTGAGGTAGAGTATCTCTGGTGACGTAGACTTGAGACGCCTGCACTATAACCTTCACATCTACACGAATTGTTGTTTCAATGAATTCGAATTCTGTAAGTGTTTCAGAAGTACGACCATGTGGTCTCATGTTCAATCCTAGTTGAATTACGGAAAGACACATGCACTACCCTGTTGACACCAAACGAAAAAAGCTGATGTGTCCCATTCAAATGACTTTCTCTACATTTCTGCAACAAATTATTGTTAAAAATCTTATGTTTCTATTTACTTCACGCTAATCAAGAACAAATTAGCAGAAACAGTATTATTACTTGCTTCCTTGTAAGCAGAAGCGAAATAAGAGAGTAGCATAGGCTAAAGATATAGTCAAAAGCTGGTTGCTCTGTGACTGAAGTTCCTTTGTTTGTATGTACAGAAGTGGACAAATTCCTGTATGAGAAAAGTATTCAAAGCTGACACCAAAAACGATATCTCAAAATCGATCAACTCCACAAAATAATATGTATAAAACATAAATTGTGTATTTTAACGTGCTCTACATTTTTTGTGTGGTAAGTTCTTGTCCATCTCTAACGGTTTAGCAGTTATGCAAAATTCTGTAAAATTCATCCAGAATAAAGTAGTCTTCAGGGGCTATTCCCAAAAAATTCAATATGTACATTTTATTTGTCAGGTAAATATCTTTAATATAGGATATTTTAATCACAATCCTTAGAGCAATTTTTGAGAAAATCAAAATTTTCGAAAAAGGTTCCATGTAATCGGTAGTTTGGGGTGGTGGGATTTTTTTTTTTTTTGTAAATCTTCGTGTTACATCCTTGGAAACTACCAAACTTAAATACGAAGTTTGGTATTCAACGGTCTTTTCGTTTTGAGCTATGCTGTCCACAGACTCACACAAAGACACACACAAGCGCGCGCGCGCACACACACACACATTCTTTTTTTTTTTTTTTTTTTGGATTCAGGGAGTCCCATAACATGTATTTCCGGTGAAATTTCGGTATCCAATTTTAGGGTGCAATACAATACCTTCTCTATACACTATGTACATACTACGTGTAGAGAAAATAAAAAAAGATCTGATGTGTTATATTCACATGACTTTCTCTGGCTACTCTACAAACTTCTTACGAAAGATAATTTTTCTTTCAACACCATTCTAGTCGAGATAAACATTAGCAGAATTTTATTACTTGGTACCTTATAAGTAGAATGCAACTAAGGGAATGCACAAGGCTAAAGTGATAGTCAAATGCTTTAAAAGCTGTCGTTATCCGATTGTCATTGCAAATTTGAGAAAAGTATAAGTACTTCACAATTGAAACTAATAACAAAAACGGTAAGCTCCACGAAAAAAATGTATATGGCATAACTTGTGTATTTTAACGAGAACTTCATTTCTTGTATTGCAAGTTTTGTCTATCTCTTATACTTTACTAGTTATGCCAAATGAAGCAAAATTCATCCAGAATAAACAGGTCTTTAGAAGCTATTCCCAGAAAATTCAAGATAAATATTTTATTTGTGATAGAAATGGTTTAAATTTGTGGTATTTTAATCAAAATCGTTTGAGCCATTTTTAAGAAAAAAAAATTTTCGAAACTTTTTCCATGTAAAGGGTAGTTAGGGGTGGCAGGATTTTCTTGAAAATATTAATGTTGCATCCTTGGAAGATACCAAACTTAAATACCAAGTTTGGTATTTAATCGTCTACTAGTTTTTGAGCTATGCTGTCCTCAGACACACACACACATATACACACACAGGGACCTGTTTCTGAAAATGCTTTGTTTTTATTCAGAGGGTCCTAAAACATGTATTTCCGGGGATATCAAGACATCGAAATTTTGGGTGGAATACAATACTTGCCTATCCTTATGTACGGGGCTAGACAAAGTAAAATATGGTACTAACAGTATAACTTATCCAAATGGAATCTGCAATCTGTTTACAATATTCTAGACTATTAATTTTACGGGTACTATTGTTGTTAGTACTAACGTAGTTCTACAGCAGAAGCAAAAAAGGGTGTAGTTTTTAAATCCAGTGCAAAAGCTTTATAACCAACTCAAATTAATTGCATATTTTATTGTGTTATTTATCAGGTATTTAAATGAATTCAGCATTTATTATGATCATATATTGCTGATCTAAAATGACTTCAAAATTGTATAAAGCTTTCATTTCACACAGAGGTAATATTAGTGATATTACACAGTGTTTCGTTTCTATTTACAAGCGGTTGACCAAAATGTTAATTTTGGTTCGGACATTATTGAGGAAAACATTAAATTCCGCATGCAAAAAAATGACCATGCTATGAACATTCTCAACATAAGCATCTCAATGCTTTAGACCAATAAGTGGGGGTATTGCAATGTCGTCTCAAATTCGCATAAAGAAACTTAGGTATTTAAACATGGAAAGCATGGGGAAATTTAGCCATAATATTGCAAAGTTTACAGTGATATTGTTGTATATTTTAGCACAGATTTAACGATTGCTTTCACGCACACTACATCCACCTTTGTTTTTGCTCTTTTTGTTGTTTTTTTATTTAGGGTTTTTTAACCTTATAGAGCATATCAATAGGCTGCTATATTATTTTTTTTAATATCAGGCAATTTTAAATAATATATCGGCCAATTGATTATTCTTATACAATTTCAGTAAATAAGTATTAAACTACGTTTTCCTTGCTTTCCTGTTTCTGTCAACATTTTTAAATATTCACATTTCTGTTTGCATTAAAGTTCTTAATTCACGTTCTGGAATTTTTCAGGATAGGTTCACGCATTAAGAGAAAAAACTATTGTGCAATTATTAAAAGTATTATGTAGCTAATTGTTTCCATAGCTCATTTTTGTAAGTTTAATAAATAACAATAGTCACATCAGATGTTGTCTTAAAACCTAATTAAATTATTTAATACCTGCACAATTAATTTCTATCTTTACTTTTTCTGCTACACATAGTAAGTAGTGAAAATGTTGTATTTCACAGAAATTTTGCTGTCGAAATTTCATTGGGATAAGTTTTTAGGTCCCCATAGCCCAAAAAGGTGTGTTTTTTGCTGATTTTTTTTAAAAAGGCCTGCGTGCGTGTGTGTATGTGGTGTGAACAGTGTAATTCAAAAGTGTCAAGTCGGATAAGTGCCAAATTATCCTTTTCTTGGAAATGCATTCATTATACTTCTATTTCTTCAAAAATGGCTGTAACGATAAAATATACATTAAGGTTATTTTCATGACAAACTAGATTCTTAATTTGGGCGGTGAGGGGCAGCTTCTGAAGTCCTGTTTATTTTACCCATTTTTGTACAATTGATAAAGAAATAGAGATAATCTTACTACAAAAAAGGTAATCTCTACAACATACATAATCTACATCAAATAAACTTGATTGGGATATTACTCACTTTAGAGATGTTCCTTGTTGGTTTGAATTTTCAGCTACCCTATAGCTTTCTAAATTCACACTAATTCACTTATTTATTTAATTTCTGTTTAATAACATGTTTGTATACAGTTAAGCTGTGTCAGGTTAGGTATAATTGAAAGCAGAATAATCAATACTTTAACGACAAACACAGTGACATGAATAACTAAGTAAAGAATACAAATATAAAAATTATATAATACATAAGATAAGAGTAATACGTACCTAGTAGGCATGTGAGAGATGAACAGAAATATATCTGGTTGTGTTAGGAGTGACATCCATCCATCGATTTTAGTAGACAACTATCGGTCAATAAATTTTTCATAAGTAGGTAGCTTTGTCCCTATGTAACTAGGAATCTTATCATATATGTGTATTCAACATCACGGTATAGAAAATCAATGGTTTTCTGTAGTCAAATACAAAAGAGATATTCACTCTTAAAGAACCAGATCAGCCAATCACAAATGTATAGAATCAGTTAACTCTACCAAATATGGAATAAAAAGTATATTAGTGCCACCAAAACATACAACAGTTTCCCATTTAACATCAAAGAATCAGTCAACTTATCCCAATTTAAAAACAAACTCTTCAAATACCTACTTAAGCAATACTGTAATTCCTAAAACTTGAACAACAGAAAATTCCTATGGTGTTTTTGAAATAATTAAATTTAATCCCACCCCACGCCCACACAAATTTGGTTAACAAATTATATATATATATATATATATATATATATATATATATATATATATATATATATATATATTATATTATATATCATATATATACGTATTTATTTTATTCTTTGTATTTTACTTACCACCTCACTAAAGGGCAGTCCCTACCTTGCACAATATATTCATTGGGACATTCTATGTAAATAAAATAAATAAAAAATAAATAGGTAAATAAAAAAAAACCTCACATAGCGACCGGTTTTGAAAATGTTTGACTATCGCTTCAGCTTATTGTGTTTTTCATTAAGGTAGAACAAACTAAATAAATCAGTAGTGTAATTTTATCTGTTTTAATGAGAACATAGAAGAAGAATTTTCGTTTACTTTCTCTACTAAGTATAGTAAATACGGGAAACATTGTGTTCTATCAAAATACTCGATATCGAGATTGCACCGCAAAAATATGGTTTGAGGTTTCCTGAATAAAGAAAAAGAAAAAACGCCCCTATGTTTATATATATAAACTGAAAAACAAAAAGACCGATAAATATGTGATATTAGGTTAGCATCTTACAGGTATTCACCACGAAGATTTTCAAGATAGTCTCCCACCCCTAACGACCACGCCGTGGCCTAGTGGTTGGACTTCACCTTCCACCAAGGCGGTCCGGGTTCGATCCCAGGCGACCGCATGTGTGATTTGTAGTGGACAAAGCGTCTGGTTTTTTCTGGGTTCTCCGGTTTCCCCCAACATGGAATTCCACTGAAGCTCCATCTTCATTCCATGTATCATCAGTGTAATCGTCTACTGTGTAATAGGAAGTAAAAATGGACGTTAAAACTATCAAAAGAAAACTTCAATTTAAAATCGGCCAGTGGGAAACTGGCGAGGTCGACCATCGTTTTATCCATCTCAATAAGCGCGATCGCTCACCAACTCCGCTGATGTGCAGGTGGGGTAAAATGAAGAAGCAATTTTTCGTATTCTCAAAACACATGGTTTGATATTATCTTTCTACTGGATAATTTTCTGCACAACTTTTTTTTTTCCACATCCTGTAGATGCCATAGCTTAGAATGTGATTCTACATGGTACTCTATGAAATGCTATAGTAAAATTTTTCTCTTAAACATTAAATTTGTTGCAACTTTCTGTTTTTATTGGACATATATCACGTCCTTGTATGCGATTAGTTTTAGAATAATATTGAGCTTAAAGCTATGGATAGCTGAAAAAAAAAACCGAATCAGTTTTTCCTCTTCTTCGTTATTGTAAAACCAACACGCTTTTCAAATATTCCATTGAATTCTCTACAAAATCGTAAAATGCATACTGGATTAATTGATACAACGTCAGATATAAGGCCGCGCCGTGGCCGAGTGGTTAGACCACTCGACTCTCACCTAGACGGTCGGGGTTCGATCCCAAGCAACCGCATGTGAGATTTGTGGTGGACAAAACGGCGCTGGGCCGGGTTTTCTCCGGGTACTCCGGTTTCCCCCGCCATCGCATTCCACCGGTGCTCCATCATCATTCATGTAACATCAGTGTCACCGCCTGCGGTGCCATTAGTAGTTAAAGCGGGCGTTAAACACTACCAAAAAAAAAAAAAAGTCAGATATAACCTCACTTCATGCGCCATACGTCAATGACCTAAGTCATCCTGCATATTGGTTGCTTTTACAGTAGATAAC
This sequence comes from Hymenopus coronatus, assembly GCA_030762935.1. NCBI lineage: Eukaryota > Metazoa > Arthropoda > Insecta > Mantodea > Hymenopodidae > Hymenopus > Hymenopus coronatus. Next base: position 41,915,573 of record CM060900.1, read on the forward strand.
AATGGTGGTACAGTGGTTTCAAGATTTAAATGCCGAAAAATTAAATATTACCAGACCAAATACAGGAAATTTAAATTTCTATCCTGACAGGGCATGAACGAAATGTGGATCAAAAACATCATCGTCAAAAATAGGTCTTACAGCTAAGATAGTATAATCTGTAAACGAAAATACAGCAAAATCCTTGCCTAGCTGATGGTTACCAACGAGTCTTACGAAAATATCGTATCTATATCGTAGGCAGTTAGAACGGACGGAGGTGGTTCGGCTCTATTTTACCTTTGATATTATTCTACCTATGCCCCAAGAGGTGGAATACAATCCCTTTCTACCTACCATATACATTGTGCATGTGTGCTAGAGAAGGTTTAAGGGACATATTAACACATTATGTAAATATTCCGCTTAGTTACTGCTTTTTTTATTTTTTTAATAAACAGTAACGGAGTCTGATCAGGACTCCGGTACTGTATCCCTATTTACATTTCCCCCCGTAGGTTTTACTGATTACTGGTTTACTGGTTTTACTGTTTCTTTTACAAACATATACACATTGCACAAACATACAACATCCATGCCCAAGGCGGGACTCGAACCCACGATCCCCTGCCCACGAAGCACCAAAGCGAGACGCTTTAGCGAGCGTGGCCATGGGGACAGGCTCTTGAGGTATTCTTTAACATCGACTATAACATTTTTTTGATTTACAGTTTACAGTTTGTGACAGTACATGTACTCCCGAATTAAAAGGTCTTTGTAAGGGATATATAAATTATGTCAAGAAAGGACAAATATGAATTTGAAATTACCAGGGAAAAAGTGTTGTGAAACACGTCTGTAAGAGCAAAAGACGGAGTGTATCACAGGTTGGCAACGGACCCAGGTAGAAAGGTACAGTTACGGGTGAACCGAAGGGAGAAGTTCCATTGCTGATGGTGGATGAGACAAAAGCGAATTCATCGAATTCGCTTTTAAAGAGACACGACTTCACTTGCCGTGGAAGGCGCGGTGATTTAAGACATGCTACTCAACTCTCCGGTGGAAACGAACGGGCTCTGTATGGCCGTGATAGAAAGTGTTTATTAATATCCCTTAAGTGTTACAAATAATAAGGGATGGTAGGAGCGGTCGAGTAAAGAGTAGCTGAAAGGGGCAGAACTTAGGGGCAATGCGTGTGTGTTCGACGGCAGAAAATATTGAAGAAAATAAATAAACGAGTTCAATAGTATTCGTGAACTCAAACAAACTACTTGTGTCTTAACACCACTTTTGAGAAAGATTCCATATCGACAAATCAAGAGTTAGGGCATCCACATCTCCACACCATTCCGTAATCTGCTGAACCATCACGAGCGACACGAACTCGGAACTCCCTAAACCACCTATAAAGGAAGCGCCGCAAGTTCCGTGTTGCTTTATTCAGTATATGGTAAGAGCAATGAAGGTCTTTATCTTGTGTACTTTTTGTTGCTGTGTCTTGTAAACACTTTCACATCAGGAAGATGCTGAAAATTTTGCACAAGCTTGGATATTTATTCTCGTCTTAAATCATGATGTTTTGGTTGCAATTATTTAGTTTATTCCTTATTAAAATGTCATAAAGTGTGTGTGGTAAAATATGCTAAAAAGTAATACGAACATAATCCATTTATACACTGAACACTTTTTACTTTCTTTAGCCCCATATGTACAATGTACATAGGGATAGAGAAGGTATTGTAATGCGCCCAAAAATTCGATGTCGAGATTTCACCGGAGTCCGAAAAATGCATTTTTAAAAAAAGATCCGTGTAGGTGTGTCTGTGTGTGTAAGTGTTTGTGTGTCTGTGGACAGCATAGCCCCAAAACAAAAAGACCATTAAATATCAAACTTGCTATTTAGGCTTAGTATGTTCCAAGGATGCGACACGAAGATTTAAAAAAAAAAAAAAAAAATCCCCACCACAAACTAGCCTTTACATGGACAAATTTTTTTTACATTTTTGAATTTCTTAAAAATGGCTCAAACGATTTTGATTAAAATCCCTATATTAAATCTATTTATATCCGAAATACAATGTATATCTCGAATTGTCAGGGAATATTCTCTCATGAGCTCTTTATTCTGGACGAATTTTGCTTAGCTGCGAAACCGTAAAAGATAGACAAAACTCACTAAACAAAAAATGCAAATCACGTCAAAACACACAATTTATGTCCTTCACGTTTTTGTTGTGGAGGTAGCCGTTTCCGAGGTATTCCTTGCTATTGGTTTCAATTGTGAACTACTCAAACTTTTCTCAGACACGAAGTGTCCGTTTTTCTTTTGTTCTACTCCTGGCCAAGCAAAGAAACGGCTTGCAATGACAATCACATAACGATAGTTTTAATACATTTGACTATCACTTTAGCCTAGTACATTACTTAAGTTCCCTTCTACTTATAAGAAACAAGTAATAAGAGCATTCTGCTAATGTTTATTTCGATTAGCATTGTGTAGAACGAAAGAAGCACTTTTTTGTAGGAACTTTTGTAGAGCAGCTAGAGAAAGACATGTGAGTGTAACACATCAGATTTTTAAATATGCCTTCCTTGTGGCCTGCAAGGAAGGAGATTGGTTGGCACACTGCCAGCATTTACCCAAAAGTAAGGCCTTTTACTTCGTAACTGACCCAGCTTACTATTTCTTGACACAGAGCATATCGCCTACTCTATATGTACCTAGGTTACAAAATGTTTTATATACTGCATTGCAATATATTTTATTTTGGACGAGTGCTTAAAGATATATTCAAGCCGAAATAGTTTAGTTGGGAGAGCGTTAAACTGAAGATCTTAATGGTCCGGGGTTCGATCCCGGGTTTCGGCAGTGACTTTTGTTACGGTTAGACCGCTCACCATCCATCTAAGCGGCTTGGGTTGGGTTTCCCTGGTGCCCGCATGTGGGATTTGTGGTGGTCGAAGCGGCGTCTGGGCGGGTTTTCTCCGGATTCTCCGGTTTCCCCCGCACTCATTTCACCAATTGCTCCATTATCACCTTTCTTATAATTCAGTTCGCTTGCATTTCATTACATCCACTTTCTCACGCTCATGCCAGGGGCTACGGGCCGACCACTCGTTCCAGGTTCTTATTCTGTGGTTTCGTACCGTTGACTCCCCGACAGGCTTCTGAACCCTAGACATCCGCTTGTAAGTTCTAGGGGATGTCACTCCTAAAAAATACGGGAAGGATAAGCCGACTACTAAGCTTAAAGATATACCAAATGTTATTTATAACCTATTTTACAGATATAATTACAATTATAATTAAAACTGTACCAGGATACAGTTGCTCCGTCAATAGGTAATCGAAACAATAGAAGCAGTCGATCAATTCCACTTCGAGTTGCAATTTTGTGTATAGTGAAAAGTGATAGTATTAATGCCAGATAATTTCCCCACAGTAATTATTTCTGTAAATAAAATATAAAGCAAAAAGTAAGTTTCTCGGGATTTTTGTATCATTTTTAGGTCATGATAAATTGCACTCTTTGATTTTATTTGATGACGCAACTAATTTAGAGCGTCACTGAGTCATTTGTCCTAACATAGCTCGAGTTATGCATTCCTATCGAGAAAAGGTGGCGTCCTACGCAATGAATACTTCCACTTTACAATTAGTATAACTTTTTTCGTCACTGATATCATGTGGCCCATTCTTAAATTTCTCTAGCAGATATAGTTCCAATGTTGCCAAATATGACCTTATGGTAGATGACAAGCACATTATGACTGCCAGGGTGCAGCGTGCCTGTGGGGGTTTTTAACACATGGTACCTTGCAAATGTTTTTCTCGCTGCAACTCTACTCTCCAAATTGGAAATCAAAAGACTACGACCTTACTTAAAAATATTAGTATTACTTAATAACCAAACGCATTTTCTCTAGTTTTGTGGTGTTTAGCGCCCGTTCTTTCTGCATATAGCACCAAACGGTAGACACTGACGATACAAATCAAATAATATTTAAGGGAGGAAATTTGTTAAGAAAACGTTCAAGGGACCTCCAGAGTATTACCGCAGACCTCTGATTTTTAACGTTGTCATCTGCCAGTGGCATAAGCAATTGCGTTGACAGTCGCGACGCGAGCAATGAAATCAACCAAACACAACCCTTGTGGCTTACGAAAGAGGCTGTTGGAATAAGACAGCATCTCCAAACATCTATAACTGTCGGAGAACTACAGTCTACTACATACACTCTGCTCGATAAACTCGATTACTTATCAATTCGGTGTTTGGTTTTGAAGTAACAAAATAAAGAACTTGTTTCCGACAAACTCCGTGTCAGCTCTCAACTGTAGTAAAAATACAGTCTGATCTGATGTGTTCCATCACATCATTTTCTCCACCTGCTCTGCAAACAAACTTCTTGCAAAAATTGTTCATCTATCTACTTCACACTAGTCGATATAGCAGAATTACCAGAAATGGTCTTACTACTTAATTCCTTATAGTAGAAGGGAACTAAGAGAATGCATCAGTCTAAAGTAACATTCACACGTTTTAAAAGCTGCAGCTACGCGACTGAAATTTAAATTCGGTTCTGTTTGCATGACCAGGTGTGAAACAAAAGAAACACGGATGACAACATCGTTTTTGAGAGAAGTGTAAGTATTTTAAAATATAAAACAATAATAAGAAATACCTCAGAAATGGTTAGCTTCACAACCAAAATGTACAGGACCTAAATTGTATGTGTTGATGGGATCTACATTTTTTGTGCAAAAAGATATTTTTGTCTATCTCTTACGGTTTATCTGTTTTGCAAACTTCATGCAGAATGAAGAGAGCTTCAGCAGCTGTTCCCAGGAAATGCGGAATATGCGTTTTATATGCCATGTAAATGTCTTTAATAAACGTATTTTAATAAAAAATCGTTAAAGCCATTTTTGTGAAAATCAAAATCGAAAATGTTACCATGTAAACGATAGTTTGGGGAGGGGAGATTTTCTTGAAACATTTTCTGTTACACCCTAGGAGCATGCTGAATTTAAATCCAAAGCTGACATTTAATTTACTCTTGGTTTTTAAGTTTTGCTGCCCATAGACATACACACACGGACCTTTTTATAAAAAATGGTGACCTCAAAACTTGCATTTCCTGTGAAATCTCGGTATCAAGTTTTTGTTTGAAATACAGTACCTTCTGTAGCTAAAATCTACATAAATCGTAATTGGTAGAGAAAATAAGAATAAAAAAGAGCTATATTAGAAACTGTATTAGTTTAAAGTCACTGCGGAATAGTGCTTAAAATGTTAGAGATATTTCTGAATCTGAGCTCGAATTGTACCACGAGATTTAAGTAATTAGTTTTTACAGATTTCAAATATTTGGGATTTTCACAAGAAAGGTATGTATGGTTGTGTAACTCCATGTGTATTTTATTAACACTGTATTTTAATACATCGAGTATTAGACAATACATATATTCATAAAATATTGTCTTTCAAGAAATTATTCATATAGGTAAACGATTGGTTCGAGTACAATGTGATCATTCACTAGAGCAACAGTTCCCAACCGGTGTGCCCCGGCAACCTAGGGTGCCGTGTGATTGGCTAAGGGGTGCCGCGAGATATTGAGATAAACAAAAACAAAAAAAATACCTTCTACTGAAGCCTTAAGTCTTGTAAGGTCGTGAAATAAAATAAGTCAAATCAATTACTCTCATGCACGGCAGATGGTGATAGTGGTCAATTCATTTCAATAATTCAGTTATACTAGTGTCCCACAGATGACATTACAGCTATACCCTGCCGAACATTCCCGAGACTACTCGCTTCCTCACGAACATTCCCGACACTTCGACATGAATATATAAAAGTGTACGCCGCTTGGCGCTTTCAGTTGTCTTCCTCGCGTTGATTCACAGTGTTTAGCTATGGATAAGTTCATTGTTAAACGTAAACGCCAGGACAGTGAAAGTGAACAGTCGGCTCCTACTGCTTGCTTTAAGAAGCCAAATCTTACAGTTTCTCCCGGACCGTCGAATTCACCACATAAAGAAGACAAACGAAAGAAAAGAACATACCAGGACAGTTACTTAGCGTATGGATTTAAGTGGAATAACAACGAGGAAAGCCCTATCCCTGTGTGTTTAGTTTGTGGCGAAACACTTAGCAACGAGGCCATGGTACCTAGCAAACTGAAGCGGCATCTTACAACAAAGCATCCTAGTGTGTCACAGAAAAGTGTAATGTATTTTTCACATATATTAGAAGGGGAGAAGAAAACAGCTGTGCGAATGGTAAAGAGAATGACCATAGGTGATACTGCTCTTGAAGCCTCATTTAAAGTAGTAGAACTGATAGCTATAAAAAAGAAACCTCTTACTCTTGGAGAGGAAGTCATTGGCCCTGCATGTCAAGTTATAGTTTCAACAATACTTGGCGAAGGAGCAGCTAATCAAATTTCAAAAGTTCCTCTGTCCAACAACACAATTAGCCGCAGGATATCTGAAATGTCATGCAATATCAACGAACAAGTCACGGAGAAAATAAAAACTTATAGAACATTTGCTTTGCAAGTAGATGAGAGTCTCAATATTGGTGACAAACCGCAACTCCTTGGTTTTATCAGATATATTGATGAAAAAGATATTAGTGAACAGTTTCTGTTCTGTAGACTGCTGGAGACTACAACCACAGGCCATGATATTTTCGTTTCTATTAATTCCTATCTCAATGACCATGATCTTTCATGGAAAGACTGTTGTGGTATATGTACAGATGGTGCACCATCTATGTCTGGGAAAATTAAAGGTTTTACTGCCAGAGCTCTCAGTGAAAATCCATCCATTATTATAACTCACTGTTTTCTGCATAGAGAGGCATTAGTCGTGAAAGCGTGTAATGAAGGTTTTGCTGAAGTGTTTAACCAAGTTGTGAAAATGGTGAACTATATGAAGTCTCGACCTTTAAAGTGCAGAATTTCTGGACAGTTATGTCGCACAACGGATGCAGCTCATACCTATTTGTTACTTCACACAGAAGTAAGGTGGCTGTCGCGGGGTCGTGTATTGAACCGGTTTCTCGAACTTAAAGAACAGCTAAAAACTTTTTTAAGGATGAAAATCAAGACACTTTTCATGAGCTCTTACTAAGTGATTCTTGGTGTTTTGAACTGTCGTATCTGGCAGATATTTTTCATAAGCTGAATGAACTGAATGTTTCGATGCAGGGTCGACATGAAACAATAATCTCCTCAACCAATAAAATGAAAGGTTTTAAAAGAAAACTTATTTCTTGGAAGTCTGCAGTTCAAAAAGGAGATTTGTTGAACTTTCCATCTCTTCTTAATGTGGCAGGAGATAAAGATCTGGGTAAACTGAAAGACCGCATTTGTGATCACTTATCAAGATTGCAAGATGCAATAGATGCGTACTTTACAACTATTTCCACTACGAATCTCGACTGGGTTGTCTCACCATTTGATTTCGTAGATGGTGCAGAGGAAATAGATTTCACTGCTTGCGAGCGAGATGAATTTATTGATGTTTGCGCTGATTCCACACTCAAAGGTAAGTTCACCAAGAATGAGGCGTCGGTGGCTAGATTTTGGCTTCAACGAAGAGAGGAGTACCCTAACCTAATGAAGAAAGCAATTAACGCACTTTTGCCCTTTTCAACATCCTATCTATGCGAGCAAGCCTTCTCTGATATGGTGACAATAAAATGCAAAGCAAGAAATAGACTGAATAGCCTTGAGGATGATTTGCGTGTTTCACTGTCAACTGTAAGACCCGACATCACATATCTGTGCTCTAAGCATCAATCACAAGTTTCACATTAATCATTAATCGAACAAAATTTATTGATGTATTTTTACTCAGTGATTGTAGTAAAGTTTACTGTATTATGTTATGGTGTACGATATTATTATATAATATTGCAATAAATTAACATATTAAGCTTAATTTTCTTTTAATTCAAAGAAGGGTGCCCCTGGTGTTTAATGTTATTCCCAAGGGTGCCGTGAACTTCAAAAGGTTGGGAAACACTGCACTAGAGTGTATAGCGTTTTCAAATTAGTGACGTATAAGCAGTATTAGGTAGGCATGAAAATTAAATCGCTCATAGTGGTAAGCGTTATTTATGGACCTTTTCGGTGACAAATAAAAAATGTTACAAGTACTCTCATCAACAACATATTACACACTACAGCATCAAATTATTTCACTTTGGAGGGAGGGAATTTGCCAAATCTTACTTCAACGTTAACATATTTCCGATTATTATCTCACCAGTTTAAAGTAAAAGTTTTAAATATCATAAACATATAACCATATAATATTTACCTTCAAACTCAAAATTGGACTCACATAAAATCCAAGGAGATCTATGAAATTACTTCGTGAGAAATAAAAGGCCTTAATTGAAATTACTCCATAACTGAATGCTGTCTGTAAAAACTATGAATACAAATACAAAATAAAAGATCTATAACTAGTTGTTCCCATACAAATATACAGTGTTTAAATAGGAAGAGGAAGGAAGTAATAGTTAATGAAAATTAATAAATCTGGTGAGGTACAAAATATTTTAGTTCAAAATGCATAAGTTAAAATGTCATTCTATTGAGACTTTCAGTTCTGCACAACCTCAAGAATAAGTCATTTGTTTCAACAAGAGCATCTAAGTAAAAATATGTTCCTTTCGTATGATTTCCTCTAATCTGCAAATATTCATCTTACAAACCATTCTTCTTCTATATACTTCATGCTAATCGACATAAACAATAGCAGGGTGAGCTTATTACATAGTTCCTTTAAGTAGCAAGGAATTCAACATGTAAAACCAGAGCTTTAAAGTCTGTTGCTATGTAATTATCATTATAATTAGCTTCTTTGAATCGCCAGTAGTCAGGAGTAAAACAAGAGAAACAGCGGATGACTTCTTGTTTGAGAAAAGTGTAGGTATTTTAAAAAACAATATCTCGGAAGCGGTTTGCTCCACAACCAAACTAGTATCTCTTACGATTTACCAGGTATGCAAAAGTTATTCAGAACGAAGTGAACTTCAAGTCAATTTCCAGGATATTGAAGATTTACCTTTTATTCGCCATGTAAATATTTTAATAAAGGACATTTTATTCAAAATCGTTTGAACCATTTTTGAGAAATTCAAAATGTTTGAAAAGTTTTACACTTAAAGGGTAATTTGGAATATGGGATTTTCTTTAAAAGCTTCATGTCATATCCTTGGGAGATAACAAATATAAATGGCAAGATTGGTAATTAACGATGTTTTTGTATTTTGAGTTATGCTGTCCGCACACACATACTTACATACACGAACACACAGGGGGATTCAGGGGGTCCCAAATATATATTTCCGGTGAAATCTCGGTAAGGGTGGAAAACATAAAATTCTCTACCTGCCATGCACATTGCATATACTTGCTAGAGAAAGTAATAATTACATTTTACTCACGTGCAAGCCACAAGAGCTGGGAATAGGAATTGAAACCAGTAGATCCTGCAGTCAACAAGAAAGCTATAGAGATGATTTTGACGATTAATTTAACATACTATGTAAGCTTTGGATGACCTTTCTTACAGAAACATATTCCTAAGATTTAATTAGAACGGCCTCTGCCTTAGATTTAATTAAATATTCGGTGGAAATGTTTATTATTACAACCAAATACAGCTCTTCCACTTTAAAATTTTCTAAAAATACAAAGCCCCAAAAAAAGGTTAAATCTTGGCAATAATGCGGGAAATGAGGACTAGCCATTTTCATTGTAAATACAGCATAAAAGAAAATGATTGAGAAAACCAACGGATTTTCAACATAAATATGCAGAAAAAGACACTCCTTTAATGGTAAGAATGACATAGTGAACTTCGATTGAACCTTTTTATAGCTTTAATGCTATCGGTTAAAATTAAACCCTTGGCCAGATTTAACAAAAGGAGGAAAATTTTGGATAAACTTTCAATATGCCATAATACATCTACAAAAGCATAAGTATGGCAACATGTATTCCTAGAATTTTGGTTTCACGGCAAATGTTATCCTATGGTACCATAACAATGTTTCGCAAAAATTCCGAAAAAATACTAATTTTTATGAGTCACTTTAGAATAGCAGCAACCTAAATTTAACGTTTTATTTAATACATTCTAATACAAATCCAGCAAGTTTGTATTCCGATACCCAAGTCTTGTAAATTCTTTTGAGAATTCTCATCATTCAGGTGTCAAGCATTTTCCTGCTATTTGTCCTTTATGATGTCCCCCAAAGCTACGTACGAGATCCGATTTTGTTTGCATAAATAATAAATAACTTACGGCGATGATGTTAAATGTCTCACTCAACTTAGTGACATAAGTAAAGCTAGAAAAATGGTTCTGTTCTAATAAACTTGTACTAAGTGAAAACAAACTGCGTTTATTTTATTTACTAGCAATGTTAAGGATAACCGTAAGTATTTTAAAATTCCTGGTATTTTAGTTCATAGAGCACTTAAACGAGAAGACCTTATTGATTATCTGTGAAGAGTAATACTGGTCCTACCGAAGTTGAAAATTTTCATTCCTCTAAAGTACATCGAAATATCATATTTGTCATTTTGCAAGCATATTATTATGTTGACTTATATGATGTTCCTAAAATTAAAAAAAAAACACTCCAAAACAAACGAAAAAAACAATCAAGAAATAAGCAACTCACCAATGAATCCCTTCTGGAGACCACTGTTTATATATGAAAAATAATGGCAGCTATCAACGAGTATATTTTTCAAGCTTTAAATTATGAAAAATAATATTTTTAAATTTTAACTCAAGAGGGTAATATTCACCCATATGAGATCGGAAGTAACAACTTGTTTGATATACAGATTGTCCAAAACAATTATTGATTTTCCCATCGTGGAAATCAAAATAGAGAATAAAATTCGATACCAATCATGTACATTAGAAAAACAGGCTTTAATATGGATATATCTGCTTGTTTGACAAATACCTACTCCTTTTTATAATATTAATGAATATTCTAATAGTGGTATTTTAAATGTTTAATTGTGTTATAAAGTTCTATAATTTTTATTAAGAGCATGTCATAAATATTCTGACTGCGCATTAAACTAAGAAGTGCTCTCTGACGGTATTTAAGTCTAAACCAGTTTAATACTAGTTTAGACTTTAATTTACTGTCAGATAGCACTTGTTAATATTAAACTATGTGAATAATCTAGAACTGGAAAGCTTTCAGATTACGTTTCAATGTTTCAACAGATATCCATAATGTTTTGTAGAATACCCGCTTTGAAATATAGGGCTGGAATTTGTATTTAAACACGGTAGTGGTCCCCATGGTATATTGATCAAATTAGACTGTTTCCGGTTTGATCTGTTCTATAAAATCAAGGAATAATTTGCAGGTGGATATGAAACACCATGGCTTCCGCAATAATGTTCAGCCAGAAGGATAATTGAATGTGTCTGATAAACTCACGGTATCTCGATTCTACATATTTCTCTACTTACTTCCCCTACGTGATGTTGGGATGGATGTTGTAACCCCTCAGCAGACTCGGGCGCACTCCTGCTGTTCTTTTTGCCGATTCTTTTCCAAACAGTTCTTTGATAATGTCCCAGAACTTCTACCGAACGTCGCTTTTAAAGGTAGTTTTGGGTAATAGAACATGAGGAGCTATTGATGTGAATGGTAGCCAAACAAAAACTGTGCAAGGGAAGGAAATTAGCTTCAATCAATTACTTCCCAAACAATCGTTCCTGGCTAATGTCATCTACAGTGTAATGGCTAGGATCTTCCTTTTTGAACATAATGGTGCTATTTCAGTTTCTGAAATTTGGTGCATAGGAAAGATCTAGTCCACAAGCAATGGTGTAGTCTTTGTGCAATTTTATCTTTTCAGTTCGTGACCAATGATGTGGAAAAATGTTCCTTATACTACGGCAGGAAAGGAGCTCTCAGCGAATTGCTTGCCCGGATAACGATGTACCCAATTGATCTGCCTGCCTTACCACGTGCAGTATCTATACCATTATTTCCCTTGGGCATGTCGAAGAAAACTCAGAATAAGAGTTACAGTTTCCCTCATTTTCCTTATTTCGTTCTTTATTTGGAACACATTTTGCGCATTTATTACAAATAGATTTTCAGATCAATGATGAGAGCAAAAAGGGTTTCAGTGCGCGTCTTACTTTCTCCAGCACGTATGTACCATGAACTAGTAGGTATTGTATTCCACCCAAAAGTTTGATACCGGTTTTTCATCGGAAATTCATGTTTTAGGGTCCCAACATGCAAAAGAGACAGTTTTAGACTGTGTGTGTGAGTGTCTGTGTACATCATGACACAAAAACTTAAGGTTGGTTAAATACTAAGCATGATTTTGAATAACAATATCAATATCTTTCAAGGATGTCACACAAATATTTTTCAGGAAAGTTCTCGCCCCGCCAACTACACTTTACATGGAACAATTTTCAAAGATCGATTTCCTCAAAAACGAGTCTAAGAGTTTTCATTAAAGTACCATATGTTTAAGATAATTTTAATGACAAATTAAATATATGTCTTGAATTTTCTGGGAATAGCCTCTGAAGACCTATTCTGTATGACTTTTGTATAACTGGTAAGTCGTAAGAGATAAACAAATGTTCACTACACAACAAATTTAGATCTTTTTAAAACACACAATCTATGACATACACCTTTTGTAGATTTAACCATTTCCGAGATATTCTTTGTTTTGGTTTTAATTTTAAAGAACTTAAACGTGCCTCAAATATTTTTCCCTTTTGTTTTACTTCTGAACACGCAAAGAGAATCGGATTTCAATTGTTTCATATAGCGATCGGTTTTAAAGGATTGAACTATTGCTTTAGCATGCTGTATCTCCTTATTTCCCTTCTGTTTACAAGTAAGCAAGTAATAAAAACATTTCTGTTAATGCTTTTCTCGATTAGCATTAAGTAGCCAGGAGAATATTTTATAAGAATAGTTTTTTGCAGAACAAGTAGAGAAAGTCCTGTGAATGGAACGCGACAGATGTTTTCGTGTAACCTTTATCACTAAGTGTTCATCGAGGTTTAGTAATCATATTTTGCTGTCTTCTTGATATTTCTACTCTTGACTGCATACTCTATTTCACTCCTTTTTGGATGACTCGCAAGAAATGTGTGTTTCTGCTTCAACAAAATCATATTGGTGGTACATATTATGACAGGTGCTTATTATGTAAGCCATTTTAACGGTGAGCACCATACAAGCAATCGTATCTCCATTGTGCTTGCTTACATATAGCGAAGTAAGAAAGCGTCGTAATTATTTATGACCACTCTTTACGCTTTAGATTTTGTAAATGAATAACATACTACGGCTTCTGCAATAATGGTCATTCAAGAGGATAATTTAAGGTATTTTGGCTGTTTCTAACTCCTGTCTTGTTGCAAGCACAATACAATTTATTAGATTATAATTGTTATTAAACTGTTCCGTTAGCTTATACGACATTTTATTGGTATGTGCATATGCATAAAGCAAAATATTTTACTGATTTTTTTTTTAAATACAGTACCGGAGTCTGATCGGGACTCCGGCACTGTATACCCTGCTTTTATTTACCTATTTTTTACTTTCTCCATACGCACTATGTACATAGTGTATAGAGAAAGTATTGCACTCCACCAAAAATTCGATACCGAGATTTCTCCGCAAATATATGTTTTAGGGTCCCCAATATCCAAAAAAAGCATTTTCACAAAAAGGTCCGTGTATGTGTGTGTGTCCGTGTGTCCGTGTGTCTGTGAACACGATAACTCAAAAACGAAAAGTCGTTAAAATACCAAACTTGGTATTTAAGTTTAGTATCTTCCAGGGATGCGACACGAAGATTTTGAGAAAAATCCCCCCACCCCCAACTACCCTTTACATGGAACTTTTTTCGAAAATTTTGATTTTCTCAAAAATGGCTCTAACGATTTTGATTAAAATTTCGGATATTAAACATATTTACCTGACAAATGAAATTTATATCTTAAATTTTCTGGGAATAGCCTCTGAAGAGTAGTTTATTCTGGATGAATTTTACTAAATTTTGAATGACTGCTAAGCCGTAATAGATGGACAAAAACTTACTACACAAAAAATGTAGAGCACTTAGAAGCCCACAATTTATACTATATACATTTTTTTCGTGGAGTTCGTCGTTTTTGTGACATTACTTATTTTTGGTTTCTGCTATGAAAAACGTATACTTTTCTCATACAGGAACTTGTCAACTCCTATCCATATAAACAAAGGAACTTCATTGACATAGCAAGCAGCTTTTGGCTATCACTTTAACCTACGGTTGTCACTTATTTCGCTTCTACTTACAAGGAAGCGAGTAATAAGACTATTTCTGCTAATTTTTTCTGATTAGGATAAAGTAAATAGAAGTATAAGCGTTTTAAGAATTATTTGTTGCAGGGATATGGAGAAAGTCATGTGAATGGTACACATCAGATTTTTTACCTTGTTTTGCTGTATTATTACTGGATTGCTGTTTTCTTACTTTTACAACACACACATATACACAAACATATAACACCCATGCCCAAGGCGGGACTCGAACCCACGATCCCCAGCGCTACGAAACACCAAAGCGGGACGCCTTGGCGAGCGCGGCCATGGGGACCGGCACTGATTCATTTATCAGCGTGCTAGTGGTACATTACATTTTCAGTATTACATATTGCTTTCTAGAAACAGATTCCACTTTGTTTACGGTCAATACATAAACTGACTGGCACATAACAGCTTTTACTGACCCAGTTATCGGAGTTGGAGTTTTAGTGTTGTATTTCTTCTGCAGCATTGCACATTATTATCCCACCCTACTACAGCTATTGAACATGGTAAAACGCTGATTTTATGTGTACCCCTTCAGTGAGTGTGACATTCTGATCCTGGAGCATAAAACAGTATAACGTTTAGTTCCTAATGCTACTAAGTTGCTAAGTTTTATCCTCAGAATATCAGAGGTTCACGTTGGCGCAAAAATGCTTCCCAATCTCGCAGAGGGCAATATGTTGCTTCCTCCCGTAAGGCTAGTGCAGTTATTTGGCTAAGGCTATGTGCCTCCCTGTTCCAATCTGTTGTCTGATAAATGCTTAAAACAAATTCTAAGAAACAAAAATGAACCAAAGAACGATGTTATATTTAGAGTGAAACGAAAAAGTTATCAGAATTGTCCTAGCTTGTTCAATGCTACTCTGGTAAGTGTAAACAACCAGAGGTGTGCTAAACAAAAGTATTTTGAGTTATAAATCCTTGTAGAGGAGGAGTGGGTGTTAAATGAGCTATCTGAATGATTAAAAAATGCACATCATACCTATGTTAAAACTTTCTTCTAAAGCCGACATGGTAAGGACTTAAAATTACGCTATTGAGTAAAAATATGACACTGCAAATGTTGATTTTTTTAAGTGTTTAACGCCCGTTTTACTACTTGTACCACCGCAGGCAACGATACTGACGTTACATGGAATGAAGATGGTACACCGGTGAAATGTGATGAAGGGGCAAGCCGGAGAACCCGGAGAAAACACGCCCCTGAGCAGCTTTATCCACCACACATCCCAGATGCAGTCGTCTGTGATCGAACCCGGGCCGTATTGATGAGATGCTGGTGGTCTAACCACTTGGTCACGGCTCGGCCTGCAGATGTTCCTGAACTACGTGTTATATCTTGAGGAATCGAAGCCCATTAGTTTATTTTATAAATACTTTGGCCCCAAACACTTAATGAATAATAATAATAATAATAACATACAAACAATTTATGATAAGATGCGGTCGCACGGAAAACGGAATATCCGTGGTTCAAATCCCGGATATAGTACCGTTCAGTCTCAGTCTATCTTTTCGACCTCGTCCTACACGCAATGTGTGTGAACCTTATGAGTAAATACAATATCTTTAGTATTTTGTGGCATCTAATGCTACTTACTTGCCCCTCGTTAAAATAATCTACTGGTATCGTAGTACTTATTAATATTAATAATTATTTGTTATTAAACAGCAATGCACTAACAAGAACGTAAATAACTCATTGCTTATGATACACTTCACAATCTTTTGAAAGTATAAACAGAGGTTGTCAATAAATCGGCTAGAATTAGAAAATATTGCTCCGCTGCAATAAGAATCACATTTTGGCAACTAACTCCTCTCTTAAGAATAAATAAAACGTATTACAAAATCAACTTACATTAAATGCGTTTCTGGACGTTAGCCTAACTGCAGTTATCTTCACTGTTTCCCTTTCGGGCCAGAAGCACAGAGCAAATAAATGTAAAGAACTGCTAGGCTGTTTACCTCCGGCGTATATGCATGAGCATTGATCTACAGTATTATAACAGGCACACAGGGTGTATCAAAATTGATAACACAAAGGGAAATGGTTCAAAGGCGCACAAACCAGCCGTGAATGTTTATGAGGCACCACTAGCTAAATTGCTTGTAAACAGTGAGGGCCTTTCTCCTTGAGTATTTGAAAGTGTCCGAGGTTTGCGCAGAGACGAAAATGTAATCAAACCATACTCGCTGTGCCGGCATAGTGTAACAGCTAGGTACTTGTCAGAGAAATATCTAGTGTGCGTACCCTAATGGAAACGGGACAAACTCGCAATAATAAATTGCTAGGGAGGTACAAAAAGGAATTTAACATTAAAAGGTTAATTTTTAATGTTAACATATCAGTGTGGACAGAAAATAATAGAAGGAGCATGGAAGAATGTGACAAGTGCTTCCAATTGCACAGTAACACACTGTCTAATTGTACCTATTTTTGACACTTCAAATACGAGTGCAATCCAGAAATTAGCAAACGATTGGCATAACTAAATAATAACGAAAGTTATCAACACAAGAGTTTATTTACAAAGTTACAGTACCTTACTCTATTTCGCAACGTAGTCGTCATTGCTACCAAGCTATTTATTGTCACGTGGTACCGGTTTTTCAATGCAGATGTTTATACTCTTCTACTGCCAAAGATCTGAGTCAATAGGTACCGCCACTTTGAGGTTGTAAAACTTTTTCATGTATGGTGTCCAAAGTGAAACACCCATTTTTCCGAATTATTTTATCAACATTTGCTTTCAACTCCTCCATAACGATTGATGAACTTCCACTCCAGTCTTTGTCGTGCAATACTGGTTCTTCCTTAGTTATTAGTTACTCTAAATTATGCGCCATTTCCTAACTGAAGACTCGTTCATTGCATTACCACCACACACTTGCGCTATCTTTCTATAATATTCAATTGACCAAACATTTTGTGCATTAAAAAAACTTAAAAAAAGAGAATAAGTCCTTTGCCGGTAGAAGAGTATAACATCAGAATGGAAAAACGAGAATGAAGATTACATTTAGAAATAGAGTAAGCTAATGTAAATTTATAAATCAGGTTTTATGTTGATATGTTTCGTTATTATTTAGTTATGTCAAGTTGTCTGTAACTTTCTGGATTGCCCTCGTACAATTCATAATTCTTATTTGAAATCAAAGTTCTAAATTATTTAGGGGGAGAAGTTTATTGACCATCCTGTATTTTACCTTCCAATCTGTATATATTATATACCTACTGATTAATATCATACACAACGCAACATTATGGAAGCTTTACTGCAAATAATTAAAAACATTACTATTACATCAGGAATAAAACAAACTTAAGAACAACATCACACAGAACAACGCTGTATTCCAAAAGAGGTTTGTTGTACTACAGGTGCCTTATATAAAAAAAACTGCCAGACGATTTAAAAAGTTTAAAATCATGCGATATTTCAACGCATTTTTTTAAGCAAACGCCACTGGAAGATAGCTTTTTATAATGTGAATGAGTTTATGGAAGCAATGTAACTATAAGTTGAATTTTTATCATCTACTTCTGCATTATTATTATTATTATTATTATTATTATTATTATTATATGTTGCCTTCCGTGGTGTAATGCTTATCATGCTAGCTTCATATACCCAATGTCGCGGGTTCAAACCTGGCGGAGGACGATGGATTTTTTTCTGGCGTAAAAATCCTTAGCATCGCTTCCTTCATAAGGGAAATAAAACCCTAGGTCCCGTATCGTAGATTTTCGGCACGTAAAAGAACCTCAAGCCTGATAAAGAGGCCTATGAGAAAAAGTAATCGGTCTTTCTAGCCAAATATAGAATGGGACGCTGAGAACCACAGTGGTTAGGGAGCGTCCATAAAAAGCCTTGTTGTTGTTGTTGTTATTATTATTACTATTATTATATCATCATCATTATCATTATCATTATCAGCATCATTATTATTATTATTATTATTATTATTATTATTATTATTATTATTATTATTATTATTATTTACTCCGCTTTAGGATATACTTGTATTCTAATATGTTCATAATGTATTCAATTATTTCCATTATCGCAAGTGCCATTTTGCAATTATATTGTAAATAGCATACTGTAATGGCATGTCCAATGTTGTTGTACTGCTAAATGGATGATTGAAATAATTACTGCTGCCAAAAGCCCCTTAATGAAACATTAAAACACGATTACACTGTTAATTTAACGCTTCTTATATCCTATACCTCTGGATATTGCTATGATAGATAGCCATAGAACTGTGTCTTTCTTTACAACCCCATACTTACATTGCAATTTGGAAATGTTTGGAATTCATTTTAGCTCTATTCTATCTCCCTTCAATCTTGTTCATCTCTACAACGGGAAAACGCATGAAATAAGGCTAATTATTCATTAAAAATGATTGGCTCTAAATTGCATTCATAAACGTATGCTTCAGTAGATAATTGCGAAAGGCTACTTTAGTGGATAGTATTTTGGTCCAAAGTTTTACTAAGGTGATGACTCTGTGAAGCTTTGAAAATACATAGTATGCAAGATATGCCATTGAACTTTATACCACCTATTACACACAATGATTAGAGTAGTTTTGCCAGATTTAAACATTTTAACTTGCTTAGTTATTTTAACATAATGATTTTAATTGTCTGAACTCATTGGTCGCATAAACTTGAGCCACGTGATGCAGTTCTAAAACTATTGACATAAAATTTTCAAGTTTTGCTATGACTGAGTTTACAAATCCGTCGTATCCTTAGCGCGATGGTAGCGCGGTTACTTGCCAAGTAGGAGACCTGGGTTCGATTTCCGGTATCGGCATGGGGAATTTTCCCCACTGGGAGATCTGGTTTGGGGTGCACTCAGCCTCGTAAGGTCCCTGGGGGGCAGTTGAGAAGCTACTTGATTGAGAAGTAGCGGCTCCAGATCGAGAAGACTGCATCAATAGGCCGTAAGGGACTCGAGCACCTCTCACCCTCTAGCACAGCACCCATTTATGACGCCTTCGGGTCGAGATGGGGGATGCAGCGGCGGGGCGGTAAGCCAAGGTCCCCTGGCTTCTCAATCAAGTAGCTCCTCAACTGCCCCCCAGGGACCTTATGAGGCCATGGAGTTACGTAGCTACGAGTTTGGAATAGATATATCATATTTCTTTACATTAACACTAGTTGTAGACAAAATCTTTCTGTATTCTCCAAAACCAATGATTTTTCAAAATTAATAATTTGTTACTAAATACGGAGCATTATTTAAAAAAATATATATGATAATTTTCTTTAATGTACTATTGAGAGGCAGTACAAACTTTAGAATCAAATTAGTAAAATATTCCATCTTGTGGAGCATTTTGAGTATGGAAAAGAGTAGGAGGAAAGGTTTAAATTTGGGAGAGCCTTTTATAAACATTGCCCATTTAAATCTTAGTTAATTGGTATTTAAAGAGGGAAAATTATATATTTTCTTAATATATATTATCTTTTATTAACAAAAATAAGGCACAATTTCTTTGGAGCTTTACCAAAGTCCTAAACTTTCCTTCCAAACCACTCAGCTCCCACCCAAAAGGGAATGTTCGACTCCGTTTTGTTCTGCTATTTCTTCTGCGAGTAAAAGTTATCTACGCGAGAAGTAGAGAATCCTGGCTTCATTTCGCGCATATAAACAAGTATCAGGTACGTAAGGCCTGGCGGCAAAGTGCAATAGCTGTGATTTTACCCCCCCCCCTCTCTCTCTCACTCTCTCTCTCTCGACCCACTATTCTCTTTCAACAGTCACGTAGAGCTAAAGAAACCGGTTCATTCCGGTATTAGCCCCGTGGTAGCCTTATCAGTGCAGTGGTGGCTTACATGTGCAATAGAAGTAAACGGCGAATGTTTAACCGGGACTGGGAGAACAAGCATTTTTTGTTCTTCAAGATGTTCTTTCATCCATATTCTCTAGTTGCTATTACTTATCTTTGTGCTTTGCTAACAAACTCTTGAGTTCAAAAGTATGCATTTGATTACGTCGCAAAAGGCGAATCATCCAAATCCTAAACAACCGCTACTGTTGCACTTGTTACCTCTCCGATTCTCTGCCAGGTGAAAAGAAAAAGGGGGCCATTGTAGGGGCAGAACATTTCACACTGCGGGTGCTTATCTTACGGCCCTGAGGTACAGTAGTAGAAAAATGATTTCAATTGGAGAGTATTGCAGCGCAAATAATAATAATAATAATAATAATAATAATAATAATAATAATAATAATAATAATAATAATTTTTGTTAAAGAGATTGTCAATTACCAAGATCATATTAATGCCGCCGGTGTGCCGAAATTTCGTCCCACAGACGTTTTTTAAAATGCCAGTAAACATACTGACATGCGGCTGGCGCTTTTAAGCACACTTGAAAGCCATTGGTCTGGGCGGGGTTTGGACCCGCGTCTTTGAGTTCAGAAGGCCAGCGTCTAATCAACTTAGCTACCCAGCCAGACCAACAACGTAGGGCAGTTCATACGTGTTGATATTTCCACACTGCAAAAAGACATTAACAGTCTGTGTGGTATCCACTACCACGTGTCGAACACACAAATAGGGCTGAAATTATATCTCGCGTATGTATCTGTTTCCGATAAAGAATGACGGACGGTGCAGCCTACGCTCCCCATTCTTCGTTAGTCAACGTTGTATTTAAAAGCAACCGGAAATCAGGTCGCAATCGGTTGTTTTCTAGTCAGAGAGTGTAGCAGTTAAACATTCCACACATCATACAGTGATTTTGTATTATAGGACGTAATCTACATTAATAAAAATCGATGTGTTGCATTCACATGGCCTTCTCTACCGGTTGTGCAAACAAACTATTCTTACAAAATATTTCTCTTCTATATATAAGCTGGCCAAGGCGAGCGCAGTCCTGCAGTGGGAGCGGAGAGTAGGTGAACTAACGTGATGAGGCAATGCGACTTCACACATACATCATAAAATGCTGTACAGTCTGGTTTACTTCACTAGTACGCCGCGTAATATTCAGTGACTGATAGAACGCAAAGCGTGTTATTTATAATGCTCTTAAAATTTGTGACGAAGAGATCGTGGGTTCGAGTCCCGCCTTGGGCATGGGTGTTATATGTTTGTACAATGTATATATGTTTGTGTAAAGGAACAGTAAAACCAGTAATCATACAGTAAATTTAGGAGGGGGATGTAAACAGGGGATACAGCGCCGGAGTCCTGACCAGACTCCGGTACTGTTTAAAAAAAAAAGAGAAGACGGAAACTCAGCAAATACTTATTACAAATGCTGCGTTTAACAGATAGAATAAGACAACCATATGCAAGATCAGAAAGGCTTGAAAGTGTGACGAGCAAAATTACATCAGCTCACAAGATTGGTAAACCTCTTGCAACAAAGTCGTTTTGGACGATATGTACGAGTGTGTCATTAGAAGAAATATCAGTAGTATAATGAAGTTAAAAAGAAATCCCTATGCTGCGAAAGCTATTGAACGTTTGCAAGAAATAGGATAATTTTTTGGATATAACGAGAAGCTTGTCGTCTCCTTAGCGCGGTGGTAGCGCAGCTGCCTACCAAGCGGGAGACCTAGGTTCGATCCCCAGTACCGGCGTGGGGATTTTTCCCCCGCTGGGAGACCTGGACCGGGGTGCACTCAGCCTCGTGAGGTCCCTGGGGGGCCAATTGAGGAGCTACTTGATGGAGAAGTAGCGGCTCCAGGTCGTGAGGACCGCATTAACCGGCCGGGAGGGGCTCGAGGCGCTGACCACGTCTCACCCTCCAATACTGCACCTCATCCATGACGTCTGTAGTGGACCGAGATGGGGGACGCAGCGGCCGGGCGGTAGGCCAAGGCTCCCCGTGAGCTGTCGTGCCATGGAGTTATAACGAGAAGCTTAGGGAAATATTGACATTTAAAAAGTGTAAAGACATACGCAGTTTACTGAAAGAACGCTCTGACATAGAGGTTCAAAGAGCATAATATATTAGAATGCTATTGGGTCAATAACAGCAAATGACTGGAAATATTCGGTTCAGAAGGTGAAACATATTAAAGAAACAAGTTGAAATAGTGATTTACTAATGGCAGAAAAAATGGAAAGGATCCTCAATCCAGCAATCCCGAATTGGAAAAAAAACGG
Organism: Hymenopus coronatus; assembly: GCA_030762935.1. Classification (NCBI taxonomy): domain Eukaryota; kingdom Metazoa; phylum Arthropoda; class Insecta; order Mantodea; family Hymenopodidae; genus Hymenopus; species Hymenopus coronatus. The sequence continues at coordinate 41,938,111 of CM060900.1, forward strand.
CCACTAGATCGGAGACTGACACGGCAAGTGAGGGAGATATCGCCGAATAATGTCAAGCACGTGAGAAAGTGGAAGAGATGTACAAATGTGTTGTATTGTAATGAATATTAGATTATATTTGATTGTTTATGATATGAATATACATACAATTTTAGCACACACACAAGGGAAATGCCATCACATAATATCACTCGCGCTTTCCAACTGGACTTTACTGCCGGGGAAGCCATTACATGTACAAATGGCGCTCCCCGATACAGGATTGTACTCGCCTTGGCCGGCTTATACATCATGCTAAACAAGATAAATATTGACACAGTTGGTCTTGCTATTTATTTCCTTATAATAAGGAGGAAAATAAGGGAATGCAGCAGGCTAAAGCGATGGTCAAATCTGTTAAATTCCGATCGATATGTTAACAATCGAATTTCGACTTGCTTTGCATTTCCAGAAAATCAAAAGGGAGAAGAAACAATTGAAACAAATAAAACGGAATATCTCGGAAATGGTCCACTCTTCAGCAAAAATATAAATGACATAAATTGTGCGTCTTAACGAGATCTACACGTTTTTGTTTAGTAAACTTTTGTGTATCTCTTAGGGTTAACCAGTTATGCAAAATTCAGAAAAATTCACCCAAAATGAAAAGGTCTTCAGTAGCTATTCCCAAAACATTCAACATATACAGTTTATTTCTGATGTAAATAGCTTTATACTTATACGTTACTTTAGTCAAAAACGTCAGAGCCATTTTTGAGAAAAACAAGATTTTCAAAAACTTTTCCATGTAAACGGAGTTTCAGGTGGGGGAATTTTCTTGGAAACCTTCGTGTAGCATTTTGGGATAAGCAAACTCAAATACTAAGTTTGGTGTTCTTGAGCTATGCTGTACACAGACACACGCATGGATCTTTTTCTAAATTTTTTTCTTTTGGACTCAGGGACTTCAAAACGTATATTTTTGGTGAAATCTTGGTATAAAATGTTGGGGGGTACACAATACCTCATCCTTACAATATGTGCATAGTACTTCTAGAGAAAGTAAAAATATACAATTAAAGATAAGCCCATGCCGGTCGCTGGATTCGAGTCTACTTCCTAAGTCAAACGTAGAACGTTAGCACTGAGCCATTTCCACCACGGAAAAGCCCTTAGAGAACTGAGACGTACAGTTCAACTCTCAAGTTTTTGTTTAGTTTACTGTGCATGTCAGGGAAGAACGGGTACCTGAATTGTTCCCTAATAGTTATTTTATATTATGACTAAATAAGTTGTCTTACCTCGCTGCGTACAGCTTGGAAGCTGGGAAGTTCGTACCGATTTCCCTATGCAGATTAAGAGCGGCCAGGGTTAGCAATACCATGCGGCTCTACTTGCGCGAGCAAGGGTCAACGTAGAGAGCAACCCATTGCTGCAGATCAGCTATCACTAAGTAACATAGAATCACGTCGCTAGGAAGGAAGGCGTTCGAATAACATCTTTGTTCTGCTTAAATGTGAGCAAAATTAATTCGTTTTACAACCATAGAAAGTTTTCTAGCAGTGTACTTATTAAACTACTTATTTAGAAACCGATGGCAGTTCTAGTATACAAACTGTCAGACGTCAAGTAACAGAACAGCTTCACAGAAACATGTTATTGATTGCAAATTTGTTCAGAAAGTTACCCACAACTATCACACTGTTATAGTCAGGAGATATGGAGCTGAACTGCATCTTTGGGGCATGTAGAGGAACTGTCAAGACGGATCTACTAATCCACGAGCATCCTACCTGAAATAAAGATGGAAATGAAAAGTGTAAATGAAAAGAATGCAAAAATCGCCAAAAAAGTGACACTTCAGTGCTTTCCAGTCTTATCATTGCATCCGCCATGTTTTAGTCTAAATTTCGCTGCATTTTCCACAAAGAAAATCATAACTACTGCATTCTTTGAGTAGAGAGGTGCACTTCAACCAATCCTTTAGAAGAAGTTTCTACCAATTCGTAAAACGGCATTTTGAGTGTCTTCAATCTAATCGCTTTCATTCTTCACAAATATAGCGAGACTGTTTTTGCCATTTATTGTCTCTGAATTAGATTTTTAAGTGACCCGTTTTCTCCAGAAACTACCAAAGGTTATTAAATTAAATGTTTAGGTCATAAAACCAATCACGTACTGTTGATGTGGATCTATTTTGGTGTAAACATCACTTTTAATTATTCTATGAATACAATATTGCAGATTAATGTTAGTTTTGTAATAAGCACATTTGATGATGAATGTATCTTTTTAACACTGTTCGGATGAGGACGTTTATCTCCCTGTAATTGACTCCGGGACCATTTGTGTGGAAATGACAAAGTAGAGACTTTTTATTATTTTATATAAATATTCTATGGACCTCTGTGAGTCATCATGGCCACATATTGTTCATGATCCACCATTTTTCAAAGCCCAACAACATGTTTCAATCACCCATGATCAAACATCTAACCATACACTCTTTCCATGGCTTTTTCTTAATTTTGTGCATGAAATTTAGTCCTTGCGTTTCAGTTTGATCTGATTTTAATGGAACTTTAGATAATTTCAGATAAGCTATCTTTAGATTTATGTATAGTCTTATAACTGCTTTATTAATTTCTTCAACAACCTTTTTTTAATAGTGTTTAACGCCCATTTTACTGCTATGGCACCGCAGGCGATGATACTGATAATATATGGAATGAAGATGGAGGCACGGCGGAATGTGATGACACGGGAAACCGGAGAACCCGGAGAAAACCCGCCCCTGCGCCGCCCTGTAAAAATAAGGAAAGTTTAATACCAATAACTTAATTAAAAGAATAGCGTTTCTACACTACTAATAACTTCAACTCAAATAAAAAATGTATATATTTCTTTTTTGGTGTGCTGAAATATCATACGATGTCACTTTCATACTTCTCTGACAAATGTCCATGCACAAGGGACTTTTTGAAAACTACAATGTTCGCTAATTATAAGTATTTATTTCATGTAATAGAGAAATTGTTTGAGTTAGAGGTTTCAGCTTTTGCACAGTCATTTCTTTGTTAGCTCGTATTGAGTTGCCAACTTTCCGGTAATAGCTTCAAAATTACAAAAAAAAAAAAAAAAAAAAAAAAAAAAAGTTATAAAACTCAATCAAATGTCACCTAATGTCACTTTAGTAAAATCCATATCCAAATAATTTCAAAAATCTTTCAGTATTTTAGAGATGGTACAATGGGTAATCTGGTAAACCGAGCAGTATAAATTTCATAAATTAGTTTTGTAATAACATTAAATTTAATCACAATTATCTCCTCATTTTCTGAATCTTATTATAATAAGGATATAACTTAACAATTTTCTAAGCCAACGTGTAGTAAATATTTTCCTTTTCTTACCTGGTAGACTTTTAATCATTAAAATGTTAATTTTACTTCCAGACAAGAATGCAGTATTTCTTTTCAGAAGTAAAATCATGTCCTTTTATTTTGCTTGTTTTGACATTGAAAATTGAATAAACTTTTAAAAATAAAATCAGATCCAAACATAGCTGAAATGCCATTTTTACAACACCAAAAAATGTTTTGTTATACCTTAAGTGGAGGTTTTTCTTTGCCATTTTTATTACTCTGAAGCATGCTACAATCTCTCAAAAACATTTAATTGAAGTTGTTCTAACCCATCTCTGTTAACTTTTCTTATTTTAGCTACTCTTATCTCCAAAGCCTTTATGTACAAGTATCTAAAGAATCTAAAAATCTAATATAAGAATAGTTTTATTTGCAGTATAAGTTTGCAATGAGACGGGAATCAAAACAGCTTATTTCATGCCAGTTTAAAGTTCAGATTCCTAATAAACGGAGTAAATATAATTACCTATATTTTTTCCATCCTCTGTGGTTTAGTGGCAAACAAACCATTTGGTATCATAAAAATAAAATTGATATAATCAGCATCAACACTTTGAATGCAATAACTTATATTGAGTGTTTATTCATAATAACTAATTGCAAGACATTTCTCTATAAATATTTCTTATTTATATTTAAACTTCTGTTAATTGGTAATGTAGCCATAAACTACTTTTTATCTTTCACTGCTGAATTAGGACATAGAGTAGGATACCTAGTGTAGGGTACAAGATATCTCTTCACTACGCATCTCTAGGGGGTGGTAGGACTGAGGTATAGCTGGTGTTCGCGCCTGCGAGAGGGATGCAGGTGGCCTCAATGTTGAAGGTGCACGATATTGTACAGTTGGGGAGAAATCAAGAGCTATAAATAAATACGTAAGAGTGCGTGGAGACACAGGGTGTTTACTAATCAAGTAGATGAATGTATGGTTAGGGATGAAAAGAGAAGAAAATTCAAGAGGTTAGCCAAACTCCACCTAACACTCACTTGTACATTGTGTTTCTTGAACTAACACTTTTAAATACATTCTAGGCCCCTTCGTTAGACGTCAGTACAGAGTACGTCCTACAGGCGCAGCAGCTCAGACGTAAAAGTTGTTTTTGTGACCTAGTTTTTTGGAGTTTTTATAGTAAAACCCATACTTATGCCAGCATTGCTTTAAGATAACTCAGCTAGGACAGCATTTCCACATCTTGTTATCAATATCGATTTCTGAAACTCGTGTAGCATTACCTCTTGCTAAATGAAATACAATTTATCGAAAATGACCATATCAGGTATCCTATAATATTAATATTTATACTTAAATTCTCTATCAGTTACTTCACTGGTCTTTCTGCCTGCAGTGAACCCTATAGTTTTAATTTTCTAATAATGTTATCCCTTGTATTATGAATAGTTTTAGAACATATCCGTCTGCTCATTACCACAAGGAAAATCGAACACATGTTTTCCCGCAATTATATTTGTAGCTCTTTTAAGATTCTAAAATAAAGCTCAGTAGAACGACCATAATCAAATAAAACGGCTGTGTCAAAGCCTAAGACTCTCTCATTCTCAAAATAGGAGGTATGAATTGATATGTGACCGTTTAGATCACATATCTCCTTCCACCAGGTGGCCCAACTACCCCGTATTTAGCGTGTGTAGATATTACTTTTACGCGTTAGAAGAGTTGCAGAAACCAACGGGGCTCTTTCATGTTAAATCCTTTAAGTGGGAACTGGCTGAACGACCTTCGCTTTACCGCTCTTGATTATCGTGGAGACAGTGAGGCGGAACGCACTCATTGAGAGGAGCAGAACTAAAGTAGTTTCCCACTGGTTGGTTTTAACTTGAAACAGCCCCGCTGAGTTCTGCAACTCTTAGCGCACGAAGGAATATCTTCACATGTGAAATACGGGCCAGTTTAGCCCCCTGGTATAGACAAACACCCTTTAAACTGCAAAACAAAAACAAAGTCAAAACCAAAATACAAATCCTCCAAGAATAGGAAGCTTTTTCACATAGCCTCTTCACTGATCTTTCATTTTGATGGAACAGCCCGAGGTAGGCTCCTACAGAAAGATACTTATAATGAAAACAAAAACCCAGGGGACAAAATATGGGATTCTTCTTGTTCTTCTTCTTCTTCTTATTCTTATTATTATTATTATTATTGCTGTTCTTCTTCTTGTTGTTATATTTATTTAGTGACCACAAAGTTACTACAGCTATAAAACTCCAAAACATCCTATTTTCAATGTGATATTGTTTAATGAAACAATTTGATCAAACAACGTCAGGGCCGGTAGAAACGTTATTTTGTTTTGTGTGTGCGTGTTAACGATGCTTTCAATTGCCAGGATCAAATTAGGGCTACTATTGTGCCGGAATTGCGTCATGCATCAGTTCTTTTACATTTCAGTAAATTTACGGGCATGGGTCTGTCGTTTTTTAGGTTTTTTTTTTTTTTTTGTTCTGGACCGGATTTGAAACCGCAACCTTTGAATTCAAAAGGCAGAGTCTAATAAACTGAGCCACCTAGACAGACTGAAAAGTATTGAATTTGCATCCACAGATGCAGGAATAGCATGAACACAAAGATCGTTTCAGAATATTTTCATTAGTGCAAATGGACGCCATGGACACGAGACTATCTGCATTTCGTTCACACAAAAACAAGTGAGATAATTGCATAGAAAGCAACTAAAAGCGCAATATGAGAGTGTCTAGCAATCGCCGACTAGGAACAAGGCAACAATATTCCGCGTATGACGTCACGGTAGGAGGCCATCCTCAAACTAGCTGAGGCCAATGACCTCTAACTAGCCCAGTTACTGTTCTCCACTCCTCGGGACTCGAATTTTAAAGTTAATTTTAGAGGTTGTGGAAGCCCAATTTCAAATTAAAAGAGAAATTGCCATGTCATTTAATTTGAACGGTATTAGATAATTAGCAGTGTAAACCCTACGATGGTATTAAAGTTAGTGTTTGTTTCTGGGGAGTCAATAAACATTCAAACACGCCTAACCGGTTAACTGTATAAAACGCGCCAGTTCCTCTGTTTATTTTGCAATCGAAATTGTTAAAAGCTTTCCCTTAATAGCAAAAAAGACAGTTAAATCGGTTAACGTACACAAATACATAGTAGCAAGGAAAACTTCATGTAATTTCCAAAAAAGTATCCTATCGAAAGCTTTAAATACCACTACCTAGCGGAGTTCCAACTCTACTATTCGAATTTTTTTAAAATATATTTCATTTTGGTCTTCTCAGTTTGCCCTTTTTTGGTCTCACTTTAGGAACATTTCTTAACTGCCACAGGCTTATTGTTTAGATGTAAGAAAAAGTATGTGTACACATGTATCTAATTTCAGAGTAACTGATACAAGAAAAGATATTCAAAGTGCAAATGTTGCCTTCATGTTAAGTAATGTATTAAATATCACTTTTAGTATCATTATGTCATAAGCATGTTCAGGTTAGATCTCTGCTGTGATCCATTCACGCGAACTTTCCCTGCCTGTTATGTAAACAAACTATTCCTATACAAGATTATTCTTTTATCTACCATATACTAATAGAGAATAACATTAGCAGAAATTATCTAATCACTTGCTTCCTTGTAAGTAGTAGTGAAGTAAGAAAATACATTATCCGAAAAGGAGTCAAATCCTTTAAAAGCTGTCGCTTTGCGATTGACATTGAAATTCAGTTCACTTTCCACGGCCAGGAGTAAACCAGAAGATATATGAACGGATGGGGACTTCCCATTTGAGAACATTTTAAGTATTTTAAAACTGAAGCCCATAACAGGGAATATTTCTTATGGTTTACCACTTAGCACAAGTAAGAGGGCTTCTGGGTTATTTCCTTGAAATTGAGGTTATATATAGCATTTGTCATGTAAATGAGTTTAACATACGCCATTTTGATAAAACATGTTGGAGACATGTAGAGAAAATCAAACATGTAAAGAATAGTTCGGGATGGGGGATTTTTCTGAAAATCTTCATGTCACATCCCTGGAGGATACTGAACTTAAATAGCAAGTTTAGTATTTAAACAACTTTGGCTTTTGATTCGTATGCTGTCCTGAGACACACACAAGTGCGCACTCACTGGCTCACACTCTCACACACAAACACACACACACACACACACACACACACACACACAGGGAGATTTTGCTAAAAATGCTTTTTCTGTATTCAGGGGCCCTGAAAACATAAATCTCCGGTGAAAACACGGTATCAAACTTTTGAATGCAAAAAGTACCTTCACTATATATTGTGCGCATTGTACATACGTGCTATAGAGAGTAAAAAAGCATAACTTGGGTAACTATTGCAGACAGAGACAGTTTCATAGTATTAAGAGAAGGAGGAAGGGATTTTTACTAAAGATATAATTATAAAATTAGGTATAAACCAATTACAGTGATAATATTTTGTTTTTGAAAGCGTTTCGCAACTATCTATATCTCGTGTTCTTATGAGGCACTCATACATGTGGACTGTACACACATTCAATACAATACAAGATGTAAGGTAAAGTCACACTGAAAAATTTAATGTCATTCTGGGATTTCAACCACGCATCTCCCGATTTTTATTCGGCTGCTCTAATCACTCAGCTACCATGGCAAGATGCCAAACTGGAATTAGATACCTCAATTTACTCTCGCATGTTTCCCATAAACCACGGGGTAATCTCAAATTGCGACTTACAATGTATTATACTCACTGTTCTCTACCAAATATCAAATTATTTGCTGGTATTTGCTTCGCACCTTGTAAAACTACCTATAATGCTGTGTCGATTAATAGTTACATAATACTGCATGATACATGCTCACGTCTCCCCCAGGAAGGGAATGGATACAACTGCTTAGCGGTTCAATAGACCAGGTAATAATGAAATCCCGGGAGAGACGTTAACGCTTCCTAACCTTTGTATGAAGCCACTCTCACTTATATCAGTTATGGATGCCGAATCATATCAAGATGTATTCATATAATTTATAATATTAAGATTACATAGTTGGCCCCGTAGCTAAGTAGGTACTTGTCTGTTGTCGAGGGGTCACAGGTTCGATTCCCGGCTGGAGTGTACGAATATTTTCGTATTCAAGATTGTTCTCTATCCTCACCAGAACTTGCAAGTATAATCTAATGCAGAAAACTGAAAACAAGAAGAAAATCCAATGAAAATTGCACATCAGCTAACACCATTCCCAAAAAGCAATATGTTCCAAAGGTAAAATGTCGCGATGTGACCACTGAAGCTACAGACAGATATAAATGGAACAATGAAAAGATCAAGGTATCACTTATTGTATAATAATTAGAGTGCCAACTTAAGCACTAAAAGGTATTGTTTTTAGATATTTAAAATAGGCTCCCTAACTGTTTTATTCAATCTCTATAAAATTAACAATAAGCAGATGTTTAAAAAACCCTAACATATTGATGTAAGTTATTTAGTGATCTTAAGGGACATTAGAGTGAAATTTCTGTGTTTCTGTACAGAACCTTGATTGTATGAGTGTTATGTTAACATAAATACCAAATTTAATTCAAATTGGATAAATAATTTGCAAGATATAACTTATTTCATTCATTTTATTATGAAATCTATCGCATAATCAAAATGTTCCGGGTGACTCTAAGTTTGAAAAAAATTGGTTACCATTTTCTGAATTGGAGCTTTGAACCAACAGAAATATTTTGAACTGTAATATTTCAATAACTCTTAGTTATTACTGAATTCTTATAATTTTAAAGCAGTCAGAGATTTTAATCTCTAAAATTAATCATCTTTTCATAGTGGTTTTTGAAAAATTACTATTGGAGTAAGGATAATTTTGTCCTCTGCAATATTACAATATACCTACACTTAAGCACATCCTGGGAAACTTTAGTTGTCTTTAAAGAAAAACAGAGACACTTGGATCATTCTGAAAGCTTCGTTTTCTTACCAGAAGATGGCTATTTTTAGACCTACCTATGCTAAGATACGGTGTATTGAACGTTCTATAAATGGCAATGGAGCCCAAATCAAGGGGGGCAGCTAAATGTTAATTATCTATGGATGGATAATTATCTTCGTAGTAAATAATAAGGGTTTTCTCTAAAATATCAATGAAAACGATATGTTATTTGAACACAAAGTTTTATTACGCGTGATCTGTCACATAACGGGATACTGCATATCTCGTACTGGATAATTAACCTTTAGAGGTTTCTGTCATCCTGGTTCAACAGTGTAGGCTTTTAACAATCACAGTATATCTTATGATTAAATTATGATTCTAAAATAGGAATATAGCACTGAAAATATGTTAAACTGGAAAATTGGTGAGTAAAATAAGACTTAAGAGTAGAAAGAATTCACTAGTGTCAAATAATACATTGTTTGGTATTACGAAACTGCTTTATTAAACGCTCGTGAAGTTTGTATAGTTCAGACATTCGTTCTTGAACAGTGATCTTGGTCCAGAATACATCAGCGACACTTCCTCCTTATTCAGCAAATTCAGCTTACGTTACTTGCTGCAATACATATCGTCTGATTTCAGTTGAGTCACATGAATGCAAGTGTGTTTTTACATGTGTTAATTGAGTTAGGGATACTTTAATTTAAAAGTTTAAAGGAGAAACATGTTATAGTCAAACTCGTGCGGTGATTGCTGTTGTTTAATAATACACAAGGAAGTTGCTAAACATAGGAAATGGTATTCTCCTAGGCTATTTAAAGGTATTCCATTTTTCTACGGCCACCAGCGTCCCGCATAGATGTGTTCGAGAATTTTGTAAGAAAAACGGAAACACGGAAATGAAGCAGTATCTTTTAGAACTCCTAGGAAAATACATTAATTCTTATAGGAGTAACATTAATTTATGAAAAATAGGAGAAACATGATCTAATGTAGCGTGCCATATCCCAAGTGGGGATCGTGGATTAGAGTTCCGCCTTGGACATGGGTGTTTGTGTGTTTGTAAATGCGTATATGTGTGTGTATTAGAAGCAAGAAAACAAACGATATCAAACAGAAAACTAAGAAAATGTGGGTAATGGGGGGGAAAAAAGAAAAATAAATAAAGTGCAGGAGTCCCGATAAGCTCCGGAACTGTTATTTTTTCTTATTAAAAAAAGTGGGAGGGGCGTGGAGTGGTATTATTTTTAGTGTTTAACGCTCACTTTTATTACAAATAGCATCGCAGGCGATGACATTGATGCTACATTGAATAAGGATAAAACACCGGTGGAATGCGATGGCGGGGGAAACCGCAGAACCCTGAGAAAATCCGCTCCCGTGCCGCTTTGTCCACCAGAAACCCCACTTGCGGTCGCTTGGGATCAAAGAGGGCCGTCTAGGTGAGAAGCGACTGGTCTAACTACTCGGCCACGGCGCGGCCGAGGGATACTGTGATGTAAAGTAGCTAATCCTCTTTCGGAGCAGTGACTTAATGTTCTGCATAGATCTGAAGAGCTAAAAATGTCTGTTTATTGAACTTCCTAGCATGCATTAACTGAAAAAATCAAGTATTTTATTCTTATTGTTCATGCAAAGATATGAAACTCTAAATATGTCTTACTACCTGACTGAAATTAAAAATATAACGTAGGATGTAAGATGAATAAATATCATTGTCTAGTTACATCAGAAAAGATGCAGACAATCTCAGTTAATATTGTAGGTACGTAGTGAAGTTGATAGCTAGTGGGCTTTTCTCTCGCCATATGGTACATGTAGTAGATCGACAATATCACTCACGACCTCATGCGGAGAATATAAATAATGCGTAACTGAATAACTATGTAGTTCCAGCTAAGCTATACCCAGACTCGATAACCGTTAAGGAGATAACTGGTTACTTTGTATTCGTTACTTCTGTAACCGTTATTGGGTAACTAGTTACTTTGTATTCGTTACTCTGTAACCATTATTGGGTAACTAGTAACTTTGTATTCGTTTCTTCTGTAACTGTCATTGGGTAACTAGTTACTTTATATTCGTTTCTTCCGTAACTGCTACTGGGTAACTAGTTACTTTGTATTCGTTACTTCTATAACCGTTATTGGGTAAATAGTTACTTTGTATTCGCTATTTCTGTAACCGTTATTGGGTAACTAATTACTTTGTATTCCTTACCTCTGCAACCGATATTTATTTTATTGTAGCCCTCCGTGGTGTAGTGGTTAATATGTACCCAAGGCCATGGGTTCAAACACGGCGGAGGACCATGTACTTTTTCTTAACATGGCTTCCTTCGGAAAGGAAGTAAAGTCGTAGTTCCCGTGTCGTAGATTTACGACACGTAAACGAACCTGAAACCTGATAAAAAGGCATCTGGGAAAAATTAAGCAGTCTTTCACGCCCAATATAGAATGGGACGCTGAGAACCAGTAGTTAAAAAGCGTCCATAAATAAAACCCCATTTCTTTTCTGAAGCCGTTATTGGGTAACTAGTTACTTTGTAATCGTTACGTTTGTAACCATTACTGGGTAGCTAGTTAATCTCTGTCTCCGTTACTTCTGTAACTATTACGTAGCGGTAGCCATTATTTTGTTTTCTGCCCGTGCCTATTTCCCATTCACGTTACAACATGTACTTTTGAAAAGGTCTTAAGGAGTGGTATTAGGGAAAGGTATAAAATTGGTTTCATAATTGTCAGTTCGAAAAGTTTACAATAATTACTAGCTGAAAGCCAATTTCAATGTATATTAACTTCACGTTGGAATTTTTAAGAAATAAAATCACAGACTAAGAGACCGGAGATTAAGATGAGATTGTGCTTTTATTTGTCCCGTATTTTCTTTAAAAATTAAATTCTCGTTCCACTTCGTCTTGGTTTTTCCTAGCTACGATATGCAGGTGTGAAGTTTGACGAATTTTAGTATTAAATCGGGCATTTTTAAAGGTTCTTATGCGGATACAAAGGTAATTTGTGTTGAATATGAGAGCTTTAAATGGTATGTAATGCATATAACTACGTACATTAACAGAAAAACGTTGTTTTAACTGTGAATGGAAAGCGGGTGCTTGAACACCTGATGCCGTGTCTGACTAAAGTGGAGGATAAACATTGTAATTCATCGCTCCCTTACAATCTCCCCCACCCCGCTTGTAAAGCTGTTTGTTTGTCAGCTCACCTAACATTCCCTCCCCTCCAAAGATTCTTATAATCCCTAACGCTTTATGTGCCTTTCACTAACACACACGATGGGGATTACTATTAGAGTGCCTGCTTTGTGTATCTAGGGGCATGTGCATCTCGCATTTGACAAGCGCATGCCTTATCTAGCAATTATCCCAAAAACCTTGTAAAACACGGTCGTTAAGATCCGTCTCGTGCAGCGCATCTTATGCTACATTCACAATGAAATGCAAGCGCAGACGCAACGTAAGCGCAAGAGTTTGGACTCACATTATTTAATGTAAGCATTTACATAGAAACACGCAAGACGCAACGCAATGCAATGCAACGCAAGAGCTTGCAAACTCCAAACTTTATCCTTGTGTTGCATTCAAAGCGGAGAAATTCTGCTCTTTTTCTCTATGCATTGTCTATGAATTCAAGACTTTACAGGACCTACTGTACATACATGTTCTTCTATTTGGCCGTGCACTGCTGCGCCATCTCTAATTTCTCTCAAGAGGTTATGACAGTCTCCTTGCGAATCCTTCTTTGATTTAATGGATGTAACTATCATCTGTGTCTAGATCTTTTGGTTCTCATAAATCGAAGACGCAGAGAGATAATTCTTAGTTCATTAAATGTGTAGCTTTATCATTTTCTGAAGTCTCTAAGCTTGTACTATTTTTATTTTATTTTTTTTATTTATTTGTATGTAGTTTAACGTCCTTTAACCTGGTTGGTCATATTGGACGATGAAGGAAAATTGTGAAATTACGCTCAAATGGTCTCGGAGTCCTTGGAGCTTAAAGTTACTCGACATTCGTTTTCTCTGGATAAGTGAAAACCCCGAAAAAAGCCTAATTCGGTTAACTCACCCTTAAGTTAGATTCGAACTCACGAACTTTTGAATGTGAGGCTGACAGGCTACCACCACACTACCTAGGCGGGTGTTTGTACTATTTGCAATAATTTTGAATAAGCAGTCATTGTGACGTCACTGCCGGGAGTGTCAGTTGTTAGTATGTAATTTTATAACATACTTATTTGTAAAAGATTGAGTGAATTTTCTTATGTGGAATTGTTGGTTATGTTATTCAGTTTGTAACTTGCGGAGCGCTTGGAAGATATTCACATTTAACGTACAGATCTAGAAACCCGTGCCAACTTCTTGCGTTGCGCTTACGATTGCATTGTGAATGTTGTGGCCTTGCGTCTGCGCTTGCATCTCATTGTGAGTGTAGCATTATGCAAGATGCCTCATTCTTCCTCGTATCGACATGGATTTCTCTAAACACTCTGCTGTCAACAGTTATTCCAAAAGTCTACACATCTAACTGCATCTAATACAGATAAACATTCATTTACTAAGTTCTTGTAGATTTAATAAGAATAAAAATACTAAAACAACCCTGGAAGGCAGTAAACGGAGGGGAAGTGTGATGTCTTCCCATTCCAGCTGAAGCTCTTAACAAGACTGTTGCTTACCATGCAAAGTACAACAGTGGGGTAACCAACGCGCAAGTGGCCGAGTGTTTCATCCTCAAATGAGGCTTTACACTTACAGACAGAGGTTTAGTGCATGTATTATTAATCTTAAAGAAAACAATCTATATAATTGTATATAGCTCCCAAAATTACAATTATTAACACATTATGTTTTTTTACATTCAATTGTCACTGTTTGTTGTAATATACTTTTAACATTGTTATATTATTTCTACTTGAACCACTGTTTTAATATACCAATAAGCATTAGATGTATATTTTAATCCCTGTGTGAACAATGTATTTACTTATAATGCTCCAATTTATCATTCTCGTATATTGGATGTAAGACTATGTAAAAGAATTTTTAATGTAGTCACTATAAGACCTAGGAGTTCTGCGGCCTAAAATAATGAGTAAAAGTAAATTCGAGCCTATGGCAGAACGCTGGCATTTTTCTCTACAATAATTTCTTAATGTCAGGTATAGTAGTAGTCAAAGGGACGCAGCACTGATAGGATACCATCACTCAAACTGTAGTTTGTACAATTCTAAGTATAGTTCAACTTAGAAAAAAATGCTCAGGCGTGGATGTGGCACCGAACATTGCAATACTGTGGCCTGCAAAACCTCTCAATTTGGGGTATGTATCGGCTGGCAACATGTGGTAAAGTTACATGTCGTGTTTCCCTGTTGTTTTAAGAGAAGTGCTGCATTGTCATGTAATTACTTTCAATCGTAACTGCAATGGGGTATCTATTACGTTGAAAACAAATGTTGCAAAATAATTGTGTATGTTTTTTCTATACTGATAATATATTTCAATGAAAAGGCGCTTACTGCCGGTTGCTTGTTTTCATTCGCCATGTAAATGACTAAGCATGCACAATAGAATGGGTAAGGAAGAGCTGGCAATGTTTGCGCATCTATATGCACAAGATCCCCAGGTCTGGGCTAAAAATACAGCCAATTCTTTGAAAACCCGGTCGTTATGTTTAAAACAAGTGTTTGTTAACGATGCTGCCAGAATAATATCAGTGTGACGCCGGTGTACGGGATGTTGTCCCGCAGGAGTTATTTTACATTTAATTTCCTAAATGGGGTCATTGCTTGTAAGCACACCTTCTGGGCTGGGGTTAGAGGACTTGCTATGTGATGACTGTGAAACTCTTGCATGAACACGACAAATAAATAAACAAAAAAAACAAAGCAACGATTTGCAATTGAGAACAGTATAAGGTGTTTGGATATTTAAACCATTCAAAAAGAATACGTTGGAAGTGGTTAACCACAGTTAAATTTGAGAAAATTCGTTTGCTGCCACAAGCCATAGAATCTTTTATGTTCTAAAGTTTGTCTACCACTTATAGAGGAGATGCCAATTTTAAAACACTGGTTCAGAATTAACAGATCTATAGAAGCTAGTGCCAGAAAAGGCTGCATATGCATTTTATTCGTAATGAAATCTTCAAAACAATTTATTGTATTTTAATTAAAACAGCTCAGTCATTTTTAGAGAAGGAAACAAAAACAGAGCTTCCTCATATAAAACCTAGTGGGCGATTTTCTTCAATATTTTCTTGTCGCATTTTTGGAAGTTCCTAAAAATAAATATCCAACTTCATGTTTCATCGACCTTTCGTTTTTAAGTTTATCTGTTCACATACAAGCACCCATGCTCTTTCACTCTATTTCTCTCATTTTCAGTCCCTCCTTCCCTCTCTCTCTATCTCTCTCCTCCTCCCTCACAAATAATCACATTTGGACATTTTTCTAAACAATTATGTGGCCCAGAGAGCCCCCAAAATGTATTTATGGTGAAATATTGACATAGAATTTTTGGGTACGCTACAATACTTCCTGTACTTACTGGAACTACATAGCAAAAAATCTGATATGTCATTCATATTACTTTCTCTATCTGTTCTGCAAACAAACCATTCTTACATTAGGTTATTATTTTATTTACATAATGCTAGTCAAGACAAACATTACCACAGATGGTCTTATATTTAGGTCCGTATAAGTATAAGAGAACACACTATGCTAAAGTAAGAGTGAAATCTTTTAAAAGCTGTCGCTATGCGATTGTCATTGAAGGTCCGTTCTCATTCCTTGGCCAAAAGTGAAAAACAAAAGAGAGATGAAACGAATGAGAGCTTGCCGTTTGAGAAAAGTTCTAAGTACTTCATAATTGAAATCAATTACAGGGAATATCCCTGAAATGGTTAGTTCTACAGAAACACTGTATACGAAAAGCTGTGCGTTTAAATGAGGTCTACACTTTTTGCGTAGTAAGCTACTCTCTATCAGTACAGTTCAGCAAAAGTCATTCAAAATGAAGAGGGCTTCAGCGTCTATTCCCAAGAAATTCAGGATTTACGTTTTATTTGTCGTGTACATATATCTAATATATGACATTTATATCAGTCATTTGAACCATTGTTTAGAAATTGCAATACACTGAACTTAAATGCCAAGTTGGATATTTCAGTGACTTTTCGTTTATGACCTATGCTGTCCACAGACACTTGCACATACATACAACAAACATTGACCGTCTTTCTAAAAAGTGTTTTATTCAGAGGTCCTCAAAACAAGAATTTCCCAAGAAATATCTCTATAGAAGTTTTGTATTAGATACAATCCCTTTTCTGCTTACTATGTACATTTTGCATGTGCTAGAGAAAATAAAAAAGTTATGTGTTCCATTCACATGACTTTCTCTATTTGTTGCACAAACTACTCTTACAAAAGATTATTCTTTTATCTGCATCTTGCTAGTCGAGATAAGCATTAGCAGATCTGGTCTTAATACTTGCTGCCTTGTAAATAGAAGCGAAATAAGGAAGAACATTAGTCTAAAGCGACAGTCAACTCCTTTAAAAGCTCATGCATATATGAAGTAATCGAAATTTGGTTCTCTTTGTACGACCAGGAGTATATGAATCTAAAGCTGACTTCCCATTCGAGAAAAGTTTAAGTAGTTTATAGTAAATGCAATAACAAAACACCTCGTAAACAGTCAACGCTACAACAAATGTATGCGACATAAATTGTGTGGTTTAACGTGATATACATAATTTTGTGGTAAGTTTTGTCTATTTCTTAGGGTATATCAGTTACAAAAAAGTCATTCAGAATAAACAGGTCTTCAGACTCTAATCCAGAAAAACTCAAGATATACATTTCGTTTGCCTTAAAAATATTTTAAACATAATCGTCAAAGAAATTTTTCGGAAAATCAAAACTTTCGGACATTTTTTTGTACTCAGGGATTTCAACGCATCTATTTCCGATGAAATCTCTGTGTCGAATTGAGAGCAATACAATACCTTTTCTACTTACTATGCAGATTGTAAATACGTGCTAAAGAAAGCAAAAAGGCTGATGTGTTCCCTTCACGTGATCTTCTCTATCTGTTCAGCAAACAAACTTCTTAAAAATATTCTTCTTCTTTCGACTTTCTACTAATCAAGCTAAACATTAGCGGAAATAGTCTTATTACTTAATTCTGTATAAAGAGAAGGAAATAAGGGAGTGCACTAGGTTAAAGTTATAGTCAAATATTTAAAATGCTGTCACCATGCGATTCTCAATGAAATTCACTTTTTTATGGCTAGGAACAAAACAAAAACAAAAAAACAAAAAAAGCACTGATGACCAATTCCTATTTGAGGATGTATACGTATTTTAAAAATGAAACCAATAACATAGAATATCTCGGCGATGGTTAGCTAAACAAAAAATTGTATAGGCCATAATTGTGTTTTGATATTTTAAGTTATTCTGCCCACAGTCACACAGGGACACAGACATTTTTAAAACAAATGTTTTCGGATTCAGGTGACATCAAAAGATGTACTTCCGATGAAATGTTGGTATCTAATTTTTGGGTGAGACACAATACCTCCACTACCTACTATGTAGTGCGTACATAGTACTCGGTAGAGAAAATAATACATATGAAGTGCCAAGTGGTCCATCATTACATTCCAGAATCCAAAAGTGTGGAAAAGAAAGGATAAGTTTTGTGCCCAGTGAAGGCTAAAGCCCAGCTCTCAGCCACAAAAGTTATCGGCACGGTATTTTTTTTCTTTTTTTCTTCTTTTTCTTTTTATTGCGGAAGTTTTACACCTTGATTTGGTTCTCATTGCGGCTAACTGTTGCCGGGACCGAGCGAGTTGGCGCCGTGGTACCATGTGCGACTTTCATTCGGGAGATCGCAGGCTTGATCACACCCACTTTGAATTTGGTTTCTTCGTAATTCCCCCTTGTCATTTAGGCGAATGCTGGGGCGTTTATTCTCAAAGATTTCAATTCCAGCATTCCCTTTCATGCCATTTCATCATCTTTCAGGTATGCTTCTGTGTCCTTATTGTGTGACAATGCTGGCAGAGAGCGTGGATGTATGCCCTCTTTAAATGCTATTCTTGGCATGGTGGTCTCTTACCTCGCAGGGTCGGGAACGTTTGAAGACACCCTTGAGATGTGGTATTGGCGGCTGCACGGCGGATCCTGGTGCCAGAATGTATAACATTCAGTCATTGAGTTAAGAACATCCGAGAGTCTCTGTAGAGTAGCTGCTTCCGACCTCTGTCCTCCTGTGTTTCCCTCACTTCATTTCTTCCTCTTCCTCCTGGAGGTTACCACAGCGCAATAGATCTTCAAAAGTTGAGTGCGTGAGGTGTCTCCCCCCCCAAGTTTTTTTTTTTTTTTATCTTTTATCTAAGCGTGGATTCATGCCTGCTTTAAATGCTACTCTCGGCCTGGTGGTCGCTGTCCTCGCAGGGGCGGGGACGTTTGAAGAAACCTGGAAGCTGAGGTGTTGGCGACTGCATGGCGGAGCCTGGCGCTGGGACGTACAATATTCAGTCACTGAGTTAAGCACATCCGAGCGTCTCTGTAGCCTGGCTAATTACGCCCCCTGGCCTCCTGTGGTTCCCTCACGTCATTCCTTCCTCTTCCTCCCGGAGGGTGTCAACGCGCAATTGATCTTCAAAAGTTGCAGTACGTGAGGTGTCTTCCACCCTTTAATGGCCTTTGCCTTTATTAGTGCAGCTGTTAACGTCAGCAAAAGCCGAATATCGAAATAAAAGGACATCATATGCTCATCACAAATGTCATTTTCTCCATGAAAACGCTAAGCCTCAGAGAGAGGCGTTGACAAGGGACACATTGGTGAAGATTCACTAGGAAACCCTCGACCACACTCCCTTCAGTCCAGACTCCCTCTCCCTCCCTACTCGACTGTTTTTTACTTGCGTCCATGAAACAATCGCTTTGAGGGGAACGATTCGAAAACAATGAGGGAACATGTTGCCAATTGCTTGACGACGCGCCCTCAAATTAGTTTTCAACAAGGAACATTCTGGCTTCAAAATCGTTGGCAAAAGTGTGTAAAGCATGAAGGGGGCTATATTGAAAAAAGTGGCACTGAAGTGACACTTCAGTGCAACACAAATCAACAAATGCATAACAAATATAGGTAGTTTGTATTTGATTTGCTTTCGTATTTATGCCCCTGGCCAGGTATTGCTATCAATCATTGCACTAATGTGGAATTGTAGAAATACTTATCATTTAATCTGAAAGCAAGAAGATAAAAGAAATATGTGGTTCTGGAACACTCCAAGAACGATATTTTATGGGCATATTAATTATCTTGTGTAACACCTGTACTAGACACTATGAATGATTTTTCATACCTTATTACTAGAGCTAAGCAGAATATGAAGAATTATTTGTGAAGAAATAAAAATATTAAAAAAAATAGTCCCAAAATATTATTTAATATACACAGGGGTTTCTAAATGACACCAAACCCAAATGTGGACGTTGTGATACCATAATATAGATATATAGATTTTGACGCCAATAAGGGTACATAAATAAAATCCTCATGATTAGCGTGGATTAAGCAGTTACTCACAAACAAAGCCGTGTGCCTGGCCCACGCTATCGGAGGTATGGCGCGTAGGTTGGGAAGCACCGAGTTGCGTGATTGAGCCGTTTGTTTTTTTTGTAAGCATACCGACATGCTGCACAGTGGCTAGCAAACTTTGAGGGACGCCTTGTCTTCCGAAACCGGGCAAAGCAACCTATACCTTTTGTTATTTGTTTATTCTTCCAGCTTACAGTTTCATCATAACAGACAACGAATGAAAGGAAATTCTGCGAAAACTAGCTTGGATATATACGTTGCTAATACCGTCTTTTAGAGACAATTAAACGTTAGTGAACTTGAGGATGGAGCCAAGGATTTGGTAAAGAAAGACAAGAGAGGCTAAAATATTGTTTGAATATAGATAAAGGGGTGTAGATGAAAGTAAAAAAAAATTGGTCCCCGTTGTTGTGAGAAAAGAAGTTTATTTTACTGTCCTTAACTCATAGTACTAAGTGAAATATTTACACATTTATAACCAAGTTGTTGACATATACAGTGAGCTATTAAGAGTTTACTATTAGTATAATTTCAAAATAGTTGACAGTAAGTACAAGATAATCGTGGTTAGAGTTATATAGATATAAAATGTCTCGCATTCAAAATCAACATTAAAACTGTCCCAAGTCATGTGAGTCCCCTGAATACGTAACTCCACTTTGCCCCCTTTACCTGAAAGGTATTAAGTATTCTGATAACGCGCAAGATGAAACAGGGTTGTTTTCATGTCACGTGCTTGCCAAGAACAGCCTCTGGAGTGTAAGTATGTGGGCATCACACATTAATGCACAATAATTCCCTCGCATCACACCATCTAAATTTGGAAAGGGCAAAGGGCAGACGACAGAGGAGGGTCAACTGTGTGTCCTGTTGGTAAACTATCACCAAATGTTCTGCGATAGGGAACAATAGCCATCCGGAAAACATTGTGAAGTTTTCCTCATGGACAGTAGTTTAGAAAATAACGAAGAAACTGCAAATAATGGATCATCACATGGTGCTCAAACGTTGATACAAATGTTTTTATTTATTCATCTCCCATTGTGTGTTGTATAACAAGAGTTAATGCATATAAATACTAATAGAAATGCATAAAGGAGGAATCTTCGTTTTAAACCTGCCTCTCATTATGACGAAAGCACATACATCTATCATACACTGCGTTAAGTCGCTTTTATCGCCTGACCTTGCAGTAATTAGTGTTTGATTATCGTCATTCAAAGATTAGACAATCGAGAATAAGGGGATGGGAACTATTGGCAGAGGATTACATATAAACGGGGCAAGCTTATAAGAACCAAGAATTGCATATATTGAGAGAACGCAACATAAAGTGCTTGTTCTGTTATTATTGTGACCCCAAAACATTCATACACTTATTTTGTATTGGTAGGCTTGGACAAAAGGACAAATTTGAAACGGTATTACAAGGGTCAACCAGAAAGTGACAGACGATTTCGCATAATTAAATAATAACCAAAGTTCTCAACACAAAACTATATTTACTCCATTTTTCAACGTAATCGCCATTGCTATCAATACATTTATTGACACGCGGTAACGGTTTTTCAGCGCAGATGTACTCTTTCGCCGCTAAAGATCTGAGCCATGATGTCACTACCACTTTGAGGCATTCATGGCTGAGAAATAGTTTCCATCCAAAAAGTCTTGTACGGTGCCCAAAAAGAAACACCGGCTTTTTTAATTTTTTTGTCTACATTTGCTTTCAAGTCCTCCATAACGATTGATGAACTTGCACTCCGGTCTTTTTCGTACACACTGGTTCATCCTTGATTACTCGTAAATTATGCGTCATTTCCTCACTGAAGACTGTTTCACTGCATTATCACTATACACTTGCGTTATGTGCCTATATAGTTCGATTGACCGAACATTTGGGGCATTAAAAAAATAAGAAAAGAAAAAGAAACCAATAAGTTCTTTAGCGGTAAAATAGTATAACATTGGCATTAAAAACAGGTACCACATGACAATTAATATTTTGACAGAATGGAGATCGCGTAGACAAATAGCGTTGACAACGTTCGTTATTATTTAGTTATGCCAAATAATCTGTCACTTTCTGGAAGGCCCTCGTATTATTTCAAGTTTTGTTAATTAAAGGGTTAAGCATACAGTATAAAATTAACTAATTTCGAAATTTTCTGGCAATAATTTGCCTATGTATTTATATAAGAGGAGGTGTTATAAATGAGAAAATAGTATGGTGAGTGTTTCGCGTTCTCTTACCTAGAAGCTTGACGTGTCTTGATAAGAGAGCAGCCTCAGAGCAATAAGCCTTTGCTTAAGCTGCCTCCTTCCAGTCACTAGCGCAGCTTCACTAATTACACCTCAGACTCTCTGCTTGAGTGAAGCCGATTACAGGCCGAGATATCCCTTTTATTGATTACGTCAATATACCAATCCTTTTAAGAAATGAGCAATAATCACATCGCTTTGTCATCGATTACCTGGGATGGGAGGAATTTCATGACGAATTTGTCTTTCGTTGAATGCTATATTTGTACAGCATTTACTTTCTCCAGCACGCATGTATACAAAACGTGTAGAACGTATTGTTTTCCACCCCAATATCCTCTTTTTTTCATAGTGTTTAACACCCACTTTTACTACTATGGCACCGCAGGCCATGATACTAATGATACTTGGAATGAAGATGGAGCACCGGTGGTATGTGATGGCGGGGGAGAACGGAGAACCCGGAGAAAACCCACCCCTGCGCCGCTTTGTCCACCACAAACCCCACATGCGGTCGCTTGGGACCGAATCCAGGCTTCCTTAGCGAGAGGCGAGAGGTCTAAAATCTTCCACCAAGCTTTCACCGAAAATACACGTTTTGTGTCCCTGATTAACAATACGTTTTTAGAAATAGTTTCGTGTCTATGTGTGTGTGTGTGTGAGTGAGTGTGTGAAACGAAAAGGCGGTTAAACACCAAGTTACACCAAACTTGGTGTTTCAGTTCAGTATCTTCCAAGGATGCGACACGAAGAGTTTCAGAAAACCTTCCCACTCCTAACTACCCTTTACACGTAACATTTTTCAGAATGTTCTGAATGTTTTCTAAGAATGGCTCTAACGATTTTGATTAAAACACCGGATATTAAACATATTTGGATATCATATCCTATTTTTCCTGAGAATAGCCCTTGAAATCCTTTTCATTATGAATGGCATTTGCATAACTGCTAAACCATAAGAAATAGACAAAAAAAACTACAACACAAAACGTTTATATCTCGTTAAAACACACAATTTGTGTCATGCACAGTTTTTTTTAGAGCTAACCATTTCCGAGATATTCGCTGTTACTGTGTTGTTGATAGTGTTTAACGCCCGCTTTAACTACTTGTGGCACCGCAGGTGATGACACTGATGATACATGAATGAAGATGGAGCTCCGGTGGAATGCTATGGCGGGGTAAACCGGAGAACCCGGAGAAAACTCGCCCTGCGACGCTTTGTCCACCACAAATCTTACATACAGTCACTTAGAATTGAAGCCTGGAGGTCTAGGTAAGAGGCGAGTGTTATAACCACTCGGTCACGGCTATTGCTCGACTCCTGGCTATGAAAATAGAACTGCATTTCAATGACAATGCGATAGCGACAGCTTTTAATAAATTTGACCGCCATTTTAGCCTAGTGTATTCACTTAGTTCTCTTCCGTTATAAGTAACTAGGTAATAAGACCATTTCTGGTAATGCGGTGTAGGTAAAAGAATACCTAATCCTTTTTAAGAAGATTTTGTTTGCAGAACAGTTAAAGCTATGCGACTGAAACACATCAGGTTTTTTTTTTTTTCACAGAGTAATTACAACGTCTCTGTTTCATTACCTACTCTATCTAATGTACAAATTGTTTACCTCATTTAATTTGCTGTGTCAGCTTGCTTGATTCCCTGACCTTATGGCTCGACTGATATACGTAATTACCGTCTGGCGCTAACTTCCTTCCACCTTTCTACCTTGTAGCTTTTGCTACTTCTTCCTTTACTCTTCTCACAGATTCTCCTGTGCTCTTGTTTTTCTTTTCCTCCTTTCCTGTTGGCATTTTTATTACTACTATTTTTTATTCATATCATCTCATTTTCCCTTATTTTTTCCCTCTAGCGCACTAATTCTGTTAAATATTGCGCTGTTCTCTCTTCCCCTCCTTGCACACTTCGTTCTCTCTGACTCTTAACCGTTTTAGGTATTTCATTCAAACTATTACTTCTCTATCTTCCCTACAATATTAATCAATGTACTTTTCTCTTTCCCATCCGTTTTAGTTGTTTATCACGGTTTAGTAGTTTCTTGTTTTCTATACTTCACAATACCTCTTGTCTTTCTATATCTTGTATTTTATTTTTCACTTCTTTCAAAAAGAGGTTAACGTTTTTTTTATTCTTCTAACCTTAATATAGAACTTTCATTACCTAAACATGTCACAATTATACACTAAATATGGTAATCACTTCTGGGACTCGGTGCGGCGTGGCAGGGATAAAGGATGCTCAAAGTGACTGTGTTCCTGACTTCGGCTGATTACTGGGATGAGGACAGCTCCTGGACCCTGTGGCGGGCGGTGGCCCTGGTTTGCATGTCCCACTGTAGGGGTGCTTCAATCTGGAAACTGTATGAACCCTGTCATTTCTTTGCCGTCGCTACTGGTTCCGGCCGCCAGGCGTATCCTCTCACCTCTTCCCTCCCTTCTGGGGGCGTACGCTTGTGGGGATATTTAATTCATGCAGCAGGAAATGCAAGTTCCTGTTTTGCTTTTTTTTTATTTTATTTAAGTTTTTATACCAACAACCATGAATGATCAATCCAAATTTGCCAGCAGTGTCAATGTTACTGACCTTGCTACTGGAACCACTATGTGCAAAAGTTATTAGAAACAGTTTTCATTTTCACAAAAATGCTATTTCTGTTATTTACTGTCATCGAAATTACTCAACTTGTCTTGTACTTTTAAACTCTTCCTCGTTATCCAAAGATGCTCTTACATACTAGTATACAATATACCAGTATTCGTAATTTCTGTTTTGCAATTGTTCTTCCACGCTCCTCAAATATAGTTTGAAGTTGTAAGCTTAATCAAACGTTAAAAATTAAATTCCACAATTGACAATACCCTTATCTTATGGCTGAGATTTTTAGTTTGGCTTGAATGTGTATAAGACGTAACTCTGGGCACTCTGAATCTGTAGTTAGCTTAGCTCCATTGTACAGCGGCTTTGAACTAAGTGACTACAGACATATTTTAGTGCTAGATTCGTTCTCAAGCTTGCTGTATTTATTAGTTCAGTTACGGTAGTAATATTGGGTGGAAGTTCGCCGCTCGTTAACTGCCAAATTGTATTATTTGCTCCTTGTAGTTGAGTGTACAATGAATGCCTTTCTTGCTACTCTTTTCTGCAAAATTACGAGTACGAAATCATTAGTTCTAAAAGCTACCTAATAATAACACTTTTTAACTTTTAACTTCTCTTTTTCTGCCTCTCTCAGGATAGTCACTTAGTTATTTGACAAATTTTGTTCATTTTCATTTTATACTTAAGTACATAACCCTTATGATTTTCGTGTTTTCTAGTAGGTATGATTACAGAACCAGTAAAGGGCTTGACCTTGACAGAGATACATAAATAATAAATATGTGGAATATTATTGAATGAAGTTTCAAATAATTTTCAGTTTTCAGATTCCAGGCTTAATTTCTACCAGAACACCTCTATAATCTTGTGCACAAAGTAAAGCGTCCAGAGTTTAAGAAAGACCTGCATTGACTGAGTATAGCTTGGAAGTAGCAGCGGCTAGGTGACAGTACTCACATTCATTGCTCTCATTTTCAAACATGTCTGTAATACACCAAAGCCAGGAATGTTTGTTTATAAAGCTCCTTTTGTTTTCGACAACAATTTGTGTGTTCCCGTGACTCGGAATTTGGGTGCGGTGATTCCCGTCTAGTTCAAAACTACTGCGCAGTGTGTCTGGTTCAGTTCTTAGAGCTAGATTCATAGTTCTTGAGGAACACTCATATTTGAATCACATTTCAGTGCGACCATCAGATTCAGAAGCGTAGAATGGGTGAAAATTGAATGAGATTTAGGTATTTTTCCAGTGAATTCCGGTGTAGATTTAAGAATCACTCATGTCATTTTTTGAGGATTGGTATCTAAAAAGATTTTCTTAAACATATTACGCATGTTATTAACATTACTATGTAAGTAATAGCCTTAGGTATGAATGCTAGTACCATTCTGCGTAATTTGATAATGTCAAGATTTGTAGTTATCTGCAGCCGGAAAAGGTAAAGGCCAGGAGACTGCAATACGACTGGGGCAAGCCGGTAATTTCCGTGTTTCTAAGCATCTAATACAGAGCTCCTTTTTAGAACACACATACTTTATTTTATAACAATTCATAACCGTGCGTCTTTACAATGTGGTTTCACTTCAAATGAACTGCAGAGATAAATTCATTGTCACTATCACTTTTCTGTACGGCAGAAATGCAGCTGCGTGACGTTCATTGCTGTGGTATAAAATAGGCAATTCATCTCACTGATCTCCTGTCTCATAACTTTCTCTCCTGGCTCACCAAACAAATATTCTTACAAAATATTAGTTTATCTACATCCAGCTAATCAAGATAATGATTACCAGAACTGGTCTTATTACTTGTTTCCTGTAAGCAGAGGTAAAATAAGCGAATACACTAGGCTAAAACGATAGTAAAATCCTTTTAAGCTGGTCGTCCTGTGATATAATTGAAATTCCCTTCTCTTTTCATGTGCAGGAGTAATAAAAATAGGTATGTAACGAAAGGCAACTTTTTCGTTCGAGAAATGTTTTTAGTATTTTAAATTTAAAACCAATAACAAGGAATATCTCAAAAACGGTTAATAATAAAAAATAATTATATGATTATAAATTTAACGAGATCTACATTTTTTGTAGTAAGTTTTTGTCTACTTCTTATATCTACCAGTTATACAAAAGTCAGCCAGAATGAAGAGGTCTCCAGAGGTTAATTCCAGAAAGTTCAAGATATACATGTCGTTGGTATGAGGTATGAAGTATGAGTATGTTAGCGGTGGGGGACCCACATCAATTGCGAGCAAGTATTGATGTATTGCGCATACCACCCCCCAGAAGAAGGGTTTAGAGGAGGGGAAACCATAGGCCAGTTCACTGCAACGGACGTAGCCAAGCGCAGAGACGCGCGGAAGTCCTTAACAGTGTTACTAGATGGACCCCCGGCGCGCCATGGAGATTACATAGGCGCCGGGAGGCGGTAGGAAGTGTGCCTCTATTACGGCACCTAGCGTCAACCGGCGTAACCAGGGGGAAGAGAGTTTTACACATTTGCCTGCAAAGCCCCGAACCATACCTACCGCCGACCTGAAAGATGAAGAATGGAAACGAAATAAAGGAATGAAAGGGAAGGGAAGGGAATCATGGTCGGTATACAGCACTCCAGCATACACCTAAGCGGCCGCAGAAAAACCACGGAAAACCCCAGAGCAAGAGTGCGGGTCGACGTGGAATGAACCCAGACCTCCCGAATGCTAGTAACAGACGAAACTACCTGAGCCATTTGACTCGGCCATATCATTGTTCATAAAAATATTTTAAACATATGGTATTTTAATCAAACTTGTTAAGAGCCATTTTTAACGAAAAAAAAACATTCGAAAAATCTTCCATGCAAAGGATAGTGTTGAGTGGATTTGCCTGAAAAACATCGTGTCGCATCCTTGTAAAATAGTGAACTTAAATACCAAGTATATTACTTAACGGACTTTCCTTTTTAAGTCATGCTGTCCGTACACATAGACACACACACATGAACATTTTTCAACATTTTAACATTTCTTTTCTGGATTCAAACTCCTCCAAAATATCTATTTCCAGTGAAAAATTGGACTTCACAACTTGCAGTGAGATGCTTGTGTCTTGAGAGCTGAAACACACAGTACTTTTGATCTCATTTTTTGGTTATTTAATATGTGCTGCTGATAATTCAACAAAAGTTTATTAAACGAACAGCGTCCTCATGAACAAAGGATGGAAATTCATTCAATGCTCATGAACAAGCGCTTTAACGATCCTGGAGTTGTTCAACTCAGTAAAGCCGAACCTAGCCGGTCCCCATGGCCACGCTTGCTAAGGCTTTGGTGCTTCGTGGACAGGGGATCGTGGGTTTGAGTCCCGCCTTGGGCATGGGCGTTATATGTTTGTGCAATGTGTATATGTTTGTGTAAAGGATCACTAAAACCAGTAATCATACAGTAAATTTAGGGGGGAAAGGTACAGAGGGGATACAGCGCCGGAGTCCTCACCAGACTCCGGTACTGTTTAAAAAAAAAAACTGTGAAAACTGCAAACTTTAAAACAAAGCGTAAGCCTGGCTTAAGTGGCGTTGTTACCGCCGTGAAACCGGCCCTTAAAGTCTTATTTGTATTCACAATATTTGATGGATAGAACATTCTTTTATCTGTTTACAGTACAATAGAATGCCCCTTGAAGCCCACAGACATGATTTATGAGCTCCTAACAAGCAAACATCAACTTTCAAGTCTGTTTTCTAAGTTAACCTTCAGAAAATGCAACCCAGAATGTTATTGGTGTGAGCTGCAATTGCTGTTCACTTCATAGTAATAATGCCACCTTAAATAGTATGTCCATCAGGTAAATAATATCACTACCAATAAATAGATTTAGTAACACGAAACCGAAAATGATATACCCAGTAATTAAATGCAGCCAAATTGGCGCCAAATTTGTGTTCCGTCTTTATGCTGCCTTTAACACTATACGTGACAGCCTTTTGGAACAGTTTCTCGTTGGCAATGATGTTTACTATTTTACTCTTATATTTCTCTTTGTATTTCTTTTTGCGCTGGACTTTCTTCACAAACATTAAACTCAATTACACACATTTATACTCATTCATTCTTTCAGACTCTATCTAACGCAAAATCCTTTGGCTGGAATCGAACCTAAGCTCTACATTTGGAATCACCGCAACTAAGAGGCAGTCAAATTTAGTTTTGTTCAACAAGAAATGTAGAATTAACTGACAGGAACACTTCAAAATCAAAGTGCGATAGATTAAAATTGCATCGCAATACATTCTTCTCAGTTATGAATTATATCCTTCATAAACAATACAAATTTTATACCTTCTTGCTTGCTCTCTCTCTCTCTCTCTCTCTCTCTCTATCTGTGTCCCCCTGTCTCCAGTGTAGGCAACTATACATTTTTTAATATTGAGTAGTGAATCCGTAATGGGTACAATAATTTTATCTGGTTCTTTTCATTTTAGTTTTAATCATCACTCAGGCTTATTGTGCTATTTTATCAGAAATGTTAGATTGTTTCCTAAAAATGTAATTCTCTATTCTTCTGAATTGTTTTATTATATTGTATTACTTTGAAATGTATTCCCTTTGTATTATTTGTATTCCTAACAGATGGTCTGCGTGGGTCAGTTGGTTAAACATTGACTTTGTGATCCCAAGATCGTAGAAATTTATATTTGTTTTAAATTTTACACCGTCAGAATTATGTACCTTAACACAATATTCCGATTGCATACCTCAACTTCAGAAGAATAACATAAATTGAAGAAAAAGGACGTTCCTGGAACTGAGAAGAGAAGAACTTTTGTAATTATGAAACATTGGTGGAATGAATTAAGGCGAACTGTATTAGAACGGGAATACAGATTATAGGAACATTAAGAATGCTTAAGGACGATAATAATAAGAGGAGGGAGAAAAGTTAAACAGAGGCAAGAGAACCCCCCCCCCCCAAACACACACATATCAAACCCTGAGCCCTCTTATTGAGATAAGGCAAGCATGTACGTGTTTTAGTTCACATTGCAACATTTTTCCATAAACAATACATTTTGAGAAAACAATTGAAATGGAACCTGACTCCTAAACTTGGTCATCATTAGTATATAATTTTGGAAATGCAAAGTTGGGAATAGTCTTCCTCTTAGTGAAAAAATATTTCCAAAAAATACCTTCATTGCCTAAAAATTAATATATGTTTATGACATTTTTATTCCAAAGTTTTTCTACCGCTTTAACGAGATTCGAGATACAAAATATTTTCAAGTTTATTTCTCAATTAAAAATGCACATTTTATTCAACCTTTTGGTGGGACTATTCCTATAGAATCAGTGACTGTCGTTTTTTTTTCAGAGTATTTGTAATATATCAGGTGGCCCAACTACCCCGTGTTTGACATTTTAAAATATTCCTACGTTATAGATGCGTTAAATAAGTCGCATAACTCAACGGGGCTATTTCAAGTTAAAACTCGTCAGTGGATACCTGGTGAGAGAGGATTTTCCTTTCCCATCTTGCTTATCAACGGGGACGATAAACAGGTCGCGCTCATCCCGAGGGATAAAACGATAGTCGGATTCGTCAGTTCTTCACTGGTTGAGAAATTTGAAATGGCCCCATTGAGTTTTGCAACTATTTTAACATACGAAGGGATATCTGCAATGCCAATACGGGGCAGTAAGACCATCTGATATGGAAATTAAATTGTTTGGTATACCGAATAGTTTATCAAAAATCAAATTAATAATTTATTCATACAGGAACCAATTACAAAAACAATGAACTTCTAACCTATAGATTGGAATTAAAGGGCTACAAATTACCGTGAATAATCAACAATAATAAAAACAGTATTTATAATCAATAATTTACCTGATTTTCATATATAACATTTCCATACTTTTAAGTTTTGAAAGCTGGTATTAATGTAGCCAAAAATAATAACTTTAATGCCTTTCCTATCCACTCTATTACTTCGCAGCTGATAAACTCTTCACTTGTCTTTCAAAACCACCTGCAATATAATGTGCTACGTACAAGGAAACATGGAGCGCCGATTGGAGTATCTGGGAAATTGGACATAATTGTGCTTTATAAATTAGGATTGACTAACAGGGTATATAATGTCATAAATCATTTAAATTTATAACTGATAAACAATTTTACAAATAATATCTTTCAAAAGCATATAGTTGAGAAAAGAAATTGTATTTTTCAATTCCGTTAGTCCATACAAATGTGGGTGTTTTAAAGAAGGTAGACAAGCTTATCGTGCGGAAATGAGGACGTAAATTCTGGGAAATACAACCAACAGGGAACCGTTACATTTAATACTCCTGAAATATTTGTAATACAATCGCAATTTTTGGGGATCTAGCTTCACAAGGAGGTGCTAAGAGGTACAGCAGAAAACCCTCTACGTCCAGATATGAAATAGGTAGAACTATGGAATCGGGTGCCTTGATCGAAAGAAAATATTGTAAAGAAAAAAAAATACAATAATTTCCCCTCCTCAATTAAATTAGTATTATATAACTTATAGAACAAACAATTCGTACAATACTTCAGCTAGGAGATTAAGAAAAACCTAAATTGTAAAATATATGCCTGCCTAAGAAAGATGAATATATGAAAACGCCTTTCGAGCCAGGAAATGAGCTCATTGTTACTCGACTAACCCATAACAAATTAATTTCTATCAACTTTTTGTTTGCAATTTATCTCATATGTTTCCATAATCACTGGTTTGGTTGCATTAGGGAGATAGAAATCATGAATTTGCCTTGTAGTGTGTCGTACATAAGGCCTCAGTTATTTTTAATGTCGCTTTCTTATGGAGAGTCCAATCTGCTTGCAGCAGAAAATAGTGTGCTTTGCTAAGAAAGCTAAAAGAGGTAGAAACTGCAACAGAAATTTTCTACAAAATGAAAATAACTCTGCTGAAATGTTTGTCACAGATTTTCTTAAAATAATTTTAGCAGAAAATTAATGCTTATGATCCTGTTTAAAAAATGTTTTAGGAAAATATTTTTTGGAAATGAAAAGCCAATATAATGTAAAATAGTCTACGAGACGAAATTTTAAATGTTGCGCATAATTTATAGAATGCTGATCTTTACAACCAACTTAACTTGTGATTGACATTGAAACTTTTCCCAAAACCAAGCATCCGTACCATCTGTCCGGCACCACAACACCCACGAAACTATAATCGCGCCTGGAATATATGAAGGGAAAGAATGAAGAGTAAATTATGGCATATAATAATCCACCACAACATTCGCCTACCAACCAGGAAAAGTACGAATAATCAAATGTCAGAGCCAGTGGTCGACGATATGCAATCCGAAACCTCCCAAATATGCCTCACAGGTTAATACAAAGCGAGCTCGGCCAGTTTTAATTCTCTGAAAACCAATCAGGTATGCATTACGAGCCTAAGTTAAATCTAAGCTAAATATAATATGAAGCTCTAAATCCTTTCATCTGCCGTCAAAGAAATTCTGAAAGAAACCATGTAAGACTGCATCATGGGAACTATATAAAATCCGTAAATATGAAATAAATCTAACTAATTAGAAAATACAGTTTCAAAATTTCACGCGTTATATGTTCATCCCGCACACGTGTGTTTTAACTAAGCATTTAGACATTTAAATAGCCAGAAATGCAAAACTACAACTGGATCATGATTGTATTTTCTATAATGAACTTTTATACGAGACATGTTTAGATGTTTTTTTCAAAATCGTTTTGAAAATTTAGTCGTTAAAGTATGAAACAAAAATGACACTTTATCTCTACTGGTATCTCACAAATACATATCATAAAAGATAATATTTTTTTCTTCGGTATTAAACTCATAGCAATTATTTTACTTGATAACTTCTGAATAATTTTACTTCTGGAATGGTTATTAAGACAATAAACATTCCTTACGGTAAAGCATGTGCGAAACGTGATAAAAATTATAAAAATTTGGAACATTTTTATAACAGAATACTTAGCGCACTTGAACTACCAATTAATTGATGCTAAAAGAGGAAAGGGGGGCAAGCTTACTAATTAACATTTTGACCCTTAAAACTTTTCTCGTAAATCTTCTCAGCATTTTCCCATCTCAAATGCTCCAAAGGATTTATTTTCAGAATATTTGTACGTGCCCTCAAAAGTACACTAAAGAAAATACACATATACTGTTTTCAAATGATACTCCAATTTTGATAAATAAATCTATGATTTTAGAAAATAAAATATTTTGGAGAGTAATGCTTTTACAATAATTAGAGTTTAGCAAAAAACATGTGATATAATGAATGAACTTTTAAATGTTTTATCCTAAAAGCTGAAATCTTGATGTAATTATTTTTGTAAATGCATAGTGTGGTGCATTTGTATTAGAACAATGAAGCTAGAATATAAAAAGTATTTAAATAACTATACAAGCTAGAATTTTGATACATAGAAAAGCATCATTGTTATTTAGTGCATTTCAACAACATAATATCTTAAATACTGTGAGTTTTCCAATTTTCATAGATGCAGTTACCAGAGAGCTACTAGCATGTACTGCCTTACTGAAGGTAATCTGTTGGAAGTTACTGGACAGCCTACACTTGTTAGCTAAAGTTATTGCATTGCAGTAGCAAACTTGCCCTTAGGGAATTCGTTAGGAAAATGAAAAACCAACTGAACATGTTATCTCAGCGATTAAAACCCTTCTCTTCTAGCCATTCAAGACAAATATAATCCACCATCCTCTGGAAAATATAATTACCGGGATTATTATTCAAGTTACCAAACATATTTGCCTAACGTTAGTTAAGAGCCGTACTATAATTATTGGAAATGAGAGAGCTGACCAATTTGAAAACTTTCTGCCAAATCGGACTGTATTTAGCTACTGCTTATGTTCAAATTCATATTTAAAATGTCTTAAACTAGACGGCCCGGGTTCGATCCCAAGCGACCGCATGTGAGATTTGTGGTGGACAAAGCGGCGCTGGGCGGGTTTTCTCCGGGTTCTCCGGTTTCCCCCACCATCGCATTCCACTGGTGCTCCATCTTCATTCATGTATAATCTGTGTCACCGCCTGCGGTGCCATAAGTAGTTAAAGCGGGCGTTAAATACTACCAAAGAAAAAGGTCTTGAAGCAGTAAATAGCAGAAAAGCGGAATAACCAGTGGCTAAGCATCTTAAATGGATAATCAACAGAAATGTATTTTTCTTTCAATTTTAATGTCGTGTATTGCGGTATTTAATATCAAATTAGATTCATACCCAATTTAATACTGGACATGGAAAATTTGAAAGCCACCTGCAGGGTTTTCACCAGTCAGCATGTGGTTCTATTTGTAAATGTGAAATGTCAGAAGAAGCAGTAGTTCACTTGTTGTTCCAGTACAATCATCAACTAATGAAAATACCAATTTTATTAGAACGTCCTTACCACTGTAAAATCAATTATTCATAAGTACTTATAAAATTGTACATTAAATCACGTGACAGCTCTGATTTTATAAACTTTATGTCTGGCATTTATTCATCCATTTAATTAGCTGTAATAAGTTAATGTGTTACATGATCATTTGTTTTTATATGTTTTATAATCCGCACGACATTTGGTATAATAGAGTTCAAATATTTTTCTGGAGAATTAACAAATAAAAAAAATAAGTTAACGTTAATAGTTTTAATTTGAAGATCAAGAATTTGAACTTTTTCGCATATCGAAGCATGAGTGTTGAGGGCTGATCCAATGCTTTCCCTCTGCATATGCGTGATGGTTGGCAACTTCCGTTAAATTCGCTAAGAATAGATAATGGAGGCTATTGATATGTTTGGAACGAGCTTGTGATTATTTAGGATTAATAATTGGCTGTTCCTGAATCTTTGCGCAAGTAATTGTAAATGCGTCGTATTAAATATGCTAACTTCCAGAGTATTAAGAACTTTCTTTTGTAAACGGTATAGTTTAAGTTACCCTGACTCGCTAAAGTTCCATCGGCTAGTCCCTTTTCAATCACCGCTAAACACGCTGGGCAAGGACCAGTTTAGCTCTATCCTTGAAGCGCGATAATGTGACACTTGAAAAGCAAGAGGGGTCCGATAACTACATCGTTGAAATACACGCCCTCATAATTATCATAAGTTCCGCATACATCAGAGCACTCCGCCATAATTTTTAAGTTCTACGTGGCCAAATATTACACTTTATATTAGCATCCAATGCACACTTTTCATTCCTTTTGACGGCTCAATCTCAAGTATTGTTCCACCTTTCAATTCCTATAAATTGCTTACAAGAACTTTCAACAACTTTTCATCACTAAGGTGATGAATTGTATGAAATGATCTCAATTATTGGTGAGATTCCTGGAACTTCATTACTTTCACTTATATGATGTCAAACTAATTGCTTCTTCCAATATAACTTGCCTTTACCATTGACGCTTACCTAGCAGGAGAAATCAAAGTTAACAGTAATCGTCTGTTACACATACGACATTATTTACCTCAATGATTATTAAGATAATTATTGACTTGATAGATCCATAATCACAGTATCAAAGTCCTATTCAGGGAGTGTTAAATCTGCTAAATTCGTGAACCGCTATCTCAGAATTTATTTAACATATGAAATAAAAATATTTATATGATTAATGTAGATGTATATCTTATCAGTAGAAATATGATTGTTTCTTTGGAGTAATACCTAATTCAGCCTGCAAAATGTCAGACTAAATAATGCTAACTGCCCCGTATTTGATATATGCAGATATTCCGCTTTGCATTAAAAAAGTTACAGAACTCAACAACACAATTTCAAGTTAAAACCCGGCAGTAGAGTACTGGCGAGAGTGACCTTCACTTCACACGTCTTGCTATCGAACCCACGATCCCCTGCCCACGAAGCACCAAAGCAAGACGTCTTAGCGAGCGTGGCCATGGGGACCGGCCTCGCTTTCGTCTAGTTCCTTACTGGCAGGTTTTAACTTGAAACAGCCCTGTTGAGCCTGCAACTCTTAACGTACTAAGGAATATCTATCTGCACACGCCAAACACGGTGCATTTGACCAATCTGGTATGTTTAAAAAGTTAGTTTTTGTTTACAATTATAAAATATATATCAAATTAAAATGGAGTAGCCCGCATTCGAGAGGTCGTGGGTAAGATCCTCGTGGCTGTCCTACATGATCCGTGGTTTTACTGGGTTTTTCCGGGTCGCCAGGTGAATGTTGGGTTATGTTTCTCTCATCCCCCAAATTTCCTGTCCCTCTATCTCGTTTCCATCGTCATTTCATTCATCATTGTTTTCTTTCAGGGTTGGAAGTGTTGGCGATGGTGCTCGGTGCGGAGTGGCAGGGAAAAAGGATGTTCACAGTGGCTATCCCCGTCCCCGGAATTTAGCTGTTTGACGGGATGAGCACCGCTCCAGGCGGGGGCGTTGAACCTTACGTAGAGCGGAGGCTCCGATTTGCCTGTCCGACTGTCGGGTGCTTCTTTTTGGGAGCTGTAGGTACCATGTCATCATTGAGCCGTCGCTCCTGGTTCCGGCCACCCAGTGAATCATCTAATTTTATCCTTTTCTCCTGGGCACGCCCTCTCATGGTGCCCAGGTACAAGAACCTCAGGTTCGGTCCCGCATCCTTTCGACCGTGTCCTGTCTTTCTATCCTAATCAAATTAAGGAGCAAGTTCCATTTTAGAAGACTGCATAATAACTCAAAGTGGCATGCTTTTCACAAGCTTTGCCATTTAAGTTTCCCATACATTTAGATTTTGTAACAGTGACATTACATTCATATTTACCTTTGCTGTCATTGTGTATATATCTTATATATCACATAGTTATAAAACTCAGGCTGTTTTTGCAGGAGTTTTAATTGGGATCCACTGTGCCGTTATTTGTCTGTGAGCATAGCTCCGCTGTTCATTATAATTATTAGCTTGTATCGAGACCTGTTAAAGAGATGAAATGACGCATCACAGTTGAAGCAAACATTCAAACAGGAGTGTTAGGAATCTGAGATCATAAATAGTTACTTTCCAACACTAAGGCTACTCAACTTTTAGTTGAAATCTCATAAGGAATTAACGTGTGAATTAATTAGATAAAAGTATACATTTATTACTATCAATTGCACGTGCCTAAAGGGTACTATGAAATTTTATAATATACAGAGTAAAAAATCAAGATTCGGGACGTAAAAATACAAGAAAGTTAGAAGAAAAAAATACGCCAAGAGAAAGTATCATTGCAGGAAATAATGTTAAGATAAACTTATTGAAACAGAGCACATTCAATAGAAGCAACCCAAAAAAAAAGAAAGGTTTGATCTGGAATGCCCTTAATATAGAGTACTATTGATGTAGACGATTGCCTGTGTTTGTTGCATTCTCAGCTGTATTTTGTACTACTTCTTATGATGCAGTGTTATACCCTAGAATCCTACCCAAGAATAGTTATGATAAATCAATAGAAAACACTAATAAGGGAAAAACTATATCAAATGCCATACAATAAGAAAGAATGCCCAGTAAATACTTTAGCTCTGTCTACAATCCCCCTTTTCTACTATCAACCTTCTCAAATCTGAGTTTTCTCGCTTTAAGAATAACTTTACCTATCCCCTTCGCATCATCTGTGCCTGACAGTAGTTTCCAACATGCCAACCTTAATCCTCTATTCGAAGTAAAAAAGGATCGTGATAAACACATTCCATAAATTCCTCTGTGTTCTCACAGCTTGGCAACTTGTGTAGCCATGGCTCCTCCTCCTCCTCCTCCTCCTCTTCCTCCTCCTCCACTTCCTCCTCCTCAGAAATGGAACAGGATCTTATATAATTTTAAATAGCATTTTATTACTTACACCTAAGCAATGCGGATTCCTGTCTAAAGAGCTTGGTACCAGTTGATGTATTACTTCGAATAAAATCTTCTCCATGCATCCTTAGTTCCTTTTTTTATTGTAAACATCACACAATTTAATCTTTCCACGCACACTACATCTATTTCCCTGACCCCCACTAAAATTCAGTCCATTGCTATTGTTTCCAAAATGTTATTTAATGTTGATTGCCGTGTCAAGTTTCCTTCCATTCTTAGCTACTCAAGGCAGCAGACACCGCTAGTTAAAATGGCATGTATGTGTTTGTCGTTATTGCATGTGTGTATAACCGAATGCGTACTTAATGGAACCCATGAGTTTAAATGTTACTATTTTGATAAAAATAGGAAAATACAGGATGGATATAAACTCTAATGTCGAAGATTGTTCAGGAATAGCGGCACAATTGGATGGGGTAATAAGGGGATAAACTGTTCGAAATGAAATGAAATTGTATTTCATTTCATTTAGAGCACAATGCTGAGCATCAAGGGCAGAGTAGACTAAGAAGGGAATTTCAACTAAGCACTAATTCAGTATGTAAACGTTTAGTGTTATTGTGCCACACTCCAAACGAAGGTCGTGTAAGGCACATGCCAATAGATGTCGGGCCGCACCGTGGACGAGTGACTGAACCACTCGCCTCTCACCAATGCTGGGTTCGATCCCAGGTTACCGCATGTGGGATTTGTGTTGGACAAAGCAACGCAGAGGCGGGTTTTCTCCGGTTTCCCCTGCCATCGCATTCCACCGATGCTCCATCTTCATTCCATGTATCATCAGTGACATCGCCTGCGTGGCCACAGTAGTGAAAGTGCCACACTATCAACTCAACAACAAAAACAAAGGGATGCAATAATTTAATGCGTTGAAATCCTAATAAATTGGCCATCGAGTAAACTCGACCAAAGAAGACTAAAAACATCGGAGAACTATGGAAGAAAGGGAGGGTAAGGGAGAGATTTAATTTATATTTTATCGTTCCAGGAACAATACTAATAGTTAAAACACATTTTTAACAGTAGCACTGCCTTAGCCACTACGATGAATCCCGCTACACTTTACAAACATAAGTCCTAACTCCTTCAAATATTGGAATAGCCCATATTTTGGGCGAAGTTTCACCCCAAAAACTGATAGTTGTGTTGAAATGACAGCTTCGTGTGCTTCTTTTTTATGTTGAAAAGCTTTTTCTGAGAATTGCATTAGGCATTAATGGCCTGTTATCCAAAATAGTATTGCAGATAAGTATGTTGAATTTTAGGATGATAATACCCAGTGCTGTGTGCTGTTGTATATCTGTTTAGTATTGTAATTTTAATAAATAATTGCTGATAATGTTTCATAGAAATATCGCATACTTGCGGCGAAACACTGTTCGTTTCGTATTGGCTATTTCATCTTGCATTTAAGCTGACTTCTATCCGATTGGGAAACACTTAAACTTTTAAACTGTAGCCGGTGCATTTACCATATATAAATTTCAACTTTTTAGCTGGGGAAAAAACCGGGCGAGCCATTAGAGGGATAAGCGTTGCAAACTTGCTCGAATCTAAGCGAACAATAGACTAAGCAACGGCTACTTGATTTATTTTCGCTAAAGTATGACTACTTTCTGCGACCGTAATCACCGCAAGTGTGTGAACGGCTTGCTTCGGAAGTAATATCCGAGTGTTGCCGTCCATCGTTACACCTGCATTAGCGTACACGTGTGCCGTCGGCGAGTTCTTTGACATCGAAGACGCGTATTGTTACACCTGAATGAGTTTGTGACACCTGTGGTGGTTTGCGAGTGAAGCTGCTTCTGGAAGTTTCCTGCCACGTCATCGATAGGTATGAAATGGGGAATGAGCCCTGCAGAGAGTTCAGTTTGAAAGCATAGCGATTAGTATTTGGGTCAGTCTCGACGGGAAATTTGTAGCTAGTGGTAGTAGCCGCCGCAGTGAACATCGAAAGGAAACTATGCGACAGAAGTGTTGCGAAAGCATTAAAGAAAGGCAGATTTGTTTGTTGGAGCAATAAAGGGGGCTTTTGTTACAATATTTGCATAACCAAACCTCGGTATCGACCAGCTTCATAATTCAACCTTTAAAAACCAAAACATCTGTTACAATGCTTAACTAGGATCCTTAATTACACTATAAATATGTACAAACTGAGATGTTATTTTCGACTTCTTAAAAACTAGCACATTCCTCTAGATTGTAATAGTGGTTTTCATTCTAACGTTTCTGCCTTCAGATGACCAAACTTACTCCTCCTTGCCAGTACTAATTCCCTCTGTGTCTGGTCTGAAGAAAACAAACAGAGAAATAGGTATTAACCAATAACCGATTCATTGTGAAATGAAGGGGTTCTTCGCATAGACTCTATGAAAGAGTTCCGCTACGATTGGTGCTCAAGGAAAGACTGAACCAATTACAACATAATGCGGCATTCTAGAAGAAGCGGTGAAGTATTTGTTATATTTGTTGTGTATTTGTCGTTAAAATGGACAACAGCTACGGCACTTACATATATGAGAGATTTCATCAGTATAACGTACACGAAAGTTACAGTCATTTCCGTTATCGAATTGGAAACCAAATAGATATTAAGCGAACGGTAGTGTAGCACGAAAATATAAGGTTTAAAATGTAATGTGACTCTTCGATAATTCGGCCTTATTTTAGGAGAGGTTGTCAGAGCTCGGGGGTTGACATTAGATGTTGTCAATATCAGTAAGTAGGTCTTTTTACCTGCCGTGATGGCCGCGCTCGCTAAAGCGTTTACTCGAAAGGCAAATAGTTAAATAAATTTCACAATAGTATTATTTTATAGTATGTTATATTTCTTCTTG
The DNA here is from genome assembly GCA_030762935.1 of Hymenopus coronatus. Taxonomy (NCBI): domain Eukaryota; kingdom Metazoa; phylum Arthropoda; class Insecta; order Mantodea; family Hymenopodidae; genus Hymenopus; species Hymenopus coronatus. The sequence continues at coordinate 41,978,676 of CM060900.1, forward strand.
ACCACATTTTTAGGACTACCAAGGGTTTGTGAGCAAACCATTACAAAAAGAATAGTCGTCCTCCGTGAGCTAGGAGTAACTTGCTAGCCTTTGGTTCCCCCGCCGAGCCCAATAGATGTTTTTTGACGTAAAAATCCGTAGCATGGCTTCCTTTGGAAAAAAAGTAAAACCGTTGGTTCCGTGTCGTAGATTTAGGCAAGTAAAAGAACCTCAAGCATGATAAAGAGTCGTCTGAGCAAAATAGCATGAGAGACTGAGAACCGCAGTAACTAAGGAGCGTCCATAAATAAAACGCAATTTAAATTTCAGAATGAATAGGGACAATTTGTTACTGTCGAAAGAAAAAAAAAAAAACCTTCTTCTTCTATGAAATAGTTTTTCTAGGTGCATAGTGTTAAGAGTGGCAACATATCGTTACATGTGACAATTCATTGTTTCCATAAATTGAGCCATTCAGTACTATTTTTGCTCCAGATTAATCTGAAATAAATTACTCGCCTACAATGTTCATATATCTATATGTGGTCAACAATACTACTTAAATGTTTTTCTCAAATTTGATCAATATGTTACACTTTAGGTGGAAAATAAAAATGAGTAATCTAACATTCGAATGTTAGTTTTTGGAATAATAAGAGACTTAATGCATAAAATCAAAATACAGTGATTCATAATATTTGCTAGAAAATATATTTATCATTAAAGTGTACACTCACACTTTCATTTAGATAGTTAAAAAATATGTGAGAAACGTACCCTAAATGTGTGCATGCTAAATAAAAACATTAGTGCACAGGCAATGAAAAAATCTGGAAGGGAATAGTATTTCCTTCATTGGACTATAGTAAATTTCTTAATATGTGCATTAAAATTAGTTTTGTTTACTTAATGCTATGGGTAAACTTCATATGATTATCTGCGTTAGTTTAAAAAATGCATACGTTTTAAAAGTATAAACTCTGAGAAGTCCCAGTTAACCACCTCGTCCGTTTAAATGTGTCTCAATGTTGATCCCCCCCCCCCTCCAAAGATGTTTCAGGGTGTAGTTTTGTTCAATTAACTCCATAAGACAAACTTGCAAAACTCTCAATGTGTGGCAGAAAATAGTTGTATATTCAAGTTAACTTCCCAAATATTCATTAAAGGTGTGTCCGAAATAAATATGGACCAGAGTACTTTCTTGATGGGAGTGAAGAACAATACATATCTACAATCTTTCGCGATCCGTTGTTCTAAATTTGTTGCTAGTTTCTTTTTCTTTTTTGGAAAACCTATTCCTTCCTAAGAAGACGACTATTGCGAACACAATTGCATTATTCGTCTTCTTTCTGCCCCAGTGAAGTGAATACAGAACAAACATAAGCAAGGTGAATTCAGTGTTTACAATCCATAGCATAAAACAAAAATATGTGTTATATATGACTTCACGGGAGAGCAACCGAGTTAGATTGGAATCGGTGATATCCAAGTTTTCGACCACCACAGAATCAAGATGGTCGAAATCTAACTCGGTTGGTATCCCGTGAAGGCATCTATAATAATCGACACCTAGAAAGCCTCAAGTCTTTAAAAAAATGTGTTTATAATTTGTTTTCCACTGCGACATTCTTGAAGAAAGCTATGATTAAGCTACTTAACAATTTCACGCTATTACTGTTCAGGTTCTAAGATATAAATTAAGGCGGATGACGTAAACATAATCATTTTTACGCAGAACTTATTGATATACCCCATTGTGTCAAGTTTGTTTTGGGGAATGAATTCACCTGTTTAAGGATGGCTTCGTAAATCGTTGTTGTTTAAATTAGTTAATTTATTTACTCATTCTCCACGTTTGACAATCACCTTTCACGACACAAATCTTCTGTACCGAAAATAACTACAAAGGCAGACATGACCAAGATGATGTAGGAAGTTTGTATGAATTTGAGAGTGAATGAAATGCCATAGCCAGGATTTGTATGCATATGTGTATGTATGTATTTACTCTCTGCAATTGGATAATGTCCGATGGCAGAGTTAAATGTATAAAATTAGCTTACAATAATAATCTTGCACTTAATAATAGTAATACAACTAGCATACTGTACATAGATGTTTTTTAAACACTTAACTACTTACTAGTAGCTATAGCAATACTTATGTCACTTAACAGCTTGTTTATAAACACCTACAATGAAGCCTTAGCATTAATAGTTAGAGAACAGCCTTTGAGATCATTACTTCACAATATTTACTAATTAATTATCTAGCATTATGTGTTTATTCTCTTTACATTACCCCTAAACTTCTTAAAGATCAGCGGGTAGCCCTGAAAGGCTGGTCCTATTAACAAAATGGTCATATTAACAAAATAAAATGTTCCTACGTCGGTTATGTACCGTATACCCTTAATTTTATACAAATGGTCGTTTCGTCCGTGGTATGCCGGGTTTTCTAAACGCTTTCTAACGTCCACCCATATATTTAGACCAGCGTAAGCTTTAAATAGTGCGACTAACCTATGTCTTTTACGCCTAACTTTCAGCGGCTCCCATTTAATCTCTTCGCTTTCGTAAGCCCAAAATCGTTACCAATCTTTATGAATTTTACAGCCCTACCTTGAATATTTTACAGCGAATCAGTTTGATTAACCTTGTATGGGTCTCAGCATGCTACTCCATATTCCATAACCGGCCGCTTTAAGGACTTGCAGCCAATTTCCCTGGCCTTTGCGCTCCCCTTTTTCAGTGTTCTCATTACGAAGTGCAATGTCTTCCACGCTTTCCTACATGTAGAATTTATCTGATCCTCCCATCCGGCATTACTTGATTAGCACATTCCCAAATATTTGCAGATATCCACCTGTGGATTTTGTTCCCCGCCCATATGATGGCTATGAAGAACTTTCCCCTTAGTTCTACTAAAAACAATGGACTTACTTTTTCCAGCAGTCATTTTTTTTTCTTTCTTTTGCGGCGGCCCATCTACTTATTTCATTCAGGTCATCCTGGTGAGCGGTCTCATGCATGTTATTTCGGATCTTATTGTAAATCATATAGTAGGTTGCGAACAATCTTATCTGGCATTTAATATTTATAGTTATATTTTTAACAAAGATAAAAAAAGTAACGGACCTAGTACCTAGCCTTAGGACAAGCCAGAACTTACAACACACTTTTCAGACAGTTCTTTAGCTACTCTTGTTCTTTGTGTCCTCCCTTCCAAAAATGTTCTATCCGTGATACTACGAAGTCATCGATTCCTGTTTTTTCTAGTTTCCAGATGAATTAATTATGCGGCACGAATCCACGAATCTCCTGCTTTCCATCCTGTTCCTCTGACACTGAGCTAGGGTAGTAAATTTTTCAGTCTGAACTCTACCACCTCTCCACACACCACTGGAGGTGGTATGGATTGAATGATAAACCAGGAATGAACAACTAAAGGAGGGCTTAATAAAAATTCAAACATTAAAACACTTATCAATATATGCAATTTGAGTTGATTTTACACATTAGACATAAGTTTTATGATGAAAGAGGAGTTATTCACTCTTATGGAACTAGAAACATGCATTTTCTAACATATACCTCAAAGTAGATTGCATATGATGGCAGAGAATGTTATATACGAATATGGGTTGTAAGTTTTATAATAGTTAGCCTCAACAAAAAAATAGCTTTGCATTTGAAAGCATGGTTTCTACATGATCCTACTTACAATCTTTTTGTTTTAATGCGTTTACAAATCTCATCTGGCCCGCCTCGGTAAGGTGGCGGTAGCGTGGCTACCTCACATAGAAGAGGTCCAGAGTTGGAATCTCGCTTAGGGTGAATTACCTAGAAAAGTTTCTTTTTTCAGCGCATCTCGTTATCCTGAGAACATTCATGTCAAGTTGAGTTTAAGCTCCAAGAACCGCGAGATCCGTTGGATATCATTTCACCAATGTCGTTCATTTATCTACGCTATCATAACCCGATAGCAAGGAATGGCGCAACTCCTTATCACCGAAATCCAAGATGTTCCGGACGCAGCTATCTGCAGCAAAGTACATATGTGCTGACTCTTCTGAAATAAACGAGGCGTTATGTTGGAACACTGCACCTCTAGAGGAAACATCATCACTATTTTATATTCCAACATACTGAAAAATTATCTTGGACGTGCAATCAGATACAATCTGTATAATCTTTGACTATAGGTGTCTTTTCCAACATTATCATCTCGATTTCATTGCCCGTGCAACAGTTGCAACTATCAGATACCTTGATACTCTACCACATCCGCCGTAATCACCATACCTCGCCCCGAATGATTACCACATGTTTGGACCACTAACAGAAGTGATGATGGGAAAGATAGCTCGTTTCGATGAAGAGGCATACAAATGGTGCACGGGTGGCTACGCATACGACCACCACACGATTTTTCTCTCCAAATGAATCCATGAACTTTCTTCGCCCTAGAGTAACCAGTATATATGGAACAAGTGGATGGTGACAGAAAGGTTAGCCATATCGAGGGTAGGTGCAAATTAGTGCATTAAACCAGCACACAGTATTCCCGCATTTTAGGAAATTACATAGTATTTCCCTAACCTAGATTGGACAGAAAAGTGATTTCCTATAAGTAACCAACTTCAGAATATTACAGAGCTGCTGATTTGTTGGATAACATCTCCGTGTATTGAATAATATATATACAAGGTGTTTCAAAACGACACCAAACGAAGATGTGCACCTTGATGGTCATACCGTACTTGATACGCGAATATAATTTTCAGCTCTAAATTCGGCACGTACAATAACTGTCATAAAATCACCATGGATTAGGCAGTCGTACAAAACCAAATGGTACGTGCCTGGCTCACTCCAAGAGAGGTGCCGGTTAGTAGCGAAGGTCCCAGTCGCATGGTGGAGGGGTTGTTTGACAGACACGCCGGCGCGGCACTGGTCACCTTAGTAATGGAAAACATAGCATGTGGGTTTTATTATGTGCTGAAGGTTGCGACATCAAGTTTCGGATAAGTCAAAGTGTAAGCTAATCGACTGCTATAAATATGTATATATACATATTTATAGCATATATACATATATATGGCTAAAAGCTGGGGGTTCACATTTTGAGTGGGGTTAATTACCTAGAGTAGACTTCTTCGGACTTTCCTCTATCCTGAAAAAAATGTGGTAACCCTGAGTTCTATAGGAATAAGGCTAGTTTGTGAACTCAATAACCCCTCATTGTTTGTCTTGCTTGACAAGAAATTTTATATGGGACCTTAAAGCACTCAATAATTATGAGTCTGGTGATGAACCAATATTACCTTCCAAACCTTGGTAATTTTAAGATATTTATTATTGTGCTTTGAACAAGGCACTAGCTTCAAACCTAGTATTACTAGTAAGTTTGAGGGAAAACTCTCTGGTTTCTAAATTTCTTCCATCGCTCTCGGATTAAGCATTATGAGGAACGTACTTTCCCATATTCTAAGTTGGCAATACACTCTCGCGGTTCGCTGGTGCATTTCTTGAGAGTTTGGAAGGCATTTCAGCAGTTCTAATGATGCCACACTCCATTACTGCAGGACGTGCACTTACAGATATGTGGCTCCTTACCTGCTTTAGCATAGTCTCCTTTTCAAACCTCTACTTCAACTTTTATTCATGATATTTTATACTTCCGTATAATCTATCTCTTTCACCATTTGCTGAGCAATTAAATTCATAGTATAGCTAGCTCACTTTGAACCATTTGACTGCAACTAGTCACTGATTGGTGAAGAATGTGCTGTCTTCAACTTTTGCTCTACATGTGACCGCAGTTAAAAACATAGTTTCTTTTACAAGAATTTAAGTACCATTAAAATTGACAGGTATGTGCGGATGGGTCAAAAAATCAACACATATTTTACTATATCTTCTTGGGTGTTAAACTTTACAAAAAGAAAAGAAAAAACAGCCATCTGCATTAAACCCACTACTTCACCATTCAACAGAACTGCACTATTGAAAGCCCCAATGATATTAAATTCCTGCCCTTAATTTGCTAATGTTTTAAACATTAAGTCATAAGAGTTATTTTATGTTGAAGATGTTCCTGAGAATGAAACTTTTCATTTACTAACTGCAAAAAAGTATTTATAATTTCAAAAAAGCATATTACAATGCACCGCGTTAATATATTTAACAAACTGTATTAGTTTAAAAGAAGCCATTTCAACGATTTGAAACTTTTAGAATTTTAGCAGTTATTTTGGTACTGTAATCTAAGACGATGTTTGTACATCGGTAGCAATATAATGAAATATAATATACTTGTATATTCATTAGGGAAACAAAAATACATTTTGATCATACACCATCAAGAACACTTCATATGGTGAATTTTGAAACATGGTATAACAAAGAGTCATAACTGTGCATTAGAAACTATGAAGTACACTGTTTTACAATGGATAATATTTTTATGGAGATGTAAAGCATTCTAGGTTTTATAATTTCATATAAAAATCGCCTTAGTACTTAGACTAACTCACTTTACTCACAAAGATGTTGTGTTAAATTCTTTCTGCTTACTCTTATGAATAATTGATTCTTTTCATCAGACTAACCGATGTAGTCGACCTAAAGAGAAGTTTGAGAAAAATGGAAATATTTAGTTGCTTTTATTATTTCTTTCTGTGTGTTTAATATGTGTTATTATTAGCAGATGAAATAAATCATTGTAAAATTAACTATTCAGATGAAACAGTTCTTGCATATTATGAGACAATAAAGATAAAAGTTTTAAAATCGTGTTACGAGTCCTTTAGTGCATACATTATTTTAGACAATAAGTTTAAGAAGTAAGTGAGAATCCTGTCTTAATGCTAAATTAGGCTTTGTGGGGAAATTATATCATAATTCCATAAAGAGAATGTTAAATATAACAATAATAATAATAATAATAATAATAGCAATAACAACAATAATAACAATAGCAACAAAATAATAGTTATAATAATAAATAATTTTGTGTAAAATATTATGCGTTCCCTTCACATCACTTTTTCTACCTATTCTGTCAGAAACTACTCTTAAAAACTATGCTTCTATTTTGTGCTAATTAAGATAAATATCAGCAGAAATGACTTTATTACTTAGTTTCTTGTAGGTAGAAGGGAAATAAAGGAATGCACTAGGCTAAAGCGATAGTCAGATATTTTAAAAGTTGGTTACTCTGTGATTGAAATTCGTTTTCTTTGCATGGACAGGAGTAAACTAAACGAATTAGGAATGATAAATTCCTGTAAAGAAACGTTTTAAGCATTTTAAAATTGAATTGTTGTCTGTTTTAACTAGATCTATATTTTTTTATAGTAAGTTTTTGGTTATCTCTTGCGGTTTACTAGTCAAAGTCCTCCAGAATTAAGAGGTCTTCAGAGGCTATTTCCTATGAATTGAAGATACATATTTATTTGTCATGTAAGTACCCTTAATATATGATATGTTAATTAATTCCTTAGACCCATATTTGAGAATATCAGAACTTTCAAAAACCTTTTCATGTAAAGTTTAATTTGGGGTGGGGGAATTTTCATGTACATCTTCGTGTCGCAATCTTGGAAGATGCAAAACTTGAATATCCAGTTTTGCATTTAACCTACTTTTGGATTTTGAGTTTAGTTATAAACATAAATATACACACAGACCTTTTTGAAATATCTGATGTGTTCAATGACTTTTTTCATACGTTCCGCTAACAAACTATATTTATAGAAGACATTTCTTAGAGCTACATCGTGCTAATCTAGATAAAAATTAGCAGAAAATGTTTTATTACTTAGTTCCTTATAAGAGACGGGAAATAATGGAATAAACTATGCTAAAGCGATAGTCAAGTCTTTTAAAGACTCTCGCCAAGAGATTGTTTTAAAATTCAGTTCTCTTTCCATAGCCAAGAATAAAACTAAAGAGGCATAAAACGGGCGAGGACTTCCTGATTGAGAAAGGTTTAAGTATTTTCAAAATTAAACAAAATACAAGGCATACCTCATTAATAGTTTGCTCTACAAAAGAAACTGTTTGCCATAAGAAAATGGAATATATAAAAAAGTGTTCCTTGTAAAGTAAGGATTGGGAAGGAGGGCCTCTTCTCAGCATCTTCGTGTCCGTTCTTGGAAGATGCTGAACTTAATTATCGAGTTTTGCTTAATTATTGAATTTTCGATTTTCAGCCATACTCACGGATCTTTCCAAACATGCATTTTTATATTCAGAGGCCCTTAATACTTGTATTACCGGTGAAATATCGTATGTAATTTTGGAATGGAATATAATGCCTTCTCTATCTATTATGTACATTGTCCATACGTGCTAGAGAAAGAAAAGCAATTTTTTATATATATATATATATATATATATATATATATACACTGTGCCGTTAAACCTGTATTTACAGCAAAATCCCGGTATCGAATATTTGGGTGGTATGCAATAGCCACTTGGCTCAATAATGTTACACCTAGATGTCAGAGGAAATATTAGTATAAGATCCGAACAATATTTGGCATATGCTGACGATGTTTTATTAACAACGAGAAGTAAAGCTATCCTGAGTGAAACATTAAAAAAATTGGCAGAATTATCTAAGGAATACGGTCCACTAATAAAGGGAGATAAAAATAAACTTCTAAAGTGCACAACAAAGAAAGAAAAGACTAAAGACACAATAATAGAAATTACAAACATAGAAGGAGTGGATTCCTTTAAATACCCTAGGTCTATAATCGATAATAAAAAGTATATAAAGACTGAAATAAAAGACAGAATGGCTCTAGATTGTAGAGCCTTCTATGCTAACAAATTTCTAATTTGGAGCAGGTTCGTATCTAAGTTAGCAAAAATAAGATTATATAAATCCACAATTAGATATATTGTAACATTCGTGTGTGAAACCTGGGTTCTTAACAAAACAAGTAAACAAAAACTAATGGTATTTGAAAGAAGATATTACATACTATATTTGGAGCAGTGAAACCAAATGAATAATACATGGAGAATGCGTTATAATAACGAATTAAATGAACTAATCAAAAATGAAAAGAGCATTAACCACATAAAAGCCTTAAGGTTAGGATGATTTGGACATATAAATAGGATTCAGGATGTTAAAAGAATTTATAAATGGACACAAATGCACACAAGACTAAGGATCCGTCCCAAAAATAGATGGTTAAAGGATTTATTTGATGACATTAAGGATATGAAAATAAAAAACTGGCCTATTAGCGTACAAGATAGAGAAGTCTGGAAGCAAATTGTTGAGAAGGCCAAAACGTTTGTAAAGTTGTAGTGCCTTAGCAAGAAGAAGAAGAAGGAGAAGCAACAGCCTCTCTATCTATGTTCAATGTATCAAGTAGAGAAAATAAAAATGCCTAACCATAGGATGCATTAAATTACACATAAACCACATTTGGCTTACCTCTATAATAGCGTATTCATTCTTACATAACACAGATTTTCCCAATGTGCCGTCAATAATGAACCATAATTACCTCGTCGGCGCAGGATACGATATTGCAGATTCTAGTTCAGTTTTAGATTTGACTCTGCCATTGGTCGATTGACCAACATGGCTGCCTATTCACAAGCAGACAGAACGAACGGAAGACTGTGCATTTTGCATTGTAAAGAAGAATCGATTTTCAGAAAGTCCATTTTTACACCTTATTTCGTTCCAGTTCATTTACATACACTTATCCTAACGCAACATAGCCTAACCTCGACGAAATCTCGAAACCTGTCGTTTACATGTCAGGTGGCCATATTGTACGTATTTGTTCTCTGCAATTGGGTACTATCCGGTGGCAGAGTCAAATTTACAAAATTCACTTACAATAATAATCTGAAATTAAATTGAGAATAGCAATACAACTAACATATTATATAAACATATTTTAAATGCCTAACTACTTATTATTCAATATAGCAATACTTATGTCAATTCCCAGCTAGTCTATAAACAGTTATTATGAAGCTTCAACATTAATACTATACATTACTAATATATACATTAATAATAATATACACTAATACAGTTTTTGAGATCCTTAATTACTTCACAATATTTACCCAATTCAACTAAAATTTATTCTATTTAAATTACTCCTAAACTTCTTTAAGGTCAGAGGGCAGCCCTGAAAGGCTGCTACAGGCAATTCATTCCATTTTTAATAGTCTTATTAACAAAAGAAAACTTTCCTACGTCGGTTCTGTACCTTCTACCCTTGATTTTATACAAATGATCGTTTCGTCCTTAATATCCTGGGTTTTCTAACCTCTTTCTAACGTCCACTCATGCATTTGAACCAGTATAAGCTTTAAATAGTGCGACTAACCTATGTATTATACACCTAACTTTTAGCGGCTCCCATTTATTCTCCTAGCCTTTCGTAAGTCCAAAATCTTTACCTCTCTTTATGAATTTAACCTCCCGTATCTATATATTTTCCAGCGAATCAGTTTGATTAGCTCTGTATGGGTCCCATATTCCCATAACTGGCCGCACTACGGACATGCAGGCAATTTCCCTGGACTTTGCGCTCCCCTTCTTCAGTGTTCTCATTACGAAGTGCAATATCTTCCACGCTTTCCTAGATGTAGAATTTATCTGAACCTTCCATCCTCCATAACTTGACAAGTACACTCCCAAGTATTTGCAGCTGTCTGCCTGTGGAATTTGTTCCCTGCCCAAATTATAGCTATGAATAACTTTCCCCTTAGTACGACTAAAACAATTGACTTACTTTTCCTAGCATTAATTGACATTTTATTTACGGCGGCCTACCTATTTCATTTAGGTCATCCTGAAGAGTGTTCTCAAGCATGGTATTTCGAATCAATCTAATCTGACATTTAATATGTATAGTTGCTTCATTAACAAAGATAAGAAAAACTAAAGGACCCAGTACTGAGCCTTGGGGCACGCCCGAACTTACAAAACCATTGGCTCCGTAATCAATAGGAAATGCTCAGGAAGGAGCCTGAGTGTAAAACTGAACTAGAATCTGCAATCTGGCGCGCAGGAACCTGGAATTAAATGCTAAGGGGCATGACTTGAAGCTATAACATTTTTGCTAAGATGTAGCAAGTATCATTGAAAAGCATTTCCTTCAGAGCGGACTATACAATGGCATTTTAATGAAGTTGTCATTGTGCACCGCGCTGCATGTTGTATTCTGCTAATGAGGCACACATGGAACGTGTGTTTCAGTCTTGCTTTCGGTTTCAATTCCACTAATGAGCTGGAAAGCACATCGGAAAATTACGCTTATTCTACCTAATAAATGCACGTTTACAGCGGCACAGAAGCGTCGTGGTGAAGTGCCAAGACAAAGACAAACGAGCTCGCATAACCCACTAACACTGGGCTTAACCTACTGTTTGTGCCCATGAGTATTCGTTTGCTCACCAGAACTGTCCATCTCACACGTTCTACTAAATTTTTAATTTCTCTACATAGTGAATAGAGAAGGTATTGCATTCCACCTAAAAATTCGATACCGAGATTTTGCTGGAAATAGACGTTTTAGGGTCCCCTGTATACAAAAAAAGCATTTTTTGAAAACGGTCTGCGTGTGTGTCTGTGTGCCTTTGAGCACGATAACTCAAAAACGAAAAGTCGGTAAAGTACCACACTTGGTATATAAGTTTAGCATCTTACAGGGATGCGACACGAAGATTTTGAGAACGCCCTCCCACAAACTACCCTTTACATGGAAAAAATTACGAAAATTTTGAATTTCTCAAAAATGGCTCTAAAATGTTTTATAAAAACACCGTATATCTACGATGTTTCTTGAATTTTCTGGGAATATCCTCTATGCGTAAATGGCGTGTTATTTATGGACACTTTTTAACTACTGTGGTTCTTAGCCTCCCATTCTAAATTGGGCGTGAAAACCGCTTAATTTTGCTCAGAGGCCTCTCTATCAGATTGGAGGTTCTTTTACGTGCCGTAAATCTACCACACAGGAGCAACGTCTTTACTTACATTAAGGAAGCCATACTAAGGATTTTTACGCCCGAAAAAATCCATCGTCCTCCGCCGGGTTTGAAGCCGTGACCTTGGGTATATGAAGTTAAGCATTGTAACCATTACACCACGGAGGCCAACGGAATATCCTCTGAAGACCTATCTATTCTGAATGAATTTTGCAGAATTTTGCGTAACTGGTAAGCCGTAACAGTTGTACATTACCAAACTATTAAAAGATAGATCTCGTTAAAACACACAATTTCTGAATCCACCATTCCTGAGATATTCCTTGTTATTTGTTTCAGATTTAAAACACTTAAACTTTTCTGACACGGAAAGTTGCAAACTCCTGGCCATGCATAGAAACGGATTTCAACCACATGGCAACTAGCTTTTAAAAGATTTGACTATCATTTCAGCCTAGTGTTTTCCCTTTTTTTCCTTAATCTTGCAAGGAAGCAAGTAATTAAGACAATTTCTGCAAATGTTTATCTCAACTACCTTAAAGTAGATAGAAGAATATACTTTTTAACAATAAATTGTTACAGCGATGTAGAGAAAATCATGTGAATGGAACACATCAGATTTTTTACTTTCTCTACACATACTACGTACATAGTGTATACAGAAGTTTTTGAGATCCCTGATTCCAGAAAAAGCATTTTTAGAAAATGGTTCGAGTGTTTGTATGTGTGTGTTTGTGTGTGTCTGCGGGCAGCACAACTCAAAAACGAAAAGTCGGTTAAATACCAATTTGGTATTTAAGTTGAGTATGCTCCAAGGATGCAACACGAAAATCTTCAAGAAAATCCCCCCATCCCCAACTATCCTTTCCATGGATAATTTGTCTAAAATTTTGATTCTCTCAAAGATGGCTCTAACGATTTTGATTAAAATACCTTACATTTAGTATATTTTATAACTAACGGAATGTATATCTTGAATTTTCTGGAAACACCCTCTGAAGACCTCTGGATTTGTATAATCGGTAAACCGTAAGAGATGGACAAAAACTTGCTTCAGAAAATGTGGATATCATTAAAGCATATAATTTATGTGATATATGTTTTTTTTTTTTTTTTTTTGTTTTTTTTTTTTTTTTTTTTTTTGTAGAGTTAACCGTTTCAATTTTAAGACAATTAAACTTTTCTCGATTAGAAAAATATCTTTCTTTTTGTTTATCGTTTATTTACTCCTGACAATCAAGAGATGGAATTTCAATTTTCACATAGCGACCGGCTTTAAAAACATGCGACTGTCAATTTAGCCTGGTGTATTCCCGTTTTTCCCTTCTACTTACAAGGAAGCTAGTAATAAGACTAATTCTGCTTATGTTTAGGTTGATTAGCTTGATGTAGATAACAGATTAATGTTTTGAATAAAAGGAGTTAGAGGAACACATCATGTGAATGGAACACATTAGATTTTTTCCCTTCTACTGACAAGGAACAGTTGTTCATCTCGATTATTGTGAAGTAGGTAGAAGAATAAGTTTTTTAACAATAATTTGTTACAGAGATGTAGAGAAAGCCATGTGAGTGGAACACATCAGATTATTAACATTTGTAATACACGTATACAGTGAACTTAGTAGATAGAGAAGGTATTGTATTCCACACAAAAATTCTGTACCAAGATTTCACAGTAAATAAGTGTCTTGGGGACCCTGAACAAAAACATTTTTAGACAAACTTCAGTGTGTGTTTATGGATAGTATAACCCTAAAACGAAAAGTCTGCTCAGTAAGAAACTTGGTATTTAAGTTTAGTATCTTCCACGGATACGACAGGAAGAGTTTCATAAAGATCCCCCACTCCAAACCATCCTTTACATGGAACATTTTTCGAAATGTTCCATTTTATAAAAATAATGGCTTTAACGATTCAGATTAACATGCCGTATATTAAATAAGTGTATATGTAAATATCCCCTAAAGGCCTATTCATTCTCAGTGACTTTTGTATAACTGGCAAACTGTAAGGGATTGAGAAACGATTGTCATAAAACTCAGAAATAAAGACGAAGGTTAAGAACGCTTTGCTGTGTTCTTTCCTTCCTTGTTCTTTTAATACACTTAAACCATAGATCTTCATGCTAAACTACCGTTTTCTGTATGTCGCTTTTCTTATTTCCGTTCGATAGCGGCAGTTACCTAGCCCTTCGTCTCCATGTCGTTGATAAAGGCTCTCATGTAAGTGTCATAGTTGTCGTCCAATTTCACCACAAATGCATATAATTCTTCACCACAAAATTGTATTTTATTGGGTTAAGGGTAATCTAAAGAAATGAAAGAATTTTTCTAAAGTACTAAAGCTAGCTATTATTTTTTTTTTACAAATAAGTTTCATTCAAATATGTCTTTTCATTTTGGATATATTGATTAATTCGAACTAATTAGCTAAAATAAGTATCTTCTACAGATATTGAGATAAATGCACCATTTTATAAGTACTTTCTTTAATATATTTGTAAACAATTTTGTGTTTGAAATTTTCATAAACCTTCTGCTACCTTTTAGAATCATAGTTTACGTCACACAGCGGAAAAACTGCAAAAAGCAGCGCATAATTATATTAATTAGGTTTTTTAAACTAATTTATAAACAACAACAGAATTCCAACCAGACGTTTTAATACAGACATTCTTTGGGGAAAATATTTAGTGATCTAGTTTTATTTTTGTGGGAGAAGATACAATTTGGGTATGGAGAAATAACAACCAATTTGAACATGAAACAAACCCTTATAAAATTTGACAGAGAGAGTAATTTACCCTGCTGAACGCTGTTTTCCAAAATGTGTGTACATTCACCCTATAAGATTCAAATATTACAAATATGTACTTTAAAGTAAGGTGCATTTTTGCATCAAAAATCTAAAAATCTAATTTTTTTTAACAAAATCGCGAGAAAAAAATCCGTGTCCCCTTAACCTTCTATTGTGTGCCAATCATGGCGAAACACTTTCATAAAAGCGGCCTCCGAACCTCCCTGTTTCATTTGACGTCAATTGTAATACCGTTCATTGCTCAATTTTTGTGTACGGAATTGTTTTTCTGGTCAGTCACATAGAGAACGGATCCCGGCACTATGGGGTCAGAAGTTAGTGGAACGGAGGGAAGAACACTAATACAGCTATGGTGGACCCAGCTAGTGTCAATCCTACCATGCTTGCTGTCCTCTAGTGTTGACCAGAGGCACCCTCAAGGTGTATTTTAACATTCCCAGTGTCACACTATGTTAAGAAATATCAATCTAGAGTAAGCTCTAACATTACAGACTGACATTCTAAAAAGCTTTAGTCCCAAGTATCACTGTAGTATTAAGTTCGTTTTTGTCATTTGGTACCACACGATTGTGTAGTTCGGCGTCTACTACACTGCCACGTGCTCACAGATTATTTTACCGTCATGGCGGCACCACTGCTTCGTAACTTAGCAACAAAGGATTCGAGGGTATATCTTTTAGAGGGGAGTGCTACGTGTATATGGGTTTCGTCTGTATTGCCTCTGCCAAAACCGATCGGTGCCAGTGGAGCATTTCCTTCCACTAGAAACAAGTACAAATGATGGTGATGATGACATAAAAATATCGTTATACTGTAGGGACATTAATTCTGGACACTCTAGTTTCTTTATATATTGTTTATTTTTCTTTTAAATTAACTTTCAAATTTGAATATTGCATTCAACTCTCATTTAGGATCATTCTTTTCTGATAAATTATAGTCAGGAATTGTTGCCAGCATAGTATTGAACTGGAGAACCCCAAAAAATACGCCTAGATACCACTTTATCCACCACATGTTTCTTATGCACTGCCCTAGGAATGAAGCAAGCGGTCTAACGACGCCATCTAAACTTCAAACTTGTAACCTATTTTGTCACTCTATAATAGCTAGCTCCTGTATCAGTTTTCATGCAGTTTTAGGGTTCAGATACAAACTATCAAGAGTCAACATTTGAGAGCCGGTATTTATACTCGAACCAATAAACCGAATGATATACTAGACCACCAGAGTTCTTTCTCTGCAGCAGTTATGCATCAATACTCAGCGACGCACTCTTGCATGAAACTTCTTTGCGATATTGTATGCAAGATGCTGAGCACGGTCTGTTGGATATTTTCCTGTAAGCAGACAACACAGAAGTGCCTCTGTGCAAAAAATATTTACTTGTACGAGTGTCGGAGGTTGAATGTATTATGATCAGCTACGAGACTACCCAAGCGGAAATGTGGCATTAAGTTACTCACTAATTATCTAAACAGTCAAAGACATAAAAAATCTTATGTACTCCATTCACATGATTTTCTCTACCTCTTTGTAACAAATTATTGTTAATAAACTTATTCTTCTATCTACTTCATGCTAATCCAGATAAAAATTAGCAGAAACGGTTTTATTACTTAGTTCCTCATAGGTAGAGGGGAAATAAGGGAATACACTAGGTTAAGCCGACAGGTTAAAATGTGGTTGATATGGTATAGAAACCGATTCTTTGCGTGGTCAAGTGTTGACAAGTTCCCGTATTAAGTATTTTAAAACTGAAATCAATGACAAAGAATGTCTTAAAAACTGTCAAATCTGTGTAAAAATGTATGTAACATAAATTGCGTATTTTAAGGAGCTCGACATTATTGTGCCGTAAATTTTATCTATCGCTTACGGTTTACCAGTTATATAAAATTCCGCAAAATTCATTCAGAATAAAGATGTCTATTTGCAGAAAATTTAAGACTTACGTTTTATTTGTCGTGTGAATATCTTTAATATACGACATTTTAATCAAAATCGTTAACAGCCATTTTTGAAAAAATCAAAAGTTGCGAAAATTTTTCCATGTAAAGGGTAGTTGCGTGTGGGGGCATTTTCTTGAAAATCTTCGTGTCCCATCCTTGGAAGATACTGAGCTTAAGTACCCAGTTTGGTATTTAACGGACTTTTCGTTTTTAAGCGGTGCTCTCCACATACACTAGAAATGCTTTTTTTTTTTTTTTTGAATCAGGAGGTCCCAAAACATGTGTTTCCGGTGAAATCTCGGTATCGAATGTTTGGTGCAATACAACACCTTCTCTATTAACTTTGTACATAGTATGTGTAGTTAAGTAGAAATATGCCTGGCGCTCCTATTTTGCTGACAATTCAGCTCCACTATTAAAGCACCAATGGAATGGCCGAGATTAGGAAATTTCAACGAATCAACATCTTATCGCAAGTGATGTTCATTTATTTGAAATCTTGTCGCACCTGACGTTCATATGTTTAATCTCCAGCCAACCTTCACTTTTAATAAATGTCAGTTCCAGAATTATACTTTCAATTAATTCAGTTACAACGTTTATTTAAAGTGTTACCCTGTTCATAATGTATTTAGTTCAAAAAAGGGGTGAACATAATTATCATTAATTGTATTACTTATGTATAAGTTGAGTGCAATAGCCTCAGACAAAATATTGTTTGTTTCTATTTCATGCATTACTTATTAAAAGCTGAAATAAAATAATCGTTCCTTAGTTCTATTGTTGATATTCGTACATTGGGTGTTGACACGGTCGACCATATCATAATTCAGGAGGCAATGAAGAAAGAAAAAAAAAACATTCAGTAAATAAACATGGTCGATGCGTCATCTATCATTTGAGAACTAATGCAAGTATTACAATCATAAACCTGAAAAAATGTCCCTTCCCATATATTATAAATTACTAATAGTATATTTCGCTGAAAAGTCTTATTAAATACAACTCGTGTTTTCATCTCTTAGGACAATATCGACAAGATGAAACACTCGTGGTGTTACACATGAAAATGGGAATGTTTGACGGGACTCGGGTCTTTCCACGATTTTCATTGGTGCCATTTGGTGCTACATGCCACGCGAGTAAGAAAATGCAAAACTGATTGGAAAATCCACCCCTTCACCCCAGCCCCGCTCGATACTTCCCCAGAACAGCTTGATTTGTATCAGCAGAGCAGTATATTAATTTAGCCCCTTACCTTGGCATTAGAGCTATCGTGTATAGCTCATTTTGTAACACCCGGTGAGAAGAGTGGAGTATTGTTCAACCAGAGAGTTTAGTGATTACAAGTTCGCAACTCAAAACTTCCCTTCGATTCTCTTAAAAACAAACCTTTATGAAATATTTTATTTTATAAAAAATAGAACATGAAATAATCTTATTATAATTCCCCTTTTAATAAAAATTGCGTGTGCACCTTTTCACTGATGAGACTACCTTCAGTAGTAATGTAGCTTGTCCAATACGGTTTTAGAGAACAGCAAACAGATTAAATATATGGGCAAAGTCAGCAAAAAGACCCCGCCTACGATAGGTATACTTTCTAACGAATTTTTAATGGATTTGAGTGTACAAACTGAGTGTGGGTTCAACGTGACAGAAAACCATTTAGCTCCAATGCTGAAGGTATACTTCTAGCATATCGTGACACGGAGAGCCTGTTGCTGTGAGTTCAGTGGGAAAATTGTTTGGCTTAGCAATCCATCGCTAGGAGCAGTATGTGTACGATTATGTTATTACGTGTGTAGGATCTCATTCATTTTGATGATTCCGGTATACAACTCTATTGTAAAAATCCTATATATTCCAATCACATGACTTTTTCTTCCTGTACCACAAACTTCTTAATAAGATCATTCTTCTTTCTACTCATTCTTCTTTCTAAGCATTATCAGAATGGTCTAATTATTTAGTTCCTTATAAACAGAAGGTAGCTGAGGGTATGGAGTATGCTAAAGAACAATAAAATGGTTTAAAATATGTTGTTATGTTAATATCATTGAAATTCGCTTCCTTGTAAGGCCAGAAGTAAAAGAAAAGAAACTCGGATGACTTACTGTTAGAGAAAAGTATAAGTACTTCAAAATTGAAACCAATGACAAGGAATATCTCGGAAACAGTTACATTTATAACAAAAATGTAAAGGTAATAAAGTTTGTGTTTTGACGAGATCTACATTTCGTGTCAGTAAAATATTGTCTATCTCTTACAGTATACCAGCTATATATAAGTCATTCAGAATGACGAGGAAATTCAAGATATGCATGTTGTCATGTAAATATCTTTAATTTACGTAATTTTAATTAAAAGTGTTAGTGGCACTTTTGAGAAAATAAATGTTCGAACATTTTTACATATAAAGGGTAGTTTGAAGTAAGAATATTTTCTCGTAAATCTTTGTGTTGCGTCCTTGGGAGATACTAAACTAAAATACCAAGTTTGGAATTTAACGAGCTTTTCATTTTTGGGTTATGCTATGCCTCCCACACACATATACTGGCCTTTTTATAAAAATGTTTTTGTTGCATTCAAGGGTGTCAAAACATATATTTCCGGTGAAATGTGGTATCAAACTTTTGAGTGGAATACAATAACTTCCTTACCTACCATGTACATTGTACATACATGCTAGAGAAAATAAAAATTACCTCAGAAATTCATAGTTAAAGCGTTCATTCGGAAGGAAGGTAAAGCCGGTGTTCATATGTCCCATATTTACGGCACGTAAAAGAACCGCAAGCTTGATAGAGGCCTGAGCAAAATTAAGCATTTTTCACGCCTAATATAAAATTGGACGGTGAGAAGCAGTTAAAAGGCGTCCATAAATTAAACTCAATTTAATTTTTCACTGTTATTTGCCATCCTCGTGGAGGCATCGTGAGGTCTGCCGTCCAGTCGTGACACTGCAGTGCTATGACCTGTGTGTACACAGGATCAGCGTATACAGAGCGCTAAAAAATCGCACTGCACCTCGCGTCTACGTCACATTATACATCGTTGTAAATGGCCTTGCGAAGCCACTGTCGGCTGCTTTAGGCCACGGTGCAATGGTGCGTCACTCCTGCTAAATAGTTACACCAATAACCACAATAAGAGTTACAAAATGCCGTAGAAACGAAGTATGTGTTTACGCTCTCGATCGTATTGACTAAAAGAGAAAAAAAGTAGAGTGAGTGCATTCAGTTTATCATACAGACTTCTTATCATGATTGGTAAACATACCTTATCGGCTAGTGTAGCACACGTCTCAAAAGATCCCAGAAACGATACAAAATCCGCCGAAAGCTTTCATTGGCGCTCAACATACGACATCATACCCCGTATATTTAAGGACATGTATGGCTGAAAGGTTAAAAAGTTCCAAACTAAAAATGATAACTTTTCGAAATGTATCCCAAATGTGTAATACAATTCAAATAAGTTATAGAGCAAATTTTATCCATTTCGCTCTAAGTTTGGAAGTTATGGTAAAATGTACTTATGTTTTTGTCACGTCACAAAACCAGTCGCTTGCGTAAAATAAAAAAAAAGTCTTGGTCTAATATTTTAACACATTCCAATACATTTACTTTTTATACTGTTCTCTGTGTCTTCTTTGGTTTAGATACCAAAAATCTTTAAAATTACGAATATTCCATTTTATTTTTGGTCATAAAAATATACTTGTTTTTGTTTGACAGTTGAAAACATATGCTTAAATAAATCTAGCAGTAAAACCTTGCGCAATTCTAACTGTTCCTCTGTGAACATGTACAACAAATTTTATTTTTGCAACAGAAAAACTGGAAGAAAAATGCTGAAAATATCAATAGCGAGAAAATAAGGAAAGATTTCAATGTATGGCTTTCATTAGAATGCACTATCTAGGTGGGTTGGACCCTCAGCTTTCCTTTTCCTCTCTTCTGCTGCTGCCTTTCTTCTTGCATTGCTGCTATGCTTCTGTTCAACTTCGTTTTTTTATTTTGCATGTTGTGAATCAGATCTCGTCCAACTGAATCCAGTACAGTTTCACCACTAAATCATTTAAAAATAGTGCCTGGTGTCCAATTATGGTGCAACGCCTAATAATAATCTTCATGACGTCAAAGGTAATATTTGGCCCACTATCTTATTTTGATTGATCTTAGCTCTGAAATTAGAATATACAAGCACAGTTAATTTTACATTTTTGAAAGTTTATTGACACTTTTTAATTTTTCAAAGGTAGACAAATTTAATAGAATGAAAGTAATGATTGCCTGTGTAAGCTGAAGTGGGTGTACGTCAAATTGCTTTCGCCTTAGCTTTACTGACACTTTAGTTAACACCGTGGATAATTTTGCTTATCCATCACAGAAATATTAACCGCATTCCTTCATCCTTAAATAAAGAATAGTATTTTATGTAATAGAAATACTTCACGCTAAACGATTTAAAGTAAGTGCACCCTTACCAAATGATATACCAACAGAATATCATTTAGCTATCGACGTTTATACACAAGTATAACATAAATGTTTTAATTTTTAAAATGTTCAAACGCTATACAAGCTCTTCAATAGTGAAGTCAAATCCGGATATTTGATACCATTTTCTATATTTAATGGCTATGTAGGAATAAAATAAGAATTTTGTAAAATACATTATCATTCAAAGTACCGCGCGGAACGGTTCAGGCGTTTCGTCTGTGGCCCGCATTCGGGAGGTCGTGTGTTTGATCCCTATTGTGGCCTACCGGACCCATGGGCTTTTTCGGTTTGCCAAGCTAATGCTAGATAGGTTCACTGCATCCCCCAAATTTTCCGGTCCACCATTTCCTATTCCCATAATTTTGTAATCATCTCTTTCAGAGTTAAAGGATTAGGTGACAGTGTTTGGCAGGTTGCGGCTAGATGGTGATTTCCGCACCGCAAAATGATTATCCTGACTTCGCTGTCGGGAACACTCGGTCGGGACCCGCCTTCCGCCGGGAGCACGGCCTAGGGCGGCTTCGGAACCGTTCCAACTGTAACCATGCTTGCACCCTTCGTCATCCCCCCCCCTTTTTTATAACAAGGTAGGGAAAAAAATACAGCCCCGGAGGCTTGTCAGGACTCCGGCATTGTATTCCTTTTTACCTCTTTTTTCTAGTTTCTAAGTTTCCTTAGTTGACCTATTCGTTTTTCCTTTTTACATTTACAAACACAGAAATACCCATGCCCAAGGCGGGACTCGAACCCACGATCCCGTGCGCCGCAAAGCACCAAAGCGAGACACTTTAGCGAGCGCGGCTACGGGGACCGGCATCATTCGGACCTTCGGGGCTCTCCCATCACCCTTCCCTGGGGTCACACAGGTGGCAAAGGACATCAAGGGCTTATGTCCGGTGCTCTGTCCTAGAGTCCTGGGGGTCCCGTCCGAGAATAATCCTAACCTTTGTCATCCAAAATGATACGGAAAGCATAATAAACACCTAGAGGTCATTGGGCTGCATCACTGAGAAGTCATCACATGCTACCTTTTTGATTTCCGTCTAACTTGAAGTTACACAGCCAAAAAACACACTTACCAAAATATTTTGGCAAGGAACTTTTGGAGGTTAAGTATTGGAGTCTCAAGTTCAAATTGCAAGTGGTATTTGCCCCTACACATTTCATTTGTAAATATAAAAATTCAAAATAAAATGAAATGGAGTTTTATTTATGGATCCTCTTTAACTGTAGTGGTTCTCAGCGTTCCATTCTATACTGGCGTGAAATACCGACTAATTTTGCTCAGAGGCTTCTTTTAACAGGCTTGAGGCTCTTTTACGTGCCGCAAATCTACGACACGGGACCAACGGATTTACTTCGCTTCCGAAGGAAGCCATGTTAAGAATTCTTACGCCCGAAAAAAAATCCATTGTCCTCCGCCGGCTTTGTACCCGCGCCCTTGGGTATATGAAATTAGCATGGTAACCGTTATACCTCGGGTAATAAACATTCAGAATGAAGCAGAAAATATATAAAACGTGCTATCATTGCTCGCATACGTTAAACTATGTTCACATGCAGAAAACAAATATGTGACGTATCACATATCTTAGAATGGAGCTGTTTCAACAGTTTAGCAATATGAAATTAGAGGTAGCACGAAAGATTATAAATCTCCAAAAATTCTATTTCTACAGTTCCGTCAATTAGCTACTTTTGCATTAAAAATACCTATGTAAGTCACCAGGTAAATTTCATTTCGCTAAAGTGTCACGTCTAATCGTAAGCATAGCTTCAGTGATATGATACAACTTATTAGATTCATTGGGTTGGTTATGTTCAGTTGATCTAGAACGTTCACCATAAATAGCATAATGAAAATGCAGACACCGCAAACGCTAGGTATATATCCTGCTATAAATCCCTTCTTGGAGCCATAAGAGACCGACACACGCCATTTTATCTCTCCCTCTCTCTCCTACTCTCTCATACACACTCAGGTTATGGAAAAGCAATGAGCAGAAAATTGTAGAGTAGAAAGGTGGTACACAACTAACAATGTGGAGGTTAGGAACATGGAGTCCCAGATGCAGAATAATAACGCGAGCACGCATGAACATAATTGAAATCTGACTTTATGAAACTTCAGTATTTTCCGGTCAAAATGAAATGTAGCTCACACAAGGGCCACGCTGTAGCCGAGTGGTTACACTACTCGCCTCTCACCAAGGTGGCCCAGATACAATCCCAAGTGACCGCATGTGAGTTTTGTGGTGGGCAAAGAGTGCAGTCACGGGTTCTTTCGGGGTTTCCCCCGCCATCGCATTCCAACACTGTTCCATCTTCATTTCATATATCATCTGTTCACCACCTGCTGCGCCATGTGTAATAAAAGCGGGTGTTAAACACCTAAAAAAAAAACTCACAAGTATGTACGTACTCTCTCAACTAATGAATACTGGCACGCAATGAGACACTTACTATCATGCATTGTGTACCGAGCGAGGAAACGCAGCGGGAGGTCCCGATTTCGATTCCCGACGACCGCTTACTATGCCCATGAATTTTTCATGGTAGACAAATGCCGGGGTGGTTTCTTATCTACCGCGATTTCATATCCACCATTTCCCTTTCATACCTTTCCTTCTCAATTTGCAGGTGTGTTACTCAGTCTGCGCAGTATGGCGGTGTTGACAGACGGCGGGGATGCGTGATTAATCGAAAGAACAATCCCATGGACACTAGAAGGCTGCCAGGTCGATTGGTCACTTGGCCGCTTTCTCTAGCGGTTGCAGCTGTGGGTGGGGTCATTGGGCTTGAACATCTGTGGACTTCCGCGCGACTTTGTGGCTGTCTGACTGCGAAGAGTGGTCTCCTACAGTACCCTCCTCCTAGTGAGAGTTAGCTACAACAGATCTGCTCAAGTGCAGTACGTGAGATGTCCTCCTCCGTTGTCTAAATGTGAATGTACCGTACTATACGCTTTGTACTGAACATAGAAAAAGAAAACACGTACCCATTAAAAAGAATTGCGTTAGGACACTGAACCGTAAATAATATTACTAGTAGGGAAGACAATTGGAAATGAGCTACCACTACCTCGGAAATATCAACCCATATACTACGTAACCGCTATATGAAAACCCTGATGTGTTCAATTCACATGACTTTCTCTAGCTGTTCCAAATACAAACTATTCTTACAAAAAGATTATTCTTTTATTTACATCATACTAATCAAGATAAACAGCATTTAAGTAGAAGGGAAATAAGGGAATATATTAACTTAAAGGAATGTTCTTTAAAGGCTCGTCATGTTAAACAATTGAGGTTCGTTTTGTATGGTCCCGTTTGAGAAAAGTATAAGTATTTTGAGCTAAAACCAATTAACAAGTAATATCTTAGAAACGGTCAGTTCTACAAAAAAAAATCTAGGACATAAACTGTGTGTTTTAGCGATATCAACATTTTTATGTGGTAAGTTTTTATCTATTTCTTGCGGTTTACCAGTTATGCAAACTTCAGCAAAATTCATCCAGAATAAAGAGGTCTTCAGAGGCTATTCCCAGAAAATTCAAGATATACATATTATTTGTGATGTAAATCTATTTAATACACCACATTTTAGTCAAAATCATTAGTCATTTATAGGAAAATCAAAATTTCCGAAAATGTTTCCATGTAGAGGTAGTTAGGGGTGCGGGATTTTCTTGAAAAGCTTTGTTTCTAAATATCTTTAATATACGATATTATAATCAAAATCGTTAGAGCGATTTTTGAGAAAATAAAAGCTTTCTAAAATGTTTCCATGTAAAGAGTACCAAGGGCGGGGAATTTTCTTGAAAATCTTCGTGCGCATCTCTGGGAGATACTTTAAACATCGCAGACTTTTCGTTTTGGAGCTTTGCTGTCCACAGACACACAATCACACTCGAATATTTTTCTGGAAATGCTCTTTTCGGACTCAGGGGGCCTAAAAACATATTTACGGTGAAATCTGGATATCGAATTTTGAGTGGTATACAATATCTCCTCTATCCACTATGTACGTCGTACATAAGGGCTAGAGAAAGTAAAAATGATTAACAATTTCTCGCTGTAGTGTATACATGTTTAACCTTTGTGTAGCCGGTAGCGTTACACAGCTATGCAATTATACAGTATATATCAGAATAATTATGTCATTCGTAGTAAAATAATTCCATTGCAATTGTTTGGCCATGGCCCAAAGGCGTGTCTCTATGTTGTTGGCAGAAAGCATTAAACGTAAGCTCTAGGCTAAACAAATAATGCTAAATGTTGTGCGTTATTTAATTAATTATACAGGTTGTTTCGAAGCGACACCGAATGAATGTAGCAGTCTTATAGCTGATACTTGAACTACTTAATATTGTAACTTCGAAACCCTTTCAGATATGTTTTTATGTAGTATTGAAAGTACATCACTTTGAGATTAGGCAGCATACCAAGGTCTTGCTATGTTACCCACATACTCACACCTCAAAGGATTTTGTTGTCAAACACTTAAACGGGGTTTGTCCTTGTTCGTTACCCTCAAATTTTTCCTATCCTCTAGTATAAAGGGCAAAGAGCAAATACCTACTCAGAAGTTATGAGTCGGACAGCTTCGAACTTGTAAAATGCGAAGCATACGTATTTAGTCAACACCATCGGTATCTTATATTTATAATTCTAATTATGTTGTAACTGTCCTAATAATAAACTTTCAACCACTTAGTGTAACCAACAAAAAACTTGCTGTTAAATGCACAAATATGTATTTAATATTTTAAGTTA
The DNA here is from genome assembly GCA_030762935.1 of Hymenopus coronatus. Lineage (NCBI taxonomy): Eukaryota > Metazoa > Arthropoda > Insecta > Mantodea > Hymenopodidae > Hymenopus > Hymenopus coronatus. The sequence continues at coordinate 42,004,700 of CM060900.1, forward strand.
AAGATAGTATTGGTAACAGATAACATATCCGGGCTTGTAGGCCGTAGTCGAAAATTAAGATTATTAAAATAATTAAACATTGACGTTTCGTCCTCGGCTGTGGAGGACATCTTCAGAATGAACGTGGTTGGGAACGGCTAGCAACTGCAGATTCCTGGAGCAGAGGTCGGCAATATATACTGTTTAGGTAGTGGGAGGGGAGTAATTTGACTGCTGTGTTCTGATTGACTATTATGTTTGCCAGTGCGAAGATGCTGTAAGGCAGGAATCCAGGTCTGGGTTAGCTTAAATCCGTCTTCTCTGTTAAAATTATTGCGATGTTTGTATATTTCTATGGCTTCTCTGACCATTCTGGGGTAGTAGTATTTGGTAGTTGCGAGGACTTCTGTTTTTTCAAATAATATATCATGTTTGTCTAACACAAGGGCATAATCTGCAACGGCAGATTTGTCAGTATGGCCGAGGTGACAACATCTTTTGTGTTCGGCGATGCGGGTTTTTATGCTTCGTAAGTTTGGCCGCATGTACAGGGTATTCTGTAAACGCCGGCTGTAGAGAGCGGGTCCAGTGGGTCTTTAGCTGATTTGTGAATTTGCTTTAATTTTCGTGTTGGAAGATATATTGTTTTAATTTTCTGTTTATTTAATAATTTGCCTATTCTGTCAATGACACCTTTTATGTATGGCAGAAAGACCTTAGCTCTATTTGAATTTGATTTAGTGTTTTCCTTTTGAAATTTGTTAGGATGAATGGCACGTGCAAATTCTTTTTTAGAATAGCCATTGTGGGAGAAAACTTGTTCCAATCGTTTAAGCTCATTATTTAACTGCTGCGGCTCACAGATATTTTTGGCACGTTCAACCAAGGTTTGAATGGCACCTCGTTTTTGTTGTGGATGGAGGTTGGAGTCCTTGTGCAAGTATTGATCGCAACTAACTGGTAAACAGAATGACCGAGCCTGCCGTTTGCTTCTTTTGTGACCAAAACATCTAAAAATGGGAGTTTGTTGTTTTGTTCTATCTCAATCGTAAATTGGATTTTTCGGTTTATATTATTTAAATGCAGCAAAAACGACTGGAGTTCAGCATTCCCGTGAGGCTATATGGCAAATATGTCGTCGATATATCGAAACCAGCAAGTCGGCTTTTTCTTAGCAGTTTCAACGGCTGTAGTTTCAAAATGTTCCATAAAATAATTAGCTACTACAGGCCCTAGCGGATTACCCATAGCAACTCCGTCAAGGTGTTCAAAATATTCAGTGTTCCACTGGAAGCAGGTGCTCGTGAGGCAATGTCTGAACAGTTCCACTATATCTTTCGGGAAAAGATCTTTCATGTAATTTAAAACTTTAGGAATGGGCACCATTGTAAACAGACAAGTGACATCGAAACTGACTAGAATGTCTGTTGGGGCGTAGTTTAGTTGTTTGAGTTTGCTTACAAAGTCAATGGAATTCTTAATGTAGCTGCTTGTACTTCCAATATAAGGATTTAACTGGGAAACAAGGTAATTGGAAACGAAATACATTGGAGACTGAATAGCGCTGACAATTGGTCTTAATGGAACATTATCTTTGTGAATTTTGGGCAGTCCGTGTAACCTGGGTGAGTGCCAGAGGACTACCAACAAGCTAATAAAAGATTCTCCGTCCATCTCGGCTGAAAAGAAAAGCCACCTTTACTTTCAGAGGCAAGGCAAACTCAAACAACTAAGCTACGCCCCAACAGACATTCTAGTCAGTTTCGATGTCACTTGTCTGTTTACAATGGTGCCCATTCCTAAAGTTTTAAATTACATGAAAGATCTTTTCCCGAAAGATATAGTGGAACTGTTCAGACATTGCCTCACGAGCACCTGCTTCCAGTGGAACACTGAATATTTTGAACACCTTGACGGAGTTGCTATGGGTAATCCGCTAGGGCCTGTAGTAGCTAATTATTTTATGGAACATTTTGAAACTACAGCCCTTGAAACTGCTAAGAAAAAGCCGACTTGCTGGTTTCGATATTTTGACGACATTTTTGCCATATAGCTTCACGGGAATGCTGAACTCCAGTCTTTTTTGCTGCATTTAAATAATATAAACCGAAAAATCCAATTTACGATTGAGATAGAACAAAACAACAAACTCCCATTTTTAGATGTTTTGGTCACAAAAGAAGCAAAGGGCAGGCTCGGTCATTCTGTTTACCAGTTAGTTGCGATCAATACTTGCACAAGGACTCCAACCTCCATCCACAACAAAACCGAGGTGTCATTCAAACCTTGATTGAACGTGCCAAAAATATCTGTGAGCCGCAGTATTTAAATAATGAGCTTAAACGACTGGAACAAGTTTTCGCCCACAATGGCTATTCTAAAAAAGAATTTGCACGTGCCATTCATCCTAACAAATTTCAAAAGGAAAACACTAAATCAAATTCAAATAGAGCTAAGATCTTTCTGCCATACATGAATGGTGTCACTGACAGAATAGGCAAATTATTAAATTTACAGAAAATTAAAACAATATATCTTCCAACACGAAAATTAAAGCAAATTCACAAATCAGCTAAAGACCCACTGAACCCGCTCTCTACAGCCGGCGTTTACAGAATACCCTGTACATGCGGCCAAACTTACGAAGCATAAAAACCCGCATCGCCGAACACAAAAGATGTTGCAGATTATGCCCTTGTGTTAGACAAACATGATATATTATTTGAAAAAACAGAAGTCCTCGCAACTACCAAATACTACTACCCCAGAATGGTCAGAGAAGCCATAGAAATAAACAAACATCCCAATAATTTTAACAGAGAAGACGGATTTAAGCTAAACCAGGACTGGATTCCTGCCTTACAGCATCTTCGCACCGGCAAACACAACAGCCAATCAGAACACAGCAGTCGAATTACTCCCCTCCTACTACCTCAACGGTATATATTGCCGACCTCTGTTCCATGAATTTGCAGTCGCTAGCCGTTCCCGCCCAGGTTCATTCTGAAGATGTCCTCCACAGCTGAGGACGAAACGTCAATTTTTAATTATTTTAATAATTTTAATTTTCGACCACGGCCTACAAGCCCGGATATGTTATATTTTACCAATGATAACATGCCATGAAAGCCTACGAGCATATTAAAGATAGTAAATTAAACTTCTTGTCTCACTGCAAAAGGCTATGAGTTCCTTACCATCATTCTCAAAATCACTAACGTTAAGGGATACGAAGTCATTGTTTTTACCACAATTGGTAAAAAAAGCGAGAGTCTACGTTTACATGTCCTCCCCCTCCCCTTACTTCGGGATATTTAATGAGTACAGTACGTCTGTTTAGCTTACTATGTTATAAAACAGCGTTTTTCTTAAAATTACATGTTCACATTTTCAAAACGTTCCATATATCTCATTTTTTTAAATTCTACTTCATTTTCCCAAAAACTGCATAATTATCCATAGTAACATTCTGCAGAACAAAATATGTTCTAATACAAATAATTTTTTTTCTTTTCAAATGTCGTTTATTTTAAGGATTAAATTTTCTTATCAGCTTATAAAGAATTTCACAATTCACTCCTCATATTTATTAAAATATATTCTCATACTATCTTCGCTTGTGAATCAACGCTCAAAATGCAACCTTTTTTCAACGCCTGAGATGCTTGGGACGTTTGATTATGCGAAATATTTACATATGAATTTAATAAAATAATCTATATCCGTAGGAGTATGTATCGCATATAAATGCAATTTTGTATGCAGCATTATTTAAACAGTAATACCAAAACAGTGCAGTTTTTAAATAAATCACTAAAAAAATGTGGATTTTCAGAAAAGCATTCCCATGTGCCTCAAATTGCATGTAAAACATAATATTAGCGGCCTATTTTATCCAAGTTTATTTTTCGAAAAGATTCCTTTCATTCATTGTCTCTTACGTTAAAATAACGAAAGGTACAGATTCTTTAGCGGGGTTTAGTAAGACAATCAGCTTAATGTGTGGCATGTGCAGGCTGCCGGTATGTTTACGAATATCAAGCGAATGCGAAAGCGAGCGACGCCGAGCTATAAGCTACTTATATTACTTCCGGTAGCGGGGACGGACGCGCGGCTCTCTAGGAGGCATTTAGTTCATGTACCGATATATGCGTTGAAAACTATGTATTTGTATCACATAGAACCTTAGCAACAATATCTTTATCTTCGTTCGATGATTTTTCGGCACACCCGGTTTACATTCAATGTATGGGAGTCTATTAATATACGATTTTTTTCATGTTAACCCTCATATTAATACAAAGACGCATTATTACGAAAATGAAAGGAAATTCTAATATCTATTTGATCATTTAGAAGGATAATTTCATTAGTCACGGCTACCAAGTTACATCTCCTGAACATGAGAGAGCGCGGGAAGTTTACATACACTTGCGAAAGCCTGAGTCACAGTATACATACAAACGGTATCTGTGTTTCTTAGTGATTTGTTAGCAGCATAGTATTGTATGGAATACAAGATAGATGGAACGAAATCATGCTACTATGTGAAGAATGGTCATCTATGACAGGAATTGGCAATAGTCCTTTATCGAATTTATATGTTATACTGGAATCGAGAACTTGTGATAAACCTTCAGGAGCTCATACTGCAAATTCAGTCACGGAATATTTTACAGTAATTACGCGGGAATTACTCGAACACGATTGCCAGTCCTATGATCTAGTGTACTGTTATGAAGCCTTGTCTTCAAAGTAATCCTTTGGTTCTTAAGAAAATACTGATTTCCACTCAAATAGTGTCCGAACACCCTTCGTAATTATCTCCTGTAGCCGCAACCCATGTGCTTACTCACTGGGAAACACACACCAGCGGACTTAAAGTGGTATTGCTTTCACTTGATCGTAAAAATTGACAAAACTGCCACGACTTATGAAATGGCCTTTATATTTCTATTAGGTAAACGTGACCTATATCTCTAAGTTAAAAACAAAACAAAATATTTACATTCGATAAAATATGTCAGTGCCATATTCAATGCTGTATAACGTATAGTGTTACATTGGTTTGAGTACGGCCATGAGCTAAAACTGGTCCCAATCTTCTAGATAGCAGCAGTGTTTTTGCTCTCTAAACCTGTCACAGAGATAAAAAGAAAAAGCAAGTTTGCTACGAAGGAATATAACAAGGTGAATGTAGGTTGAAGCAATTTGAAGATCCCATGGGATACTCTTGTAGAGATGGAGGCGAAAGTCATGCTACCCGTCTGGCTAAAACGCGTCATACCTATTTCAACAGTCGGAAATGTCAGAAACAGCAGAAGAATGCCGCAGGATGGGAAAATCGTAATTATTTCCCTTTACCGCCAGGTTTTCATGCCATATCCTCAATTACGTTCAATACAGAAATCACAACCACCACCACCAATAATAACAACAACAACAATGCCAGTCGTTACAATACTAATGTTATTATTTACAGATATGTGATCTGCTGAGAAAAGAGGAACTAAGAGGAACTCTGATTCCGACATCTGATTTGATAAGATTGGTGAAGATGAGCAATTGGTGTTTTATGACCATGTCAAGAGGTTAAGGAATGCAGATTTCATTTCTAACATTTCGTGGAACTGATAAATCCAAAAACTGAACGCACGTTTAAAATTCCACAAATTCATACAAAAATTTGACGTGCCCAAAAATTGCTTGACTTTCAAGAAACAACCATGCAATAATGATGCCCGGTTGGCTGCTGGCTGGGCTATCAGAAAAACCCAAAACCATTTCCAAAACACAACGGATTATTGCTCTAAGAATTTATAAGGAAATGCGAAAAGTGGCAGTTATTAGGTGTGGATAGTGTACAGTGAAATTATGTTCTACACACTTTTTTATGGCATAGAATTGCTGCAGGGTATATGTCCAGGAATAACAACCACATTTGGAAATGTTTAGTACTCCCGAGAAACTTTAATTAAGGTGAGAAATTCGATTTCTTCTCACATGACACCAGACATCATCCCCTCCACCACTCATATTAATATGTAAATAACTCACGAAGTAATCGCACTCAAATTATATGAAAGTTGTATAAGCTGTTCATTGTGTAAGCTATGACATTACAAACATGTTGGAACAAAAAACATATTAGAATCTGCCCCATAAGCACGTTCGCTTGTAAGTGTGGAACACTCCTATACACAAATATGACGTGTTTTGTGTTGTATGCCTTTATTCTACAAAAATAACGAATAAACACTTAACGTTATTATTTAAAAGACACGGTATATTTAAAGATTATTTCAAGGTTTTCGAGTCTAAGAATTTCACCACAGCTCTGTTTTGAAAAAGGAGATGCTATGTTACACCACAGCATCCCTCGTTCTCCTCCAAACAGGGATGTAACCCGTGTTCGTGCATACCTGCCTTTGAGAATTAACGCCTAAAATTAAAAAATAATAAATCTCAAAGGTGGATGGACGCCATGAGCGTCTAGACTCCCGTGACGAGAATTTTCAGCCCACAAATATGCGTTTCCTGTGAAGTCTGCCCGGACACAACATACATAGCTAGAGTTAATACCTTCTAATTTGATTAAAATGTAATAAACCCATATTAGTTTTTCCTGGTTACTGTGTATAAAAGTGGCATTATAAAAATATTAAGCTATTTCGACATAGGCGAATTAACTAGCCCTCGACATTGTCACTGGGGAAGCGCCTATATGCAGATGCCATCCGGCCTTTATTATTTACTAATCAGGATTCAATATTGTGTCGCTAGAAATAAGGAACATTGCGCAGAAAAAAATATGTAATGAAAGCTAACACAGGCAAAGTCTTTTATTTCCTGTCCTCATGACTTCGAACATTTATTTCTCCTTTGGCGCAATTCACAATCGAAACTTTATAAGCATCTAGAAATTCCTTCTTAAAGTAGATATAAAATAATTTGTAAACATCAAAAAGGAAGAGGCCGAAACATCAAGGTGATTTAAAAAAATTACAAAATTAGAAATTAAAAATCAGAATGGAAGATAAAACAGGTAAGTGGTATTTTCATTTCTTTTTTTGTGGAAAATACAGAATCAGAACTTTTACTTTCTTTAGCATGTGTATATATGATGCGTATAGAAGGTAGAGGCGGTATTGTTATTCACCTAAAAAATTAAATATTGAGATTTCGACGGAAATAAAATATTTAGTGACCCCAAAATAAATAAAACATGTTCAGAAAAAGGTCCAAACAAACAATCACTCAAATGCCAAACTAAAATAAGTTCAGCATCTTGCAAGGATGTGACATGAAAATTTTAAACAGAACCCGCCCACCACAAACTACCCAATACATGGATCACTATTAGATAATTTCGATTTCCCCCAAAAAATCTCCAAACATTATGTAAAAATTACCACATAATAAACATATTTACATGAAAATTAAAAGGTATATCTTGAAATTGCCTCTTTAGACCCTTTTATTCTGGATGATTCTTGCAATACAGGTGGTCCATAAGAAATATACAAAAACATACTATATGAAAATGTAGATGTTAAAACTCAATTAACCATTTCCGAGTTATTCCTTATTATTGATTTCAATTTTAAAATACGTTTGTTAATCTGGAATTTATCATTCCCTTTCCTTTTTTTTTTTTTTTTACTCATGGCCATGCAAATAGAACCAATTGCAATTACATAGCTACCAGATCTTTAAAGATGTGACCATCGCTTTACACAGTGCATCCCCTTATTTCCTTTCTACTTATAAGGAACTAAGTAGTAAGCCGATTTTTGCTCAGGTTTATCTCTTTTAGCATGAAGTAGACGAATAAGCTTTTATATCAGTTTTCGTCTCTTTCTATTTGGCTGCTATCATTTTTACTTTCTCTACACTGCGTAGTAGATAGGAGAAGTAACTGTTCCCACCCTAAACGTTGATGTCCAGATTTCACCGGAAATATGTGTTCTTAGGTCCCAAGTATCCAACAAAAAAGGAGCTTTTAGCAAAAGGTCCATGTTTGTGTAGCCGTGAATAGCTTAACTCAAAAGCGAAACGTCCGTCAAGTACTAAACATGTTATTAATTAAGCTCAAAATCTCCTAAGGATATGAAACAAAAAGTTAAAGAAATGTCTTACTTTAAACTACGCGTTGCATTGAACATCGTTCAATAATTTTGATCTTTTCGACAATGGCTCGAATGATTTTGATTAAAATACCATTTGTTTAAGGTATTTTCAGGACAAATGGAATTTATGTATAGAACTTTTGGGATAGCTCAGTCCTGTTCCTTCTGGATGACTTTGACTAACTGGTAAACCATATGAGATAGAGTCTTACTAATAAAACACATCAGATCACGAGAAAGCACATGGTTCTATATTAGATACATTTTTGTCGAGTTATTCCTGGGTTAAATTTTCCAAAGCTGATATTTTCTCAAATGGGAAGTCGTCTTTTATTTATTTAATCATTTTTATGTTTTTACTTATTTTCATGAAAAGAGAACCGAATTTCAAAGACATCACATACCGATCAGCTTTAAAATCATTTAACTATCTCTTGCCTTGTGCATTTTTACTCCCCTTCAACCAATAAGATTATATTAATAAAACGATTTCTCTGATGTTTATTTGATTAGCATGAGGTAGACAAAAGAGCAAACTTCAGTAAGGATAGTTTATTGTCAAACAGATAGTCCTGTGAATATAAACATCAGATTTTCCTCCAGGAAATGACAATTTTCCGCTTAAGTACAAACTTCTTAAGGGATTATGTAGATTAATTTTTCCTGAAAATTGTAAATTGTTCTACTGGAAAAGCTGAACGGTATTTAGTAGTAGTAGTAGTAGTAGTAGTAGTAGTAGTAGTAGTAGTAATATTAGTAGTAGTAGTAATAATAATAGTAATAATAATAATAATAATAATTTTGTCTGCAAAATATAATTATATCTCCGGCGTTACATTTTGTCAGATATTTATAGCCTTGAGCTAAAATTAATTACAGTAGTTTTCAAATACTTCTTTTTGTAATCGGTTTACCCAATGTATTTAGAACTGACACCCCCACAATACTTACAATCCAATGCCTAGGGGTCAGAGGCACGTCGGGGAGCCAGCAGCACGAAACCACAGAATGGAGAACCTGTTACGATGGGTCTTCCCATAGACATGCATGAACATGAGGAAGTGGATGATATGAAGTGTAGCCGAAATTGATGAGTGGAAAGGTGATGATAGAGCAATTGGTAGAATGAGTGGCGGGGGAAATCGGAAGACGCGGAGAAAATCAGCCTAGTCGCCGCTTCGCCGATTGGGATCGCACCCGGGCCGCCTAGATGAGAGGTGAGCGGTTTAACCACCCACCCACCCATGGCGCCGCCATTTTCCAATACTTGCTGAGCATACATTTTGCCTTTTTACCTGACAGGACAAATAGATTTTCTTACTTACTCTAGAATACACCTAATAAGTAGAGTAGGTGTTGCATTTCACCTAAAAATACACTAGAGATTTCCTTTAAACATGCTTTGAGACCCCTTTATAAAATAATGTTTATAACAAGTCGTTGAGTGGGTAGATGTGTGTGCATGTGAGTGTGTATGAGGGAGAAAGAGAGCACAGCACAACTCAGAAACTAATTTTCGAATAAACACCAAACTTTTTATTTAAGTTAAGTCCAATTACGCCCAATAATGTGAAATAATTGTAAACGACAATATGCGCATAAATGATGCAGTTGAGCTTTTCGGTTTTGAGCAATTTGAATCTTCCGTACTCCAGACAACAATGCGCATATTAACACAACAAACTTTTTAAGGTTTGCCAGAAAGCAAATTTACCGCTTTGGGCAGCTAAATTTGGTGCAGGAAATGATGTCAACTAACGTTCCATCCTAATACATTTTATTTTAATATTGGCGAGACACTTCCTTGTTAGAGCAAGCATGGGCATGCTTGACCCCGCGGGACACACGTGGCCAGCGAGTATAACCCCCCTCCTGCTTTGCGTTTAGTGTTCCTCTAACAAGCAAACATTCTCATGAGGCAGATAACAATGTTATACTTTGTTTTTGTTTGTAACGTCAAAACAAGCGCTCATACAAATTCTTTTAACGCAAGTGTGATTACTTCGCGAGTTATTTACGTATTAACAAGAGCGGGGGAGGTGTGACGTTTGGTTCTATGTGACAAGAAATCAAATTTGTTACCTTATTTGAAGCTTCTCGGGAATAATACACATCTGCAATTGTGGTTATTATTCCTTTAAGTATGATTACCTGCTGGCTGGACTATCAGTAAAAAAATCAAAACCATTTCCAAAACACAACGGATTATTGTTTCAAGAATTTGAAAGGACTGTGTGATAAAGGCGAAAAAGTGGCAGTTATTAGATATGGATGGTGCACAGAGAAATTATGTTTTACACACTTTTTATAGGAAACCATTACTACAGGGTATATGTTAAGGAATAATAACCACATTTGGAGATGTGTAGTACTCCCGAGAACTTGCAATTAAGGTAAGAAATGTCATGAAACCAAACATCATCCCCTCCACCGCTCATATTAATATTTAAATAACTCGCGAAGTAATCGCACTCACGTTATATGAAAAGCGTATAAGCTGTTGTTTTGACATTACAAACATGTTGAAACAACAAGAAAAAAAACAAAAAAACAAACACATTTGTATCTACCTCATAAGAACGTTTGCTTGTAAGTGTGAAACACTCCTATAAACAAATATGACATGTTTTGAGTTTTATGTATTTATTCTACAAAAATAACGAATAAACACTTAACGTTATTATTTAAAAGACACGGTATATTTAAAGGTTATTTCAAGGTTTTCAAGTCTAAGAATTTCACCACAGCTCTGTTTTGAAAGTGGAGATGCTATATTACACCACAGCATCCCTCGTTCTCCTCCATGCTGGGATGTAACCCGTGTTCGTCCATACCTGCCTTTGAAAATTAACGTCTAAAATTAAAAAAATAATAAATCTCAATGGTGGATGGACGTCATGAGCATCTAGACTCTCGTGAAGAGAATTTTCAACCCACACATATGCGTTTCCTGTGAACTCTGCCCGGACACAGCATACATAACTAGAGTCAATACCTTCTAATTTGATTAAAATGTAATAAACCTATATTAGTTTTATCTGGTTACTGTATATAAAAGTGGCATTGTAAGAATATGAAGCTATTTCGACATAGGAGAATTAACAAGCCCTCGAAATTGTCACTGGGGGAGCGCTTATATGCAGATGCCATCCAGCCTTTATTATTTACCAATCAGGATTCAATATTGTGTCGCTTGAAATAAGGAACATTGCGCAGAAAAATATGTAATGAAAGCTAACACAGGTAAAGTCGTCCTCACGACTTCAAACATTTATTTCTCTTTTGGCGCAATTCATAATCGAAACTTTATAAGCTTCTAGAAATTCCTTCTGTAAGTAGATATAAAATAATTTGTAAACATCAAAAACGAAGAGGCCGAAGCATCAAGGCGATTTAAAAAAAATTACAAAATTAGAAATTAAAAATCAGAAAGGAAGCTAAAACAGGTACGTGGTATTTTCATTTTGGGGAGGGGGATACAGAATCAGAACTTTTACTTTCTTTAGCATGTATATATAATGCGTATAGAAGGTAGAGACGGTATTCTTATTCACCTGAGAATTCAATGTTGAGATTTCGACGGAAATAAAATATTTAATGACCCCTAAATAAAAAAACATATTCAGAATAGGTCCAAACGAACAATCAGTCAAATATCAAACTAAAATATTTAGGTTCAGCATCCTGCAAGGATGCTACACGAAAATTTCCAACAGAATCCTCCCACCCAAAACTACGCTATACATGGAGCAGTATTAGATAATTTCGATTTCCCCAAAAATGTCTCTAAAGATTATGATAAAATTAGCGCACAATAAAGATATTTACATGAAAACTAAAAGGTATACCTTGAATTTTCTGGCAATTGCTTCTCTAGATCTTTTATATACTGGATGATGCTTGCAATATTAGTGGTCCGTAAGAAATATACAAAACATACTAGATTAAATTGTAGATGTTAAAACTCAATTAATCATTTCCGAGTTATTCCTGATTATTGATTTCAATTTTAAAATACGTTTGTTAATCTGGAATTTGTCATTCATTTTCCTTTCGTTTTACTCATGGCCATGCAAATAGAATCAATTGCAATTGCATAGCTACCAGATTTATAAAGATCCGAGTATCATGTTACAAAGCGCATTCCCTTATTTCCTTTCTACTTGAAGGGTCACCTCCTTAGCGCGGAGGTAGCGTTGCTGCTTGCCAAGCGAGAGACCTGGGTTCAATTCCCAGTACCAGCGCGGGGAGATCTGGACCGGGGTGCACTCAGTCTCGTGAGGTCCCTGGGGGCCAATTGAGAAGCTCCTTGATGGAGAAGTAGCGGCTCCAGGTCGTGAAGTCCATTAACTGGCCGGGGGAGATCGAAGCGCTGACCACGTCTCACCCCTGTATACTACACCCCATCCATGATGCCTGTAATGGACCGAGATGGGATACGCAGCGGCCGGGCGGTAGCCAAGGAACTAAGTAACTAAGTAATACGCCGATTTTTGGTCATGTTTATCTCTGTTAGTATGAAGTAGACGAATAAGCTTTTATATGAATAATTGGTTACAGAATAAAGAGGGAAAGTGATGTGAGCACATCAGTTTTCGTCTCTTTCTATTTGGCTGCTATCATTTTTACTGTCTCTACACTGCGTAGTAGATAGGAGAAGTAACTGTTCCCACCCAAAACGTTGATGTCGAGATGTATTGAGGTCCTAGGTAACAAAAAAAAAAAAAAAAAAAAAAAAAAAATTAGCAAAACGTTCTTGTTTATGTGGACGTGAATAGCTTAACTCAAAATAGAAATTTCCGTCAAACTTGATATTAATTAAGTTCCAAATCTCCTAAAGATCTGACACGAAAAGTTTTAAAATTTAGAACTACCCGTTACATTAAACATCGTTAAATAATATTGATCTTTTCAACAATGGCTGTAACGATTTTGATTAAAATACCATTCGTTTAAGATTTCTTCATGACATATGTAATGTATAAATAGAACCTTTTGGGATAGTTCATCTAGTTCTGTTCATCCTTGATGACCTTTGACTATCTGGTAAACCGTAAGAGATAGACAGAACCTTACAAATAAAACACATCAGATCACGCGAAAGCTCATAGTTTGATATTAGATATATTTTTGTTGAGTTATTCCTGGGTTTAAAATTTCCAATGCTTATATTTTCTCAAACGGGAAGTCGTTTTTTATTTATTTATTTATTCATTTTTATGCTTTTACTTAGTTCTATGCAAACAGAACCAAATTTGAAAGACATCACATACCGATCAGCTTTTAAAGCATTTGACTATCGCTTAGTCTAGTGTATTCGTTACTCCTCTTCAACCTATAAGATTATCTTTAAAAAATGATATCTCTGATGTTTATCTTAATTAGCATGAGGTAGGTAAAAGAGTAAGGTTCAGCAAGGATATTTTATTGTCAAGCAGATAGTCTTGTGAATATAAACATCAGATTTTCCTCCTGGAAATGACAATTTTCCGTTAAGTACAGACTTTTTAAGGTATTACGTAGATTAATTTTTCCTGTTATTTGTAAATTATTCTATTGGAGAAGCTGAACAGTATGTTAATAATAATAACAATAATAATAAAATATTATTATTTTTGTTAATAATAATAATAATAATAATTATAATACAGTGAACAGTACATGCTCTCATGCATGGTTTTTGTTACGGCGCCTTAATATTTTGATTTAACCATAAAGTGATTCTAGTCCCTAATGTTAAATAAAAACAGCGTATTACACAATTACAAAACTAGTTATTAGTGGACTTTGATAGGTGAAATAGACTAATTACTTGTGAATGTAAAAGGTGACTTTATTCTCTAGGAAATAAACGCTCTGTAATTGAAGCGGAAGACATGTTAATTTTCTCCGTGTGTTTACACTGTCCTTGTATATCATCACGGGCTCTAGTTCAAGCCTTTTTTTTTGTTTTTTTTTTTTTAATACAATACCGGAGTCTGATCGCTACGAAGCACCAAAGCGACAAGCCTTGGCAAGCGCGGCCATGGGGACCGGCTGCCTTTGGAACCGCCTTTCAATGAGCTCGATTCCTTAAAAGTTGACGCTGATATGCAAAAAGAGAAGAACGAAGGTCGCTCTTGCTTACGACGCCACTGACCGGGATATGCTTGGACTTAACCAGTGGAGTACTGCAATTTTTATAGCTCTACTTGGTAATTTTTAAAAAATAAAAAAGGATTAATTTAAGAACTTGAATGATTTTTTTTTTTTTAAAGTATTCTTCTTTAACGTCTATGCATATTTGCATTCTATGAAACCAGCCATTAAAGCAATGATACCAACTTTTCCTGAGGTACTACAAAAACCAGTTTCTATACAGTTCCATTACTCCATATGATGACGCAACACTGATTCCACGCATTTTATCCTGAATTTTTTAAAACAAAACTAAATCACAAGGTGCTAGGTCGCGGTTGATATGGTGGACGTTCCATGGTGTTTACCTATAGGGTTTCCAGAAACTCATTTGCTAGGTTTACTGAGTGAGACGATTTCATGTCATGATATAAAGTTTTTTTTCCCCCTTTTGTGCGTTTTTTCACGATTTTTTTATTTTAACTCGCGGTAAACAACGTTTCTGTACCAATTGGAAATGTCTTATAATACTACAGTAGCAATTTGGTCTGTTGAAACAATCTAGCAACCATGTTGTTACCAAGCATTGCGAATCGTGGACTTTTTTGTTTATGTTCTGATAGAAGGACCCATTAAATCAATTGACTTTTCTTTTGAGAATCGTAACAGTAAATCCAAGATTCATCACCGGTGGCCATATTCCAAATCAAATTTGAAGTACCGTATTGGATTTTATCAGTTTTTCTCCGCCAGTTAATGCGTTGTTATTTCTGATGGAGAGCAGTTTACATGGAATCCATTGTTAGCAAGGATATATATCTAAGGATGTGAAGCTCTTTAGAGTTGACTCATACCAATGTCCAATGTCGCCCAAATATGTTCATAAGAAGTCCTTCAATCTTGAAGCATTGCTTAAACTGCGGTAATATTGTTACAAGTAAACTGCAGTTCTTGGCGTTTTTCATGAAAACCATAAAAACACCGGTCTGTTTCGAATTCACTACATTAATCACAAATTGTGCCTTCTTCACAAAATACATTCCTACGCCAATCTTGGCAAGTAGTATTACATACGACCTAGCAAGGTCAAGTAACGATAATCCTGCCACCAGGGGGGGTTTAAGCGCTAGTGTCGCGTTAATCCGCCGCCTTAAGAAAATGGCGGGAAATTTCTTAAGGCGGCGGATTGACGCGACACTAGCGCTTAAACCCCTGGTTGCAGGATTATGGATAACTCTACTTGCCATTCCGTATGCAAAACCTAATAAACAAGTTCATATCGCAGATATACTTATTACATATTCTCATGCAATACAATATTGAATACATGGAAAAAAACTGATTTTTATTATTTTTTAAGGAACCACATGCACAACTGTTTATATATATATTTTGTTTTTAGCTTCCTTTGAATATCACACGCTCACTGGTCTTTAGCACAGGATACAAAATAATGATTATGAAAGTTTAAGAGATAATCCGCTGATCCATACCTTTGCAATTGTCAAATTTCCCGCCATTTTCTCTTAATGCGGTGGATTAACGCGAACCTAGCACTTAAATCCCTGGTTGCAGGATTATGGGTACTCGACCTTGCTAATGCGAATGATAAGAGGAGAATTGATGGCGATGATTGGAAAATGTAAGGGGTACATCGGCGATGGTGGACCCGGTGGACTTTTCATATCATAAATGATGTCCACTGCGCTGGCGGGAAAAACGATCGAACACTGTCGCCTAAAGAGGAAACAGGTGACACAGATGTAGAGGAAGAAGAAGAATCTGTGGATTGTACACTAGCCATGCTGAATACTGAATGCCAATGCTGCAATTATATGTAGCAGAGAAAGGCAAGAAGGCGATGGGTCCCCCCACCCAGCTGTTCCCCCCACCCAGCTGTTCACACGGGACTGAAAGCGGTGTCAGCACTCCGACCGGAGATGGTGCAAGATTGCGCAAGCCAGAAAAACTCCACCGGATGTGAACCAGACACCCACCGTAAAAGAACGGGCCTATAAGTCAATGCGTGCGTAAAAGAAGAAGGGACGAGAAGGCGATGTGAGCGTAAATGAAGAACATGCCGAGAATGCAATGCGAGCGTAAAAGAACGGGACGAGAAGTCGATGCGAGCGTAAATGAAGAACGGGCCGAGAAGGTCATATGACCGTAAAAGAAGAACGGGCCGGGAAGGCTGTGTGAGCGTAAAGAAGAAGAACGGGCCGAGAAGGCCATGTGAGCGTAAAAGAAAAACTTGGCAAGAAGGTGCTAGACGATTAGAAAAACACAAGGAAATATTCTTGCTAGTTATTTAAAAAATAAAAAAACATACGTACCTGGAGGAGAGACGCGAAAATCGATGATGCTGCAAGTCGACTAGTTGAAATCTGAAGACACATTCAAACACACTTTCACTCACACACATGATTGAGAAAAACACCAGGATGGGTGGGTTACGGGAATAATCCTAATCTAACCTTTGTAATCGCTAAATAAAAGCTATCTAGTTAAACAGTATATATAAATATAAATTAATATAAGCCAACCATATAAGAATAAACAATTGAATTTATTAATTATAAAATGCATGTACAAAATAAAAAAAAATGAAAGAAAGAATTGGAAGAAATAGAAGGAACAGGAATAATGAAAGCATATATATATATATATATATATAAATAGAAAAAAGAAATAAAATGCAAAATGTCGTAATAGTAGAAAAATAACAGTTATAACTCAAACATTTGAAAAACCCCACACTTTGTGCAATGGAAACAAGAGCACACAGGTTCATGGAAACATCCACAGTGTGGGCAACACCAAGATCCACGAATAGAGCAGTGTTCACAATTACAAGTCTTTTTTGAAAAAGAAGGAATTTGAGAATACGGAATTTTATCATTATAATGCACTCAAGCCCGACGAGCCTGACACGCAAGACACTCCGGGTTGAACCTAACCGGTATGCAACTATGGCCTAAATGGTTACAACCACTGCTATAGTCTTTCCATTGACAGACTTGTTCATGGAAAAAGCTGTCTACTTGACTAAGACAATTTCAGCATTGAAAGTCATTGCGGAAATGTCCAAAAATGCCATACTTTGTGTCTAAGGTGGCATTGCAAAACGGACACCACTTTCAGGCGTATTAAAACACTTTAGAAACAAAAAACAATTATATATATAGCTTTCTAAAAATAGCAGAAGAACAAGAAGAAAAGCTTACCATAGATTAAAAGAAGGAGGAGGTTCGAAGTCTAGGTGTAGCGACGGAATCACCAGGTCACTCTGGGCACACACCCGCTCCTGACGAATCCGATGGACCTCCCGTTGCGGAGGGTACGGAGAGAACACGTTTCTTGGCCTCCGGGGAACAAGAGGTGGCCTTGGCGTTGGCTCGACAAATTCTCTGAAGAAGTATCTTGAGAGGGCGCTGTCCCAGCTGTCCTCAACTCCCTCGAAGATGTTCAATTGCTAGGTAGGAAATGCGATGGTGGTGGCCTCGGATATATTGTCCGGCACGAAAACTTGAAAGTCGGTCTCGTCCGACGCTGGGATGGAACGAGGTGGAGAATCAGGAGGGGATGTTGCTGGACCACAGCCCTCACGATAAACCGTCGCAATCGAGGCTCCTACCGAATTCTCACCAAACGTTGCATACCATGAGTCTTGGAATAACTCTTGCAACCTTTGCCGCACATACGCGTTATTTGGGAAAGAATCCCATTGCGCTGGCGGAGACAAAGATATTTCACTCCTGCTGAATGATGATGATGATGATTATGATGATGCTGGAGATGAAGCTGGTGAACTCTGCTGCTGATCACTAGCCATGTTGAATATTGAATACCTATGCTGCAATTATATGCTGCAATTATATGCTGCAGAGACAGGCAAGAAGGCGATGGGTGGGGGGAGCTGATCACACGGGAGAGAAAGCAAAGTCAGCACTCCGACCGGAGATGGTGCAAGATTGCGCAAGCCAGAGAAACTCCACCGGATGTGAACCAGACATCCAGTTGGTAGGCTGCACAATAAGCCGAACTAATGACTTCCGGTTACAGCGGTGAAAACAGAAGAACGGGACGAGAAGGCATTGTGAGCGTAAAAGAACGGTACGAGAATGCAATGCGAGCGTAAATGAAGAGCGGTACGAGAACGCGATTGAAGTGTAAAGGAAGAACGGGCCGAGATGACGGTGTGAGTGTAGAGGAAGAACTGGCCAAGATGGTGATGTGGTGTAGAGGAAGAACGGCCCAAGATGGCGATGTGGGAGATGAGGAAGAACGGACCTAGAAGGCGATGTGAGTGTAGATGAGGAACGGGCCGGGATGGTGTAGAGGAAGAACTGGCCAAGATTTTGATGTGGTGTAGAGGAAGAACGGCCCAAGATGGCGATGTGGGATTTGAGGAAGAACGGACCGAAAAGGCGATGTGAGTGTAGATGAGGAACGGGCCGGGATGGCGATGTGAGAGTACAAGAAGAACGGAACGAGAAAGCGATGCGAGCGTAAACAAGAACGGGACGAGACGGTGATGCGAGTGTAAAAGAAGAAGAAAGGGCCGCTTTTATTTAGCGATTGCAAAGGTTAGATAGATTAGGATTATTCCCGTAACCCACCCATCCTGGTGTTTTTCTCAATCATGTGTGCGAGTGAATGTATGTATGAATGTGTCTTCAGATTTCAACTAGTCGACTTGCAGCATCATCGATGTTCGCGTCTCTCCTCCAGGTACATATGTTTTTTTATTTTCTCAAATAGCTAGCTAGAGTATTTCCTTGTGTTTTTCTCATCGTCTAGCACCTTCTCGCCACGTTTTTCTTTTACGCTCACATAGCCTTCTCGGCCCGTTCTTCTTCTTTACGCTCACATAGCTTTCCCGGCCCGTTCTTCTTTTACGGTCATATCACCTTCTCGGCATGTTCTTCATTTACGCTCACATCGCCTTCTCGTCCCTTCTTCTTTTACGCACGCATTGACTTATAGGCCCGTTCTTTTACGGTGGGTGTCTGGTTCACATCCGGTGGAGTTTTTCTGGCTTGCGCAATCTTGCACCATCTCCGGTCGGAGTGCTGACACCGCTTTCAGTCCCGTGTGAACAGCTGGGTGGGGGGACCCATCGCCTTCTTGCCTTTCTCTGCTACAAATAATTGCAGCATTGGCATTCAGTATTCAGCATGGCTAGTGTACAATCCACAGATTCTTCTTGTTCTTCCTCTACATCTGCGTCACCTGTTTCCTCTTTAGGCGACAGTGTTCGATCGTTTTTCCCGCCAGCGCAGTGGACATCATTTATGAACAACGAGCAACTTTATGAAAAGTCCACCGGGTTCACCATCGCCGATGTACCCCTTCCATGTTCCAATCATCGCCATCAATTCTCCTTTTATCATTCGGATTAGCAAGGTCGAGTACCCATAAACCTGCAACCAGGGTGTTAAGCGTTAGGTTCGCGTTAATCCACCGCATTAAGAGAAAATGGCGAGAAATTTGACAATTGCAAAGGTATGGATCAGCGGATTATCTCTTAAACTTTCATAATCATTATTTTTTATCCTGTGCTAAAGACCAGTGAGCGTGTGATATTCAAAGCAAGCTAAAGAAAATATATATAAACAATTGTGCATGTGGTTCGTTAAAAAAAAAATCAGTTTTTTGCATGTATTCAATATTGTATTGCATGAGAATATGTAATAAGTATATCTGCGATATGAACTTGTTTATTAGGTTTTGCATACGGAATGGCAAGTAGAGCTATCCATAATCATGCAACCAGGGGTTTAAGCGCTACTGTCGCGTTAATCCGCCGCCTTAAGAAATTTCCCGCCATTTTCTTAAGGCGGCGGATTAACGCGACACTAGCGCTTAAACCCCCCTGGTGGCAGGATTATCGTTACTTTTCCTTGCTAGGCCGTATGTAATACTACTTGCGCATTATTTAAATATTGATGACGATTTAAAATCTTTAAAAAATATATCTGATGTGTTCCATTCACATCACTTTCTCTAACTGTTACACAAACAACATTCCTTACAAAAGATTATTCTTTTATCTACGATATTCTAATCAAGGTAAACATTAGCAGAAATTGCCTTATTACTTTCTTCCTTGTAAGAAGAAGGAACATAAGGGAATATCGATAGTCAACTCTTCTGTAAGCTGGTCCTATGTGAAACGAGTGAAGTTCGGCTCGCTTTGGATGGCCTGCGGTGAAACAACAGAGATGAAACGAAACGTCACATCCCGTTTGAGAAATGTTGAAGTAATTTAAAGTGAAAACAAATAACAGGGAATATCTACGTTACTGTCAGCTCTACATAAAAAGTGAATATGACATAAATTATGTGTTTTAATGAGATTTCCAAATTTTGTGTAGTAAGTTTTGATCTATCTCTTACGGTTTAACCGTTATGCAAAATTCTGCAAAACTCATCCAGAATAAAGAGACCAAAAAATTCAAAGCATGCAATTTATTTGCGATGTAAATATCTTTAATATATGATATTTTAATCAAAATCGTTAAAGCTATTTTTAAGAAAAACAAGATTTTCAAAAGTTTTTGCCTATAAAGGATACTTTGGCGTGGGGGGATTTATTTTTTTAAATCTTTGTGTCGCATTCTTGAAGACACTAAAACTAAATACCAAGTTTGGTCGTAACGGACTTTTCGTTAATGAGCTATGCTATCCACAGCCACACACACGGACCTTTTTCTTAAAATGCTTCTTTTTCGGATTCAGGGGACCTCAAAACATATTTCCGGTGAAATTTCGACATTGGACTTTTGGGTGGAAAACAATGCCTTCTCTATCCACTATGTACACTGTACATGCGGGCTAGAGAAAATAAAAGAAAAGCATATCCCGGAGAGTTCACTAGTCAAATTCAGTTTTAGGTGAGCACAAAATCTTTAAATTATGATATTATGATGATCTTTAAATATCAATTGCCTCTGGTTTCCAAACCCGGTGGAGAGCGATCGATATTTTTGATATTTTCCCTAGCATGGCTTCCTTCGGAACGGAAGTAAGGCTGGTGGTCCCATGCCGTACATTTACGGCACGTAAGAAACCTCAGGCCGCACAATAAAGAGACTTCTGAGCAATATTAAGCGGTCCTTCATCGCCAATATTAAATACAGTTACAGAGTGTCTATGAATAAGAAACCCCAATTCCGTACACGGCAATCAACTCACAAAACATTAGAAAGTAGCATACACACATAGAAGTGTTATCTGTTTATAGTATTAAGGTAGATATTGACCACCGAAATCCATCTGCATAATAATCGGTGCAAGGTACAAAGGAGAGGCAAGATACAAACGCCTCCTTGTTTCTCGTCTCTAACTTAGAGGCACACACTGGAGAGCAGTATTTGAATATCACTGATTTAGAGAATAGCATTTGGTGACGTAGCTGTAAGCTTAGGTAGATGAAAGCTATGTGGAGGGAGGCCTTTCCTGTTGGCCTTGGGGGACAGGTACCCGAGAATATAAGGACTAGGCTCCCTGCACTAGCAATGCGTCTCTACTGTATGGGGATTACAAATTTCTCTTTATTAAATAGACCACACAAAAGTCATGTCTGTTAGTATTTCTCGTCTGAACTTCTAAAATAATGTAAGTTTTCACTGGAACCAAACGTTTAAATTGCACTTCATATTAATTGAGGCTATTTTTCGAACTTTTTCTATATGTCATGGCATTTATAACCACAAACATGGTGAAAATATTTGTCATTTTAGGAATATTATATTGATGTCTAAATATATTGTGTTTATCTTGAATAACGCGATTGGTGGCCTAAGGGTATGACTCTTAGTAGTGCTGGGTTGAAGGACTTCACTCGCTGGTAACCTAACTCACATTTTCATAAATGATTTGTTCAGTCTAGCTTTGTTTGCTGATATAGGGAAACAACATTATGTGAAGCTGTACTATTGAATGTACTTTTGTTTTTGGATATAATTTTGTTAGTAGTGTTTCTTTCTGCATACGGCACCACAGACGGTTGACACTATATAAAATGAAGTGATAGCTGGGAAAGTATACTTGGAAAGAAAACGTTTCAGGCCTAAGGTTAGGTTACCTCCCCATAATTTATGAGGATTAAGGAAAATCTAGAAAAAGCCTGTTAGGGAGTATGGTCCTGGTGAGACGTAAACCTCAGACTTTCTGTTAAGAGTTCGTGCACTACAATACAACTTGCGTTTATTGCATTAAACTTTGCTAGAACGAAGTCATATGGACTTCAGTCTGATTGCGTAGTATCACTGTTCTTAATAAATCAAAATGTATAGATTGTCTTCAAAATACAAAACGACTAGGTTGATGAGCCAAATATTCTATCCGACGAAAAATTACGCCAGAGAAAGAAAGAAGCTCTGGAAAATCATTGCCTCGCATTAAAACCTCTTTTGTTTAGAGAATAATTGACATGCCTACTTTCTCCTTACATTTAGATCCATTAAACTATTATTTATGGGAAATGCTTAAAGATAAAAGTTTATGAGGACGGATAGAAGACATAGTTATGTAACATGCGGTGTCCAACAAGTCGGGTGCAGAACTTTTAGAATATATAGACTTCTACAGATTTAGAGCGACATAATTCCGATTTCACAACGAAAGGTGAAATTATTTTATGGTTTTATCATTTTATATGTAAAACTGGTGGTCAGCTGCCTGAATGAATTTGTTTAACAGTATTTTTCAAACGGTGGCGTTCCAGTCGCTTTATATCAGAGAAACCGTATATTTCTAGCAAGTTCTAAAAACTAATGTATACATGAATGAGGCTATATTCTGAAGCTGAGTACATATCTATACCAATATTCTCATTTATTTATCCCAACATGTGCATTTATTTTTTCAATTTAATTTGTTTCACTCCCTTCTTCAATAAAAACACGTTGTGGTTCCTTATTTACTGACACCTTTTTGCATGGCTCTTATATCTGAAACAGATTGTAATACTGGAGTCGTATACATTGGTCTGTCAGTCTTTTGAGATCTGGAAGGGGAGAGATAAGACGTCACGTGGCTGCACGGTACCTACACAATGTCCTGACAAAAATCGACCTGGGCACGGGCCACAGATTTCCTAACTTTGCTCTTTGCTGGCTCCAAAGTTTCTGACCGAAAAATACACAAAAATGTCTTAAGATAGTTACAACGCGCATTTGGGGTACGTAAAGACTAGAGTTCACTGCATATTTACCTGTAGACGCAAGGAACATGGGCTATACCAACCGTTTTGAGAGACAAAACGAAGACGGATGGGATCAGTGAAATTTTTGCACAGTGAAACGTTTTGCGATTGTATTTTATATTCCAGTAAACATTTAACACAGATATGGAAATGCTATTTAAATTAGTATTTATAGACTCATCTAACCTATGGCATTACAGCAATATGATGTAAGTAAGATATATACTAATGCATATGCATATTTACAATACTTTTATGCAAATTTGTGGTTTTTGGATGTAATTAATCTAAGTTTACTAACTTAGTCTCTATCACCCTGGTCACATTTAATGTAATGTACAATAATATATATTTTTAAATATTTGGGATGAAGTTCCTACGAAATTTTGTTAAGCCGCTTTATACTGAGAATAACTTTTCCGTAGCACCACCAGCAAGAAAGAGCTCCGATACAACTCTTCTAAAAATAACTGCATTTACGAGTGCTGCACCTTCGATGCTCTCAGCAAAATATTTTGCCAGGAGTTTGGCACACAGTTGAAAATAAGAAGAAGAAAAAAGGACTAGCTAAGTTATGTTACGTGGCCTCACTAATTGTTGTGACAGACATCGCCACTGCTTCAGATGTCATCAGTTTCCATAGCTTTGTTAAAGAGGAATCTCTCAAACGTTATTCCGTGTGCTATCTCTTGTGATATTGTGCATCTAAGAAGATTAATCAAAGGAAGAAAAGCAATCTTAAGGTGTGTAACACTTTATAACGTAACACTAACTCTTCAGAATAACATAGCAGTTGCAGATACCGAAAGTGAAGCCAAATTTAGTGACAAATCCTGAGGTGCGTGCAGCAGGAACTACGCAGGTCGACCCACAAAGAAAGATGCGCTCGTGCCAGCTGTTTTTAAAACCATTTTTATTAGAACTTCTGGGATGTCTGCAGCCACTAATCCGTCTTTAGATTATGTTTAATTTTAGAGTTGACACAAGCTCCATAGAGACAATAAGAACCAATTAAATAAAGTTTGTAATCACCAAGTGAAACCTATTAGTTAAAAAATATCTGAGTGCTGTTGCATGAAAAGTCCATGGAGCCGTGAAACCATCACACACCTGCATATTATCATAAGTAATACCACGAGTGAATTGTACTAAGAGATGAAAACACGAGTTGTATTTGATAAGACAATTCAGCAAAATATACTATTAATAATTTATAATACGTATATAGGAAAGGAAATTTTATCAAGTTATGATTTTAGTACTTACATTAGTTCTCAAATGGTAGATGACGCATTCCACCATGTTTATTTGCCGATTTCTGTTTCTTTCATCACTGCATCCTGAATTAAATAAACGAACAAGATTTAAAAAAAAAATGAACATCAGCTGCGATAAGATGTTTCAACAATATCGCTCCTGTCAGATGACTGCGATTGGTTGAAATTGCCCAATCTCGGCCATTGCATTGGCGCTTTAATAGCTGAGCTAAATTGTCCTGCTAAATGCTCAACGCTGGGATTTTTCATCAACAATAGTCAGAGAGCTGTCACCTCCAACTGCGGTCCCTATCTTGACCGACCTTTCTGCTTGAAGTGCCAGTACGTATTAAGGGGGCAGATATAGCTTACGACAATGCGATGCTGCTAATATCACCCTTCTCCTCTACAAATGCATTATTTACAAGAATGACAATTTGAGCATGAGAAATACATACGTTATTTTGTCGGAAAAGGTACTCAACAAAGAGAAACAATTTTGCAGGTTATTGTAGGTATCTATAAGTAAAACAAACACACGAAAATGTCAAAGAAATATGTTTTAATAGTTTTTTAATTTTATCAAATGGAACTTGCGGAAAATGAGCACCAAACATTTTATGAAATGGGCGTAGCACTCCTCACACATGCTCATCCAACGATGAAACGTATTGCATTTTAAATTATGACTTGAAAGTGTACCAGATGTTTAAAAAAAAAAAAAAAAAAAAAAAAAAAAAAAAAAAAAAAAAAAAAAAATTCACAAATGCATTCTGTTATAATTTCTGATAAAAATAAATGAAATTTTGAAAAATGTATTTTTGTAGGACTTAAGGTACTCAGGTAAGCTGAAAAAACAATAAATAGTAGTGTTTCGTTTTATAGTTACTACATCTACGATATTTAACTTTAAAGTAATATACTTTATGTGGTTTACTCAATTTTAAACTTACTTAACACATTGAATGTAATGCTATATGGGTATGGCGCGAAGACAGTCTAACTAGGCATTTCAATAGCTTGTAATACAATAAAGGCAATGCCAAAATTAGACAAGGAAAGGATTAGAACCTCTAATAAGGTCTCAGAGCAATAGAATAGAGGGCAAGGCAGTACAGAAGAGAGTGTAAGTGAAAATTCGACGATGAAATAGAAGATGGGCCAATATGTAGAATGCACTGAAAAGTGTAGAGGCCATTTTCTGTAAGTTGTAATTCTTCATATAATAATATAACGAAGCTTTCCTGAACTTCTATTAAAAACATCCCTTTGAAACTTTCAGGACATGTTTACTACACTATTGCGCATAATTTAAATAGATGATCTAATAAATGTTATTTTGTCTTTGCACGAAAAAGGTATTGAAATCTAAATAAATATATACTATAATTAAATAAACACATTTAATTGTAAAAACAAAACATTTTAAAATTCCCTTAAAGTTCTGGCTTATATTTAGCCAGAAATACAATTTTATTGATGTAAACATTCAGCTGCTTATTTACAGCGTTTTCAGAGGAAAGCTACGCTAATTAAGCATCACTAAGATAGGATTTTCTTGGACGCATTAAGCTGTAACTGCCCCCTTAAGAATACACTCGCAAGAATCTCCTTTGAGAGAACACTGTACCTACGATTGGTCTATACCAGGTTGTATCAGTCATCTGGTTACAAAGGCTAATGGGTTCCGTTTATTCACTCTTAAGATTTCTAAACTTTCAAATCGCATAACGTAGAACGGGTAACCTGCTTTGTGGCAGACTGTGGTGCATAAAAAGACTACATTAAATGGATAGGTAGAGTCAGAATGAAAAGTGCAATGCCATAGCCGGGATTTGAACCACGGATCTCCCGATCTCTAGCCGGTTGCTCTACCACTGAGCTACCATGGCAACATGCCGGCATAGCATTGAATTTCTCAACTGACTCGCATGTTTCCCGTAAAACCACAAGGTGGTCTCAAATTACTTTGAGATGACAACCCCAATGGCGACTTACAATGTTGTAAGTACTTAAGACCCAGGATTCATTGTATAGCCAACTATTATGGTTAATTGGTATTGGTTTAA
Organism: Hymenopus coronatus; assembly: GCA_030762935.1. NCBI lineage: Eukaryota > Metazoa > Arthropoda > Insecta > Mantodea > Hymenopodidae > Hymenopus > Hymenopus coronatus. The sequence continues at coordinate 42,031,461 of CM060900.1, forward strand.
TTGTTTTTTTCACACAAGCTGTGTGTAGGACAGGAGTTGGATAGGTTGGATAGCTCAGTGGCAGAGCAACCGGCTAGAGATCGAGAGATCCGTGGTTCAAATCCCAGCTATAGCGTTGAATTTTTCAGTCTGACTCTTATCTATCCAACTCCTGTCCTACACACGGCTTGTGTGAAAAAACAATTATTACACTACGTCAAATGTTTGATGTGATCACCCTGAAAGTTAGACAAATTAGTTTAATTACACATTTCAAAATGACACATGTGCAAAGATTTAGGAACTACAAAGGGTTTAGAAAACTATATAGACATACTGAGTCACCCTGCAAATCGGTTTCAGAAGAGCTGAAAGGTTATTCAGCCCAAGACACTACTAATTTATTCAACAGAACACCTGGATATGAACCAATGCTTTAATTAATTTTAAAAAGAAAATATGGATGCTTACATTCGTTAGAAAAGGAGAAAAAAGTTTCAAGCAAAAATATTATTTAAAAGAACCATTCAAATCAAATAATATTAATAATGTTTGAATAAGGGCAGGTTAATTGGAAAAACTGTCAAACGTTTCTTTTTAATGTAGTCTTATAAATATGTAGTAGACAATCGAAATTCTCTACCAATAAAAGTAATAACACGAATATCTCAGAAGATGTAATTTATTCATGAATAATGAATGTTCTCCTTAATTTTTTATATATTTTATCAGTGTAAGCGTAACTTATATTAAATACTTTTAAGATATGTTCTTAAACATTGTACACCATCAGCTGCTTTTAATTCTGAATTCTGCAACATTTGACACAACAACCATAGCTCCTTTTGTGGTAGAGAGGTATATCTTAACTCATCATTTAGGTGACTGTGAAAACAAGTACCATTTCTAAGTATGGCAAAATATTGAAGTATGGCCAATCAATATGGCGTATTCTTTGTAAATATGTGTACACAAGTTTTCCCTTCACTTTTACTTTGAACAGCTTTCACATTGAATGGCTTTTTATAGTATAAATAAACCCAATCACTCACGAATTACTGAACATAGCTAAAGGAAACCTTGATACGATAAAAATAGCACCACATTTTAGTTATTTTCGATACTTTGGCGTTAATAAGTTAATTGGTTATATTTAAAACCTTAATTTCAGATAAAATTTTATTCAAAATAGTAATTAAATTATAGCATGCATAGTTAGCCAAATTATAGCATAAAATTAGAGCAGTGACATTATAAAGCAGTACTCACATTTCATGAAAATGTTTTGATCGACCAGGCCATAATAAGCTAACTACATGTGACGTAACTGAACTGTTATGGCGATCCAATAACACCTGAACCGACATTTTAACACGTCCATAGCAGCTGTCCAAGGGAGCAGAAATGGCAAGCACGAGTTTAAAGTGAGTAACCTAAAAATTTAACGTCACCGGAAGTTGAAATAATGTTTGGCTTTGAATGTTTACATAACATTAAGAAAACAAAATGCAGCTCATGGAGCCCCCGGTAAATTTCACAAATCAGAAATACGTATTTCAAATTAATGTGTTGTTTTAGGTTAGAATCAAGTAAGCATTGCCCCAAATTCAAACACTCCAGGGGATCCTTTCCCAAGTAAAATAATAAAATATGCGTTATTAAAATAAAACAAATCTTATTCATAGATATTTTAATATATTGGGTACATTTGTTTGCCTAATGTGTGTTGCTTTCACATTAACTGTAAAAAATAAATAGCGTGGACTTAACGTACTGCCATCTCTTGCACTACTCACAATCACACTCAAGGTGCTGCCATCGGTGCTGCCAATTGATTAGAATAGAAATAGCAATAAATAAGTAAATAAATACAAGACAATATATTTTTAATAACCCAAAATTGTGATTTATGCAGTTAACAATTATAACACTGGCGGAATAGGGCTTTTAATTACTCCTTAATTTCTGAATAGCGGAAAATATGTAATATAATATATGCATAGTATAATTGTACTAGTTTCTGTTAGTAAACTTCGATCCATGTCGTTGAGAGACATTGATCAAACTCTGAAACGATGGACACTAATCTCCGTTCAACTGCTTGTTACCTAAAATGAATTTTTCAAAATGAAACGAGGAAATAGATATCATAACCAGTTTTTTAGGCTGCCTGTGCAGCTTTTGAAATAGTATGTCTAGATAGCATACGACTCTTCTAAAATAGGTTGACGAGTTAGCTGTTAGCTCCAGTTAATTAAGGATACTCCATATTGAAGTATTGATAAAATGTATAACACTAAACACTTATTTGAAATGTTCATACCAAATCATCAAGTGCTATATATAGAATTAGGGTAAAAATGGGTGTGCTTTATTCTAGTCATTTAAACTCCAAGCGAGAAATTTAAATGGACGTGCACAGTAATCTTGCTTGAAGCAAACACAGTCGGTCTGGATAGCTCAGTTAGTCAGGCGCTGGCCTAATCTCAAGGTCTTGGGTTCATACGTGGCCCAGGCCGGGTGTGTCTTTTTAAATGTGCTCAAAAGTGACAGCCTAATGTCAGTAGTTTACTGGCACAAAAAAAGAATTACTGCGATATGAAATTCCAACATACAAGAGGCGCTGATTTGATCCTGGAAATTTATAACGTCATTATCAAACAGATAATAGATTTATCTGTTAACCTTAATTTAAACCTTAATAACTTTAAGAGGCAAGTAAAGTGAAAATCCCACCTTCCATAGCATTCAAGTTGGAGCTTTAAAATTAATTTTATTTATTACTCTTGCTCAATGTAGTCTCTATGTAAAATTTCAGCTATCTACTCCTTATGGTTTTCACGTTATTTACCTTTTAACAAAACTTGATTGTGCTTCTTGCCGAACAGTTTCCACGTTTAATGTATAATTTTTGGCAAGAAATTTCTGATTGAACACGTAAATACAGTTGGTCTGCGTTTTGCTGTATATTGAAAGTAAAGTCTATAGAAATGTCTTAATTATAATGCTTACTGTCATATAATACTCCACAAACTAGCTCTCTTTACAACTCGGACCAAATTATAAAACAAAAGTCCTTAAGAATCTATATTCTAAATTTTAAACCAAACTGGTCAAAATGCTTCGCAAGGACACGCTCATCGTTAGAAATGCCTGAACTCTAATATTTAAATATCTACCGAGACAAAATAGGCGCATAGTAAAAAGTTATACTACTTTTAAACACAGAAAAACATAAAGAATGTTTTAATAATAAAAACAAAAAATCACAACTTCAATCTAAGACCTTAGATTTCCAGATAGCTGTCCCGTTAGGTATGTCCCCCCCCGCCCCTCCTGCAGTGGTTTTCTTGATGAAGTATTGACAAATGTCTTTTAAAACATAGCTATTCAGTATACGTTCTTTTAAGGTGGGTGAAGCGATGTAAAGAGCCTTTTGTCGATTATAAGCTTAGTGTCGACTCAGGACTTATAATACTATAACATTTATTCATTTCACTAATTAAATAATCTCCATCATTCGCTCAGGGTTCTCTGCTCTGTGATTTCGTGCCGTTGGCTCCCCGATAAGCTTCTGACCCCTTGGTATCCGCTTGTAAGTCCTAGGGGGTAAGCCGACATAACGGGAGAGTAAGCCGACTACGAAAAAATCCCCATACTTTGTTATTAATTTCCATGCAAATATTTAATGTTATAACAGATTTAATATTTTATTGTAAGAAACTACAATTGGTAAACCTGCAATATTTACAGCTTTACAATGTTCGAATGCTTATTACCTGGGGAACTTCACAATGACGCGATTTTTAAATTTGTTGAAAATTAATTTCTTACAAAGTTGAGTATATAGCATAAGAAAATCTGATTTTTAAGTAACATTATTTTGAAAAAGGCTATGAATAAATTTTAAACATAATTAATTGAGGCTGGTATCAATTAGTAATCTTGCTACCGAATACCCTTAAGATAAATAAAACATTTTATAATAATGCGTTAGAGATGACCGAGAGGGATGATTCTGACGTTATCGTCTTGGCCGACATTCGGGAGGCTCCAGGTTCAAACCCCCGGGGCGGACCAATCTCACCAAAGGTTTTTTCGCAGTCTTCCTCCGTCGCTAGGCGAATGGCTGGGTTGGAAAGCTCGATCCAGGAATTTTCCTATAATCCCTTTCCTCACTATGTTTAAGTTCCTTCTTCACCGCCATACCACGCATTCTGGTTAAGTTAAGATCCAGAGTTTGCTAGCTCCTCCACTGACCCAATATATTGACTTCTAACACCTATAAAGAGGAGAATCCGAGAAACAAGAACAAGTGTTAGAACTCAAGAGAGACCAGTATCGGCGATCAGTTTCGTTTCGTAATCGGCTTACTCTTCCCGAAGTTATAGGGCTGATACCACCCCCCCCAAGACTTAAAAGCTAATACCTAAGGGTGAGAAACCTACGGCACGAAACCACAGAATGGAGAACATGTGACGAGGGGTCGGTCCGTAGGGAGGCGTGAGCATGAGAAAGTGGATGACAAGAAATGTAGGATGAGTGATCAGTCCCATACCTAATTGAAAATGAGGAAGTAGGTAATATGAAATAACGGTGAACTGATGAAGGCGAGAGGGGTTATAGAGCAGGTGTTGGGATGATTGGGGGGAACTGGAGAACCCGGAAAAGACCTGCTTTGTTCACCACAAATCCCATATGCGGTCGCCTGGGATTGAACACGGGCTGCCATGGTTCCGTCTATTTTCAAAGTTATGAAACAAATTAAATTAATAAAACATGTCTATTTCGCTCTTCTGCATCTCTGTTGAAGCTATATTCCATCTCTCCACGCATTCGCATGGTTTGCAGAAATTTACCACGATAAGGCACTGCAATCCTGCTACTCCATGTTTCCTGTTTGTGGAAAAAGTCGCTTTTATTCTCTCTGCCACCTATCTACCTATCTATTATAGGTACAAGAAAACTATTGAGTTCCCCGAAAAATTAGATTTCATTGGAAATCTAAACAATCCCAATGTTTAGAAAAAATCTGGGTGTTTTGAGTTTAAATGCACTAATTTGCTAGTATAAAACATAAGCTTTTCAAGAAAATACATAACACCAAACTACCCTTAACTCGGAGAAATGTTCGATATTTGTTTTTATTTTCTTAAAAATGGCTAACGATTTTGACCAAAATACACAAATATAGGTATTGCTTTCATTTTCTATAAACAGCCTGTGAAGGTCTGTTCATTAAGAGCGAATTTTACAATTTCCAAAATATCAGTTTGAATTGTTCAGTATTTTGCATTTCGCTCTTTCTTGGGATGTGATGAACAGTTTCAAGGTCAGCATATAGGGATACAATTTATAAACTTCTAACTAGATTCATCTTCCTCTATCCGTCTCATACTCGCAAGGTAATGTGTAATCAAGGTATTTCTGCAAAGTTTTATTTTGATTGACATGAAGTAAGGTTTCATAAGAATAGTTTGTAGAAAGTATATAAACATTATTGATAGCGCGTGGAGGAAGTCAAACGAATGCAACACATCACATTTTTACTACTTAGTTTCTTGGAAAAATGTATATTTACTGTTCTAATATTTACCTTTAGAGCTTATTAAAACACCAAGTGAGCTATAAGAAGAATTGTTACTTCCGAGCTTAGGCAAGTGAGTGACATAGATGAGAGTAGATGATATATATTTACAGTACACAAACGTAAGGTAAGATTTAAGTGCGGCTCTTCCCGGTAAATGCCGGTTTTCTTGCACACAGAGAATATGTCAAAAAAGCAGCATTTAAAAGATTAGCCCCACGCAATCAAATCTATGGAAGCTGTGGATAGAAAACATATACCACTGGTCCAGTCTTCTTTCTTTCTTTAAACCCTTTTAATTTGCCTTCTTCTTCTCCTTCGCGGTTTCAGGACATTGTTTGGGCTGTTCCGGCTCCAAAATCTTGTAGTGTCCATCTCTTTTTGGTCCTCCTGGATTTCTACCGCCTTGGGGATTGTAATTATATGATGTTCGAGGTATCCTGTTTACTGGCATTCTTTCCAAATGATATTTCTAATTATTTCTATATTCTGTTATAATTTTATTCAATCTTCTATTTTTAAGTTTTGCCTTATTTCATTGTTTTATTTTATGTAATCTTGTGCATCCTATTATAGGTGTAATAAATTTCATTTCGGCTTCTATATTTTTCTTTTGTTTTCTGCAGTCAATATCCATGTTTCAGATCCATAAGTTAAAGTGGGAATAGACATTGCTTTATTTAGTTTTATTATTGAGTGTTTTCTAATCTTATTTTAATGTTTTCTTTATAGTTCCAGTTATATAATTAAATTTGTTTAGCTTTTTATTTATGTCTATTTCAGACCCATGTTATCTGGCATCCTAAAAATTAAACATAGACACTTTTTCTATGCTTTTATTTTATATTATTATTTTAGACCGGACTGGGTGAGTACCTTTAAATTCCATAACTTTAGTTTTCTCCATTGAAATTTCCATAATATATGCTTTTGATATTAAATTTAATTTTGTGTCATCATTCACTTTACGCTATTAATATCTGGTCGTCTTTACTATTCTTGACCCCAAAGTAATTACTCCTACTGTTTGGTACTTCCAAGATCTAATCATATCGTCAAAATATAGGTTAAAAAGCGTGATTGATATTGAGCTAGCTTGTCTAATACCTTTTGAAATTGTTATAGGTTCTCGATTTTTTATTCTGATTTTACTTTTTACATATAAGTTTCTTATTACATTTATTAAGTATTTAATAAAGCTTATTCCTTTATTTTCTAGTATTTCCCATAGTTTTAGTCTGCATACCTTGTCAAAGGCTTTCTTATAGTCTATAAAGAGAATATGTGTTTCTAGGCAGACCTCTATACGTTTTTCGACTAATTGTTTGAGAGAGAGGGCATTATCTATATAACTTCTACCTTTCCTGCAGCCTGTCTGTTCTTCTATTAATAATGCTTCTGTTATTTTTGATAGTCTATTATTTATCAGTTTTGTATAAATGTTATAGGAAATGCTATGCCTCTATAATTTTCTGGCCTTGTTCTGTCACCTATTCCTCCTATTTTCCATTCTTCAGGAATCTTCGGCTTATTTCCAACATTTACTGTGAAAATCTAATTGTCTGTTCCTAAAATTTTCTAGAGTGTACTTTTAAAATGTTGTGTTAATATTATCAATGACACACGCTTTATTATTTCTAATATATTATAAGAGGTATTTTAGTTCTTCTAGTTCCAAGTCATCTATCACTGTATTAGGTTCTATTATTTTTTCTGTTTCTTGTATTAGTTGATCTTTAGGCCATAAATCTTTATAATACTGCTCTAGATCTTGTTCTTTTATAGTTTCTAAATTTGCTCTATCTTTTTATTGTGAATTAAGGTTTCTGATGAATTTATATACTTTTCTTGTCGACCATGAAGGTTATATTCTATATCTGCAATATATTTATCCCAATGGTCTCTTCATTTACGTGTATACTTTTTTACTAATGCCCTGGTTTTACTATATTCCATTTTTGATTTATCACATCTGCCATTTAAATATTTTAGGTAAGCTTCTTTTTTGTGTCTCACTAATTGTTCTATATCTGAATTTCATACTTTTATCCTATTTTTCCTTCTACAATACTTTTTTTGTTCTTAATGCTTGTTTTACTGTTTTTGTACTAGTTTCTTAATACTATTCCATTCTTCTTCAATTCCACCTTTTGGGTTTTCTGTATTTGTATATAACCTCAGTATTCTAGCATATGAGTCTCGTATGGATTTATCTATAAATAGCTTCACTTTGTAATTCTCTTTCTTTCAATTTTCTTCATTATCATTACTTCTTTTCTTTATAATTTTATACCATTTAGCTTGTATCTCTACTTTATTTATTAATAGATCGGCATCACTATGAACATCACTGTCTCTATAAATTTTGTATCTCTAATTAAGTTTTCTAATTCCTGATTTACAGTAATATAACCTATTATTGGATTTGAACCTCTCGCGTTACAAGTATACATAAGTTTATCTTTATGTCTAAGAAATGTATTTGTTATTCGTCGGGCATTATGACTTGCAAAATCTGATAGCTGTTTTCCATTTTTATTTAAAGTAGCTTCTCCATTATTTCCTGATACCTACCTGTGGTATAGGTATGTTTTCAATAAGGGCATTTAGGTATCTTGCGATTACTAAGCATTATTTGTTTTATCTCTTACTTCTTGTAACTATGGATAAAATTTATCTGTTTCGGTTTTTTACGTTCTTCTGGTGCAAACACTCCGATTACTGTTATTTTGTCTCTTGGTAGTTGGCATCTTATTTTCATTGTTCTTTCATTAATCCGTTTATACGATATTATTGATTGCCTTATTTTATTATTCACTGTTCCTGCCCTTGCTCTTTGCAAACTGTAATCTTTAAGATTGCAGCTTCCTCTCTGCTTCTTTTCAGTTTCTGTTATTATAGCTATGTTTACTTCTCTTTCTTTTAATTTTTCTTTACTTCATTCTTTTTATTGTGGATGCCTCTGACAATCCAGGTTGATATTTTTATCTGAATTTGTTTACTTTTTCGTTTTCCTTTCCGTTTAATCTTGTTCTGTGCTTAGGTTGTCATACGTAAATCAGTCCGGCATTTATTCTGGAGTGTAGGAGTATTTTTGTTGTTGTTGTACGTGAATGGGTTACCAGCCCTTACGAGTACCTTCTCATAGTCATGCTGCCTGTGGGGCTATTGCTACCCAGGCTTGTCTTCAGAGTTTGCTTCTCCTAGATGTGCTGCATCAATAGCTACCGAGTCACATCCACCCGTTGTTGTGCTAGTTTTGGTCCCCCCCCCCCCCCCCCGGTATTTTATTTCACTGGTACACTCCATATCTGGTACCCTCCTATCCCCCACGTGGGGAGACGCTGGAAGGGATACTATCAAACTCCATACGATTATAATTTAGTTTTTTATTATTATTATTATTATGCTTAAAGAAGACACTCATAAAACTTACATTGTCATTTTTCAGGTATTGAATGTAAAATTCATAAGGCGTTAGTTAAAATTACAAGAGATAATCTAATGTACGCCTTCACCTACTTTACAGCCTGTATTAGTTCTGATTAGAGATATAATTCAGTAAGTTACAGATGCAATTACATACCGGATGCCCCATTTACACCGTGTTTCCCTCTTTCACATTTCCCACTAGCATACATGTAAGAAGGGTTGCCGTATCCTTTATTTTCAAAGTGGTAGCAGGATGTCCGTTGCCAGAGCAGAGAAGATAAAAGCGCTCAAAGATAAGGTTGCGCAGTGCTTGTGTACTTGCTGGTTTGGAAACAATAAGCTTAACAACGGATACATTACTGCTGAAAATTATTTAAAAGAGTTTTACTTAAAATAAAATAATTTTGTATTAGTATTATGATAAATTTAATGTAAGATTTATGTTTAGAAAACTGAAAGTGTTGAAATATTACTGCCCATTCTAAAGGAAAAGTTTTAATCTTACATTGGAGCACTTGACTTGAGTTTTCTTTCATATATTGGAAAGTTGCGAAAGATTTTTGAAAGCAAATTTTATACTTTAAATATTAAATGTGTTGAATTTATTTGTGATAAAAAAGTTCAGATAAACTGATTGAGATAGTATCGTTAAATCATATACTGGAAGCAACATCAAGCTTAAACTTGGTGAAATAACCCTTCATGTTCCATCTATCTTAAAAGAACGTTGAAACAAAGGGTTAAATTAATTCCATCTGTTTGTTGGCGACTGGTAATTTTTCAGGCTATTTTGGAACGCCACATTAACGATTTCATTGGCGATAAATATTTTGATTGAGTTAATCGCTGAACGCAATTAGCGTTGCGGTGGCATAGGGGTCCGGCCGGCTCTGTGGAAGTTCCGGCACTTATTCAGTAGGAATCCCTTCGGGGAGGGGATGTTGGAGGATGGGGTCAGAGTGTGGCTGACGATCTGGCAAACTGACTGCTTTCCAGCCTTCCCTAGTCCAGGCACAATTAAGCAAATAGAATCCAACCAACCGCAGGCAGTCCCCGCTAATCGCTCTTGTGACGTCATCATACATTTAAGAGGAGTTCCATGCTGTTTATTTATGTCGTAATGTGCGCAACATAGCTCCAAGAAGCCTACGTACCAACGCACTTTGGCTTATCCTTTAATTTCTCAAGCCCCTATTAAAGTCTCCCTGGACGTAGGCGGATTTTTGTTTTAGATTCAGCAGCTCGAGTATTATTTTGCCCAAAGCGTTTCCAGCGTCCCTTTTTACGTCGTAGGACTCAATTCCTCATACAAATGCGTACCACTGCCATGAAGTTCGAATCGTGTTTACGGTATATGTCTCTGCCGTCTACTAGCTACGTGTTATTAAGGACATAAATGACTGAAAGTTTGTAATTCCACATATATAATATAATACAAATGTGTTACAGTGCAAATTTCATTAATTTTGCTCTAATGGTTTGGAATTTATCGTCAAATTAGCTTTATGCTGTTATCACGCCACTAAAAAGTCCCTTGCGCCAAAAAGAATAAAAAATGTGATCTAATATTTTAACATTAGATTTACAATATATCTGCTTTTTTATATTACCCTAGGTTTCTCAGTGTCCGATTTAGTTTGAACTCTAAATTTTTTTTAAAGATATAAATGTGTGTTTTTTTTTTTTTTTTTCGTACTAGACTATAATTGTTGTGTTTGAAAGTTGAAAAATTATGCTTAAACTCCTCTGGCATAAAACCTAGGGAAATTTCTTATTCATTGTACCTCTGTGAATATATGCAGTAAATTTAATTTGTATAACTGAAAATCTGCTTCGAAAGGAGGACATTAACAAAGAAAAATGCTGAAAATATCAACAGCGAGAAAACAAGGGAAGATTTGTGTGCATGACTCACATTAAAATCCACCAGGTTGGTAGGCTGGACACTCAGCTTTCCTTTTCCTCCCCTCTTGTGCTGCCTTTTTGTTCTTTTTATCTTATGTTGCTGCTTAGCTTCTGAATAACTTCGTTTTTTTACTTTGCATGATGCGAATTAGATCTCGTCGAACTGAAGTTTTTCTTGCCTAGTCCAGCTTCACCTGTAATTATTTTCTGTAGTCTCAGTGACTTGAGTAATTTAAAAATAGCGTCTGATGGCAAATTGTACCTTTTTTACATTCAGAAATGTTTCAATTATTTTATGAAATTAAGATAACATTTCGTTCTCTTCTAACTGCTTGTGCTACCATGGCGAGATACCTGTATACATGTTCATATATCTCATTGTGTATATATACATATATATCATTTATTATGTTTAACATTGGAATGCTTAGTAACGTCAGGAATAAAAAGAAAAGCAATTCAGAAATTTAAGTTACAAAAATCATCTACCCTATAATGAAATTTGGACTTTAAAGATTTCTTGATTGCCGATCTAACTGTATTTTAAGGAAGAGTTCCTAGATGGCTTGAAATTGCATTGCATATTTTCATTGATAAGTATTCCCTTCTAACGGTTAGTATTCACCACTAGCTTGGTGTAAACCAAAACTTATTTTATTAAGATATTATTTAAACGTGCTTGTAATCATGAGCATTTTCCTCATACAGAGCGAACAACTAAAGACAAGTATCGACAACCTGCGTTAATATAGCAAGTTTAATAACAAGTGGTCGAGAATTATAACTAGAACGTGCACATCATGATATATTCACTACCTATTTTCGTAATAAAAACAATTTTACGCTGAAATATGGTTATCCCAGATATTACCTCTATCACTAAGATGACTATAAATCCGTGTACAATATACTATTAATGTGGATTCCATGTTTAGATTGTCCAAAGAAATTTTCAGACTAAAATGTACCTTACTGAGCATTAGATGTACAATCAATTTACTTTGGCAAGCTAAAACATATTTAAGACGCACATCAGAACATTTTGCGGCATGAAAATTAGATGTAATACGACTAAGATAAAAATGTAAGGAAATTGTTTTACTCATACTTAAAAAATTATTGCCAGCGATTACTATTATTATTATTATTATTATTATTATTATTATTATTATTAGATATTATTATTGTTTTTATGCGAAATATAAGCTCATATCTCAGCAAGCCGTCACGATGGGCTCAAATATGCAGATAATATTTAGCTATGGTATTTATAGTGACTATGTCATTCATGAGGTCGTCTCCTTAGCGCGGTGGTAGCGTTGCTGCTTACCAAGCGGGAGACCTGGGGATTTTTCCCCCGCTGGGAGACCTGGCCCGGGGTGCACTCAGCCTCGTAAGGTCCCTGGGGGGCCAATTGAGGAGCTACTTGATGGAGAAGTAGCGGCTCCAGGTCAGGAGGACCGCATTAACCGGTCGGGGGGACTCGAGGTGCTGACCACGTCTCACCCTCCAATACTGCACCCCATCCATAACGTCTGTAGTGGACCGAGATGGGGGACGCAGCGGCCGGGCGGTAGGCCAAGGTTCCCCGTGAGCTGTCGTGCCATGGAGTTAATGTCATTCATGACACGTGATCGTAAGAACTAGCCAATCCAGTACATTGGTGCGTAAAAATCCAACCAATCGGAACTCATTATCTCTGCATTTTAGTAGTTTTTATCACACCCACATGCAATTGTGTTTCTAAATTTATTGCACCCACGTGCATTTGTTTTCTCTATGAATGTCAGTGTGCAGTGATTTTCGCGTACATAATGGCGAAAGTTCCAATAGACATTAATTGCAATCATGTTTTACTAAGCCAAAATAATATTATGTAGCAATACAAAGAGATCTGTGTTTATTTTACGCCTCATTAATATAATCTAGCAATACAAAGAAATCTGAAATTTATGATATGGACAAGTTTCAGTGCAAATATACGTCAAGAAAAATGGGATTTAAGGAATATTATTCTTCGTGTCCATATAGCCTAATCATTGATATGCTATTCACAAAATAGTCTTATTAAATACAACAAATTTGGAGCTCTCGAACATCCGACAAAGATACATGCTTGTAGTCCCGCCATGGCACTGAGTTTTGGTTTGTCTGATTCAACTTTCCAAATTAGCACACCCACTAAACTAGAGTGGAAGAACAATTATCAAACATTGCATTTCTTTATTATTGTTCCCGCCTTTGACTGCATGATCCTAACGGCGGCATTTCCTGAGGAACCCATACTGATGTTAACTTGCGTACAGCTTGTTGTCTTTTGTTTCTATTTACTTTTAATTTCCTTCGTTAGGTCTCACACACATTCACACTCGCATTCATAGTTGTAGACTCTGGGAAGGATGTAAACTAATCTGGTGTAGAGAAAAATTTCCCAGCCCGCCGGGAATCCAACCAGGGACACCTCGTACGTCACACTTCGGTACGTTCTTTGTATAAGCTAAAAGCACGGATATTATTGACACTGAAGTATAAAACATGTTACAAATCCTTTGGATCGCGTTACTGATATACTTCATTTTGTTTTGGTGTAAATATGGAGGAAATTCCTGATAGACGTTCTTCCCATCTCGGATTTATTGCTGTCGCAGGCTTGGGAAGGAATTCGTGTTATTAAAAACGAAGCAAAGGTTGTGATTTTGATCTTCTGCCGTTGGATATTAACACTAGACTCCTATTCCAATCACTAGAGAGCAGCAGTATTGAACATGAATGTCAAAAGTATGAGAAGCAAATATGTTCAATACTGGCAGTTAACAAGCAAATGACAGTGACGCAACCTGCATGGGAACTATATGTTTTTGGCGTGCCCATGCCTTTAGGTTGCTCCATACAGTACGTTCCTAGCAACTGGTCATGTAGCCTCTTGTAGCACGTTGAAACACCATCTTGAAGGAACATACTGGGAAATGTTCCTTCTTCATTAAGGTTGCTTGAGTAAGCAAACTTTTGAAGCAATTACTAGCAACCCTTCAGCATCCGATGTGCCGCAAGTAGTAAAAAGAGGTGTTAAACACTATAAAAAAAATCCGATGAAAAAATGGTCCTCATATGCACCGCGAAAACAATCATATTTATTATTCTTCTTTTCTATCTTTATTTAATTATTTTTGCGTATTGCATTGTACACAAATACGTCAAATTAGGGTTGAAATCACTGCGGTAAATTCAATTTCAGTTCTTGAATTTTGCAATAATATAAAAATTGGCCTCGTCACTAAGTAGAATGCAAGACGAAAACTGTGACTGAGAAATTTCTTAAAAATTAAAATGCCTACTCAGTTTCTTGTGGGGACAGTCCGAGCCATCTTTAGTAAGATTCTGCAATATATGAAGCTTGTGTGGGTGCCAAAGATATGTATGCTGGATTCAGATCACACTGATTTTGCTGACATAGTGTTCCATTGAGAAACGTCGACAGCTTTGAAGCGGTTTCTGTTGCCGTCAGCCGTTGATTAGTGTATCTAGTTAGGGACTTCAATCCTCATTAGGTTGTTAACCTGACTATTTGTTGGTAATCTTCGTTGACTGATGGTAGCGGTTCTCTGACGGATCATGGAGTAGAAAATTAACATTAATTACATGAAGATACTGATCCACTATGTTTGGTGAGGTTATTTTAATATAATTTTTAGTAAAGGCAGATAAATATATATTAGATTATCTTATGCTCAACTTTTTGTTATCACCGATGAAGATAACACGAGAACGCAATGCCGAGTGTGACTGTTAATGTCTGAGAATAACGAAATTAACGATTTTATTGGCCTATCCCCTCTCGCAACATCGGTATACGCTGTTTTCAAAAGAGTCGTACGCAAAGATGGAGTAGGTTGCCGTTTCTCCGTTTCCACGATACTTCTTGCAATACGTCTTCTCTTTCTATCCTTTTCTCACACAACAAATATGTGCATTATTGCCAAAAGTACCCTGCATAGTGCTTCAAACTTGTTTTTTTACTTTCTCTACCAATTACAATGTACGCACATAATAAGTAGAGAAAATATAGTATTCCATCCAAAATCCGATTACGAAACTTACCCAAGAATACACGTTTTCAGGGCTCCTGAATCCAGAAAAGGTTTTAGAAAGTGGTCCGTTTGTGTGAGTGCTTTTTGATAGTGTTTAACGCTCACTTTTATTACTATGGCACCACAGGCGATGACACTGATGATACCTGGAATGAGGATGGGGTACCGGTGGATTGCGATCGCGGGGGAAACCGGAGAACCCGGAGAAAACGCGCCCCTGCGCCGCTTTGTTCACCACAAATCCCACATGTGTTCACCTGGGATTGAACCCGGGCAGCCTTCGCACGTGGCGAGTGGTCTCATCACTTGGCACGGCGCGGCCACGTGTGTGTGTGTGTGTGTGTGTGTGTGTGGACAGCATAGCTCAAAAACAAAACGTCAGTTGAATACCAAACTTGAGTTTAACATCTTCCACGATTGCGACACAAATACTGTCAAGAAATTCCTCCAACCCCAAACTACACTTTAAATGGAAGATTTTTCAAAGTTTTTTTTATTTTCTCAAAATGGTTCTAACGGTTTTGTTTAAAATACCGTATATTAACGATATATACATAATAACTAACGTATATCCTGAATTTTTGAAGTTCTCTTCATTCTGGATGACTTTTGCATAGCCCCTGATAGACAAGACAAAAGCTTACCACACAAAAAATGCAGATCTCGTTAAAATTTGCACAGTTAGCCGATAGCGAGATATTCCTTGTTATAGTTTCAATTTTTGAACTCTTACACTTTTCTCAAACGGGCAGTTATCATTCGTTTCATATCTCTTTTGTTTTACTCCTAGCCATGCAGTGAGACCTGAAGTTCAACTGTATCATGTAACGACTAGCTTTTAAGTCACTTGACTGTCGCTTTAGCCTTATTTCCCTACTACTTACAAGGAAGATAGTACTAAGGCCATTTCTGCTAATTCTTATCCCGATTTTCATGATGTAGTGAAAAGAATAATGTTTTGTAAGAATAGTACGTTTGCAAAACATATAGAGGAAAATCATGTAAAGGAGACACACCAGATTTGTCATCTTCCGTTAACATTTCTTGAACCTCGGAAATAGAAAAACATTTCTATTGTAATCTCACTTGATCGATACAGTAACTAGGTGAAGCATTCCAAGAAATGAAACAAGGTTTCTTTTAAATATAGTATGGACCATTTAAGTTAAAACTGTGCATTATCTTATTGCGCTCTCTGTAAACAGCTATTCAGGATTTTCCTTGTTATTTACGTTACAGTAAGGGCAATTGCAAAGTACTTTATACAAATGTTGTTTAGCTTTTTATGAGGTTGGTAAACAAAAAGGTAGATTCCTTCTTAAAACATTAACTGACGTAAAATTACCATCACAGTGCCCTCTAAATAAAGCAGGATAAGTGACATTTACTTTCTGCCATAATATCAAGCAACTTAGTTAAGCCATTTAATTCTACAACGCTTAATTTTGGAGATATTTACAGTCTCAACTTAAATGATCTATCCTGTATTGCATTGTTTGAATTATATACCCCTATGTGATGAAGTGGTGCAATTCCAAGAAAAGATATAGCACTGCAACACCCCTCCCGTTGTTGGGGCACCATGATTTGTTAGTGTCCTAAACATTCCTAGTCGTCCTCCGTGGTGTAATAAAAAATGTAAATGGCGTGTTATTTATGGACGCTCTTTAACTACTGTGGTTCTCAGCTTCCCATTCTAAATTGGACGTGATAGACCGCTTAATTTTGCTCAGAGGCCTCTCTATCAGGCTTGAGGTTCTTTTACGACAAGGGACCAACGGCTTTACTTCACTTCCGAAGGAAGCCATACTAAGGATTTTTACACCCGGAAAAAGCCATCATCCTCCGCCAGGTTTGAACCCGCGATCTTGGGTATATAAAGTTAGCATGGTAACCATTACACTGTGGTGAAATCCTAGGTGACTGGCGAGTGGTCTAACCACTCGGCCACGGCGCGGCCACATGTAGGCAAACACTATCGAAAAATAAATCCGAAGCTATGTTACAGAATCATAATAACAGTGATGAAGAAAATAAAAGAACTATAACCTAGAAGGATCTCCCCAGCTATGTATCGTTATTGCAATAGAATTTAACTTTGCCTAGACACATGCAAAAAAAGATCTGTTAGAAACAGTTGGGTACAGGATTTCATAGCCTACGTTTTATCCTGGATACGGCAATATCAAAAGAAGATGTGTTAGAAACGTTTGGTTACAGAATTCCATGGCCCACGTTTTCCCCGGGATGCGAAAATATATGAGGGAGATAATACTGAGCCAGTCCCGTCCAATGAATGGAGTTTGATTTGAATAGGAGTTTCTGCGTCACCTACAGAACGGCCACCCACCTATGTATTCATGCAGCGTGGGCCTAGGTGGGTATGTGCACCTGCTGAATACAACTTGGGATTTGTGATACCCAGTAATCAATATGCTTCGATTGTCAGCATTAAAATCTGTATTTTGAAGTATGTTTCCTTATGGTGCTATTAGAGCGATTACGCGGGATACATTTTTGTATTAACACCAGTCTATAATATAAGTCGAACGTGCTTGAATATACAACATACATATAAGATAGTTTATTGATGGCAATGCTGTGCAATAATGATTTGTAAAGAGGTTTTATTGTTTACACAGTTTTATTTCAAAATAAATAAGTTCTTAACTTTTATTCATAATTATTTCAATAGGAGTATGAAAAACAAATAACGGTGATATTAATAATAATAATAATAATAAAAGTAAGGCTCAGTAGAAAGTTTTCAAAACATTGTGCCTCGCTTTGGTGCTTCGCGGTACACGGGATCGTGGGTTCGAGTCCCACCTTGGGCATGGGTGTTTCTGTGTTTGTAAATGTGTATATGTGTGTGTATGTATATGTAAAAAGGAAAACATTAAACTTCAATAGGTAAACTAAGGAAATGTAGGAAACTGGAAAAAAGAGGGAGGAAAGGAATATAGCGCCGAAGCCCTGAGAAGCCTTCGGATTTAAACAAAAAACAAAAAAACAAAAAAACAGAGAACTGCTAAAATTTGTTCCTTTAAAAACCAGGCTTTTAAAGTAGCACATTAATTTATACTGGACGGCGCCGTGGCCGAGTGGTTAGACCTCTTGCCTCTCATCTAGGCGAATTTGTGGTGGACGAAGTGACATCTGGGCGGGTTTTCTCCGGTTCGTCCGGTTTAACCGCCATTCATTCTAGCTATTGCTCCATAATCATCATGTTTCCTATCATCCATTTTGCTTGTGTTTCGTGTCATTCACTTCCTCACACTTATGCCCGGCTTCGGGCCGACCACTCGCTCCAGGTTCTCCATTCTATGGTTTCGTGGCGTTGGCTCCCCAACAGGTTCTGATGGAATCCGCTTGCAAGTCCTAACGGGGGGTGCTAGTCCTAAATTCGGGGAGGGTAAGCCGTCTACGAAATGAAATGAAACTTATGCGGAAAATACGCATTTCTTAGGATGTAGATTCCTGGGTGTGTAAAAATTTTGCAGAAAATTGTAATGAAGGAAGGCAGGAAACAAAGAAGCACTTTGAGGATAGGAACAAGGGATCATGAAGATGTTATACCGCGCTGCATACGCCTAGTATATTGCAAAAATACAGGGTTACTACAAAAGAAATAGACAACTTCAACTGCCTGTAAAACAAAAACTATTAGAGATAGCAACCTAATTATTTTGGAGGTATGTTGAGAAACCCTCAAAGTTTCCTCTGCTACTATTGGTAACGCTGTAGTGTTTTGTTTATTGTTGCAGAAGCTGAAATGGCGGAAAATCCTGTGGAAAAGACATATTGCGTGTTGGAATTTGCTAGAACGCAATCAGCAACTGTTGTCCAACGACATTTTAGAACACGTTACCACAAAACGCCACCGACTAGACAGTCATAGTACAACTGGTATAGAAAATTCGAGACAACGGGATGTTTGTGCAAAGGGAAGAGCTCGGGAAGACCAAGAGTTTCGGAAGAAAACGTTGAACGTGTTCGTTCTGCCTACATAAGAAGCCCACAGAAATCGACATTTAGGGCAAGTATGCAATTACAAATTCCACAGCAAACTGTATGGAAAATCTTACGGAAGCGACTGCACATGATGCCTTACAGATTACAGATGTTGCAGTTTCTGAGTGAAGAAGATAAGGTCATACGGCGTGACTTTTGCATCGACATGTTGCGACATGATGAAGACGATGCTGGTTTTTGTGAGCGCATCATTTCATTTTTGTGGTAACGTGTTCTAAAATGTCGTTGGACAACAGTTGCTGATTGCGTTCTAGCAAATTCCAACACGCAATATGCCTTTTCCACAGGATTTTCCGCCATTTCAGCTTCTGCAACAACAAACAAAACACTACAGTGTTACCAATAGTAACAAACGAAACTTTGAGAGTTTCTCAACATATCTCCAAAATAATTAGGTTGATATCTCTAATAGTTTTTGTTTAACAGGCAGTTGAGTTCTGTATATACTTTGTCGTCCTCCTTGTCCACAGAAGGCGACAAAAATACATGTGTCTACATTAAATCTGTCATGTAAGTGTCTCCAATTATGAAAATAACCTGTATCTAACAAGAACTGTCCCGTTGTAAGCATGTGGGAGAGAAGAAACAGAAAGAACAGAATGCTGTGTTACAGTTGAATGGCAGAACTAAGTTCATGGAAATTTTCTTTAGGAGACAATGGGGGTGAAATTTCAAATGTCTATATTTCTGAATAGATTTTTCTAAAAGGTTTACTGTGTTCACATTGTAGGTATATTAATGTGAACACAACATTCCATTTAAATTGGATAAATACTAGTAAGATATAAATTATTTCATAACTTTTATTATGTAAAAGTTTTACATAGTAAGAATATCCTAAGCACTTCAACATTTGAGAAAATGGGTTAGCATTTTCTGAATTTGTGCATACTTTATTCACGCCAAATCTAGCAACTTGTAAAATGTGTGAACACGCCAACGTCTGGAGGGTGCTTTGACTGAATGTTTGCGAACCATTTGGTCCACCACTTTCACTTCAAATTTAGAACAGATATAGAATGTCACTGTGTGGGGCTTCTTTTTCAAACCAGCCTCGATTTTAATATAAGGATGCACAGGGCTGAAAATCAGAACAATGTGGTGTCGTTCTTTTTCAACAACAATATATTACATAACCCTTCTTTTGACGGCTTGAAAATGATTAACTAGAGCAAATAAGAATATCGCTGTTTTCAATGTGGTGTATAAGCTCCTCTACTAGGTACTGTTAATGACAGTCAAATGATGAAGCAATCATTAAATCGATGTAATAGTTTTAAGAGTATGTATGTCTGAAATTTCATGCAAAACCACAAAAAAATTCCTTATTTTATTTTAATTCCATAAAATAATTTAAACATTCCTGAATGTGTAAAACGTATAACTGGCTACCAGGCACCATATTTAAATGTCTAAGTCACTGGAGCTACAGCAAAGCATTAGTGGTGAAACTGTATTGGACTCGGCAAGAAAAACTTCAGTACGAGAAGATATCATTCCCATCATGCAACGTAAAAAACAAGTTGTGCAGAAGGAAAGCAGCAATTCAAGAAGAAAAGGACAGAAAGAGCAGCAGCAGAGGAGAGGAAAAGAAAAGATGAGGGTCAAACTTACCAATCTGGTGTGATTTTAATGTGAGTCGTGCATTCAAATCTTTCCTTGTTTTCTCGCTATTGGTATTTTCAGCATTTTTATTCCTGTAAAACGTTTCTTGAGGAGTAGCTTTTCTGTTATACATATATAATTTGCTGTACATGTTCACAGAAGTACAATGAATAAGAATTGGCCTAAGTTTTACCTTCAGATGTATGTAAGTATATGTTTTCAATTTTCCAACATAAAAATTATATTTTAGTACGAAAAAAGCACATTCATAAATTTAAAAAAATGGGGCCTAAACCAAACGAGACATAGAGAAACGTAGAGCAGTCTCAAAAATTAGATTCACCCTGAGCCTAGAGTTAAAATATTAGGCCAATTTTTTTTTTTTTTTCGCAAAGGACTTTTTCAGTAACGTGACAAAAACACAAACAAATTTGATCATAACTTCCAAACCATTAGAGTAAAATAAATGAAATTTGCGCTGTAGTTTATTTGCATGATATTGCATGTGTGGTATAAATTTCAAAAGTTAGCATTATTGGTTTGGAATTTCAAATTTTCAGCCATATGTGTTCTTAATGGTGATTTCGGAATAAGGGCATTCGAATTGAAATTCATAAACGATTCACAAAACTTTTCTCCTCATCATAAAGTGTTAAATGCGCGTGCGTGAAACATCACTCCCGTTATTTCCGACTCTGGCATTCTCTGACATTCGTTGCAGGCCTTGGCAACGTGGCAGTGTTTCCCGAAATATTTGACCGTGTGATATTGTTATAAGTCTTGAGATTTTATACGTTAAAGATAGCTATATTATCCTGTTATCTGGTGTTTAAAGACTACAGTATAGGTTATGTAACACTATGCTCTATATAACTGCACATTTAATTTTTCATAAATACTTTGCGTGTATATGCGGTGAATTACCTCTGAAACTTAACAAAAAACAATTTCAAACTGAATCATCACTTTAAGTATGAACGGTATCGCACAAAATAGATTTTGTATGCTGGCTTAGTGTGCTTTAAGAAAACAATGCGGATTATCAGCGTGTTTTCTATGTGCATATATCACATGATTACAGCAAGTGGCTAACCATATCTGTGTATAGTTTTTTGTACTCGCAGATATACTTGCAACGGGAGGAAGAATATTATTAGTTACCCAATAGAGCAATTTTTGTCAAATATCTAACAAGCCAATAGCGGTGGCCAGATCACTAGAACAAATGTCGCTACGTTGTGCAATTACGGTCACAACCAACCAGAGAACAGACATTTCTTACTTCTTCTTTCACTATTAACCCTCTTCCTATGGAGGACTTCCAAGCTAGCACCTGGTTGTCATACGCCTGCTGAGGAACAGACGGACTCTGTGTCAGAGAGTGCTACAGGAGAGGTGATGAGTCTGAAGCCTGGTATCAGAGCGACGAAGGAGGTGAAAATGTGAAAAGACGGATGAAAGAAAAGGTGATTATGGAGCAGGTTAGTGGCATGGATGGTGAGGGAAACCGGATAACCCGGAGAAAACCCGCCACAAATCCCACATGAGTTCTGCTAGCATCGAAACCAGGCACCTAGATGAGAGACGACGCAGTTGAACCACTCGGCCACGACGCCGCCCATTTCTACGAGCAACTCACGTTCTAGAAATTTCGATCGTTACAGTATTTCTGAATTGCAATAAGTGCATGCACTCTCAGCGACTAAACCCGTGTATTTGACACATTCTATGGACAGTATAATATACAGACGCGGGCTTCAAATTCCGGGAGCCAGCAACTTATCCACCAAAATGAGCAGCGAATACAACTCCCCGAAAAAGAAAAGAATGAACAAGCTCAAGTTTAGGCCTCTGTCTCCGGGTTCATTTCAGCATACCTTACATTCCTCCGTCCTGTTCTTACTAGTGTGTTGTGTGCCAGAGAGACAGAAAGAAGGGGGACTGGGTTTTCTTGAAGCTGGAAAACTCCTCCAGTATCCCCTATCGTACCGTACTTTCACAACTAGAAAGTAATAGCTGAAAAAAGAGTTCGTAGGGATATTTCTTTTAGCTAACATAGAAGACAATAGAATTCAAAGTTGTCCTTTAAAAATCATTCAAACTGTTTGGTGTGCTTTACACTGTTGATAATTTTGCATTTAAAATAGAAAATAATGCGCACAGTGTACATAATTAAAATGATTAGCTCAGGAAATACTTTAGAATAACATACATTTACAGATACAAGAATCAGAAAAGTAAGTAAGTATGCTTATTCTCTGAAAGCTTTTGGTCACCAAGGCTTTCACCAGTGTATAAAATTCTATCTGATTAAAAGGGAATAATTCTTATTTACGCGTGTTATAAATCAAAAAGAAAACCAAAATAAATGTAGCAGAAAGAAATAAGTTTAAAGTCTAAAACTATGTTTTCCTCTATATACAAAAACGTTCCTGTGTATTCAATTTTAAACTGAAGCATCTTATGTGTGAACCATAGTTGTAATTACTAGTGGCTTAGTGTATATGTTTATATTTCTTATGTGCAACGATAGCACGCACATATTATGCAATAATATGCTCCAAGTTACAAATACATTTAAAGCGCTTTCATTTTCATACTTTTCCACATGGGTAGCATCAGCAATAATGTCACTTTTCAAACGAATTTAATACCTCCTCTATGACAGAAAACGAGGCATCTACAGACTTTACCAGCCAATTGGAAACTTAGCGGACGTCCATAAAACTGCTTTCACATTAGGTTCAGTAACTTGAACCCAAGCGTCGACAATTTAAACAAAAACCAAGACGCGAATAACATTTTGAAAGTGTGAAAACGTAGTTTTGAGAAAACCTGTTTTATAAAATGGTATGCTGGGAAACAGGTGTATTATACAATATTTATATGGCTGTAGAGCCCGCAGCAAGATGTTTCTTGTTTTGACCGATTGTGGCTCATACACGAATCCCGAGTGTATTTTCGGCATTCATGGGTCCTCAAGGCATTGAGTTCCAATGAATTTTCTATATCGAAATTTTAGTTGGAATGTTAACTTCCTCTACCTACTAGGTACGTGATAGAATAAGTAAAAACTTGATTTTGTAGCTGTGCAAGCTGGCTTGCTCCATGCATGCAGTGAATAAACAAGCGGTAGTGGGGTATAGTGCAGCGTGTGTCAGTTAATAACTTCGGAAACAGAAAGCAGTCCGACACGCAAGCCTCCGACTCCTACAAATACTCCTAGGAGGTGTCCTTATTTATAGAATGTGGCGGAATAAGCGTTTAGTTTGCGGCAAACTTCTAAACTCAAAACATTCAATTTGGAAAGTCATTAAGCAAACTATGCAAGTAGAGTACGACAGCTACCAAGGAAAAGTACGTGTCTTCCAAATTGTGTTCCATACCAATTAACTATCAAGATGTCTATTCATGTTCACTTCTGTAAATGTGAAAGTTTTTCGTTACAAATTAATTTTCATTCTGTTAGCGATTGCATTGGCATTAATCAAGATAAGGAGTCTGTTGCTTTACTATGTTAATACTATAATTATTGTCATTTTTGTAGTTATTTATTTCACGACTAACAATTATCATCAAACCTATGAAAAAAATGTATATATTTAATATCTGAAGTATAAATACTAATGCAAGGGACATAAGACAGCAATTTTTATACCAATCAGAACTTACTACAGGTGTATATGGAAGGTGGATTACGCATTTCAGACTAAAATGTTGCATACACAGCTTTGAACAATTATCAGTTCTTGCTTTCCGCGCAGTTGATAGCGCAGTGCAAAGTAGGCAACTTGTAGGAGCAGGAGCAAATTTGCTTTCTTTGCTTCACTTAAATGGGAATCATTTCGTGATCCAAAACCTCCAAATGCACCTGGGATATTTCCTAGAGTAAGAGGTAAATTTTGACTTGCGCCTTTGCATGCGCGTTGTGCTCTGCACGATTCGAGGGCAAAGAGGTTTCTCACCTGTGTGCAGAAGTCTCCACATCGGCTTGAATGCGTGTGAACTCGTGGGAAATGATGACCAGATACTGAATGTAGAATTAACATTACTATAGTGATATGTTAGAGATAGTACTGTCAGGAAATGGTTCTGTAATCGGACAGGGCACAGGAGGGTCAACCGTGAGACCTGTTGCGTAAACAACTAAACGTGAATTGCGTTCTCTATAGACGCTCCGAAAAAATGCATTTAAAGCTGCCTTTTCCTCCTTGAAACTATGGAATTCGTGACATGTTTTAAATAGCTTCCAAATTTAAATATATGCAAAGTGCATTATGAATTTCAGTAAGGGAAATTTTGCAACTGGCAAAGAACTCACTAACAATATTGTTTACTTACAGTATACACAGTTTAAATAGCATGTTATACTGCAATATACATATATACTGTAGATGTCAGTCAAATCCACAAAGATACTAATGTATTGATCAATAAACAAATATGAATATACATGGTACCTAAAATGTTATAAGCTCATACAACATAAATATTGTAGATACCAGCCAATAGAGTTATTAAGACCTATACTTATTAATATACACATCGTTATTTGCTGGGGTTCTTTTTTTTTTGTAGTGTTTAACGCCCGCTTTAACTACTAATGGCACCGCAGGCGATGACACTGATGATACATGAATGATGATGAAGCACCGGTGAAATGCGATGGAGGGGGAAACCGGAGTACCCGGAGAAAACCCGCGCCAGCGCCGTTGCAATCGCTTGGGATCGAACCCCGCCGTCTAGGTGAGAGTCGAGTGGTCTAACGCACATTTATACATTTATATCTTGACTCCAGATTTGTTTTGTTTACGCTGAGCCACCATATTCGAGTCATACTGAAATTAATGAACAATCCTTTTTACAGCTACGCTTCAGCAATGCAAAAAAAATCTACTACATTGATATAATTTAAAGAATTTACTCGATGTTCACACATTGCAATACTATTAGCTACTGTCATCTGACCAAACGCAATATTTGTAAAATGGTCGACATCGATGTGTTGTTTGATAGCTGCTATCAATGAACTTCATGTTAAAGAGACAATCTCTGCTGCTGAAGTTCAGCTTAGACTTCAGCATACATACGGAGATGTGCGCATGGGCGCCAGCTAGGACATGAGTAAAACACTTCAAAATGGGAATGCGAGCATTCGAGATCTGCGGTGTCCTTGAACTGCCTCCAAAAACAGTTGGTGAATTCACTAGAAATGAATTCAAAGCTGGAGTTATCGAAAAATGTCTCCCAAGTGGGTTCCACGTTTATTAACCGAAGACGACAAAAGTCCAGACTAGAAGCATCAGAGATAATGTCATTTATGTATGAATACTGCGATAGTGATGAAAACTGCTTCTATCACGATGAGCCTGAAACCAGACGTCGAATGCTATCGGGAAAGCTCCTTCGGGTAGCCTGAACGGACTTCTACCGCAAAGAGATTTTCAAACCTACAGAACGGTGGGAAAAGTATGTGCTGCCCCCCAAAATAAAAACAAACAAAACAGTATGCTAAAATGTGGCAGGTAAATATGTAGACAACTACAAAGAACTCCATTTCTCTAAAAAATGATAACTAGGACTCGCAGCAATAAGTTGATAATAGCTTTTAGTACGACCCCCCGCCCCTCATACACTATTAGCCAGTGAAACATTGGGAATTTTTCTTGAAAAGACAAGCAGGAACTTTGGAAGAATTGTATATGCCTAAAAGGGGATTGTTCTGAGATGTAAATAATCTATGTTTGAAACGAGTGGCGTCTTCATTCCTAACACGGATACTTACGGATGAAGCATCTGTGAAATGTCACAACAAATTGTGAAAATTACCTTCTTCATAATAAAATTAAATAAATTATAAAACTTGGGAAAATATATCATTTTTCCCACTTGACGCAATTTAGCAATTAATACAGCTTTAAATCGGTAGGCACATGCTAATTAATATCCACTCAATGTTTTAAAGCTTTATTTCCCTCAAACATTTTTACAACAATTTTCCGTGCTGAAAATGTTCCACGTTGTGGAATTTTTACCAATTTATTGCAGAAATATGATACTGCCTCTCTAAAGCACGTTAAAGAAAAAAGTAATATACTTTTTTTAAATTAATATTTCAATTTTCCGTATTAAATTTTGAAAAATCAAAAGTTTGGAGAGTACAAAACGTAATAATTTTTCTACACTAATTAGAGCTAATACAAGAAATATATAATACGTCAGATCTATTTTAAACTCATTTCCTGTAGAAGTGATTTATTTTTATCTGCTTATCTTTAAAACTGCATCACGTACTCATTTGTATTAGTACAATAAATTTAGACAGTGAAATGTTATTGTTTAAATAATCATGCAAACTAGAATTTTGGCACACGGTAAAAGTCTCACTGGTGTTATGTATAGCAACTGGTATAAATTTCAGTGGATTATGACAATTTTACAAAAGCATTCATTACCCTAAGTCGGGACTCTGTTATAATTGAAGACGAAGGTCTGCTGGCCAGATTATAAGGCTAAATATAACATCAAAGATTTAAAATAAGGAAAGTTTACAACCTGGAGCTAAACACCGGGAAAAGTATACTTACTTGGAGGAAAAATTATAGAATATCAATTCCTTGGGGTTTATATTAAAATCGCACAGCGGTAAAGCCGAACACAGCCGAATACTCCCACGCAGACCACCTTGAAAGGAAGTTAATACAGGAGCTTTGTGCATTTTGTGTGTCTGTTTATCTGCTCTGAGCATCTGCTTTATGCTCTAAATCGGTGTAGATGTTCCTCTAGTTATGTGCTATGGCCATGTTCACAGAAAACCTTACAAATTCACCAACACTTAAACGTTCTTAACCTAGTGGATTATTTCGAATAATGAATGAAATAAGTGAAGTGATGCTAAAATAATCCCTGGTTCCATAGAGTTTAAAGCTACCCGACATTTGTCTTTACAGGATAAACCACGGAAAACCCCTTATCCGGGTAAATCACCCTAACCGGGATTCGTGCTCGGAACTACTTTAACCCGAGGCAGACATCCTACACACAAACTACAGCCTCGCGCTAAAACAAATACATTCGCCAAAAAACGATTAGAATAATAAATGCATTTAAATATTTAATTACATTTCCGAAAAATGCGGAACAAACACAAGAGTGGGTGCTTGTCGCGGGAAGTCGGTCGTCTTCTTCAGCAGTGTCCTGAGCTCCGTCGTTAATGAAGATCCCACTCCTAATACTCTAATTAATTCGATCTCAGGGGTTTGTGGGTGAGGCTAATATATTATTTTCCCTTACGACTTGAATGTATTATATTACAGGTTTAACGGGCGGCTAGCTTGTTTCCTTTACAAAATATGTTATAAATAAATACCTTCCCACCACTTAAATTAATAATCAGGAACCTAACCAAACCATCTGCACATCGGTCCCCCACCACTTAAGCATGTAGGCGTGCGCACAACACAATGTAACGTAACTGTGTACGTCAAAACAGTAATAGAGAGTAAGTTAGAGTAACCACATAAGAGATCTGCTGTCTCTTATATACCGATACTGGGTGATGCCAACTTTCGCGCCATAAAATGCAACAGTAACTCTTATTGACTCTTTGTTAGCATCACCTTAAAGCAATGAAAATAAATTGTGCCAAGTTTTTACGTCATAGCGTCCACATGACGCGTTTTGGAAAACCCAAAGCTTCCCACTCACTTTAACTTTCTACTTACTTTGTCTGTTTCTCCAATTTCCTGTGCTACTTGGAGAAAAAGTCACTATTCCTGTCTCACTTATTTCTATGTCTCTTCTTTTCTATCTTCCATTCTTTAGCCTAAACCCTGTGCTCATTAACAAGTGGTGGTTGGTGAACTGTTACCTGGAATTAAGCTAGTTCGCCTTGCCTTAATTGCCTAAGTTACAACAACTTGCTTTTATTTATATTTCTACCACTAGATATTCAAAACTATTTTACATTGCTTTCTATAAGCTTATAATATTCTGTACATTTTCCCTTTTTATAAGTTTTGTGAGCATATGGTATGTGCTCCTACATTCTACAGAATAAAACAACACATTAAACGAAAAAATCTTATATGTTCCATTCAAATAAACACATACAAACTTCTTATAAAAGATTATTCTGCTTTCTGCTCCATACTAAACGAAATAAATGTTAATAGAATGGCCTTATTACTTAGTTCCTTGTAAGCAGAAGGGAACTAAGAGATTATACTAAGCTAGAACAATAGTTTAATGTTTTTAAAGCTGTCACTATCTGATCGTCATTAAAGTTATCATCACTTTGCATGAGCAGGCGTAAAACAAAAGAAACACGGGCACTTCCAGTTTGAGAAAAGTAGAAGTATTTTCAAATTGAAACAAATAACAACGAATATCTCGTAAACAGTTAGCTACTCAATAAAAATGTAAAGGACATAAATTGTGTATTCTGACGAGTTCTACATTTTTGTA
The DNA here is from genome assembly GCA_030762935.1 of Hymenopus coronatus. Taxonomy (NCBI): domain Eukaryota; kingdom Metazoa; phylum Arthropoda; class Insecta; order Mantodea; family Hymenopodidae; genus Hymenopus; species Hymenopus coronatus. The sequence continues at coordinate 42,060,558 of CM060900.1, forward strand.
GTATGTCTTAGTCTATTTCTTACGGTTCACTAGTTATGAAACACTAATTCTGAAGAATGAGGACTTCGGAGGCTATTCCCAGGAAATTCAAGCTATACGTTTTTATAGTCTTGTAAATATCTTTAATATATGGTATTTTAAATAAATCGCTTGAGCCAGTTTTGAGAACAACAAAATTTCGTAAATGTTTTCAAGAAGATATTCACGCTGTATCCTTTAAATATACTAAATTTAAATAACAAGTTTGGTATTTAGCCATTTTTTGTTTTAGCGTTCGGTCGTCTACACACACACACACACACACACACACAGTGATCTTTTTCTAAAAGTTTTTTTTTTTATTCTGAGTGTTTTAAAACAGTTATTTCAGGTAAAATTTTGGTGTCAAATTTTAAGCTGGAATACAATACCTTCTCTACCCACTATGTATATTGTACATACATGCTAGAGAAAGTAAAAATTAAGTGCTACAAATCAATGACAGATTAAGTGTTGAATACTAAAAACATCAAATTATAGCTTGTGAAATAAGATATACAAGCAAGATCCACACTAAAATGCATATCATTTGCTTTATGAATTTTAAAGGTTGTACATAAGAAGAAGTTAGAAACAAACGAAAAAAAAAAAAGAGAGAGAGAAATTAAATGCAGTGATAGTCAGAAAGAGGTAAGTTATTTCATAATTTTATTTGATTCAAACTGTGGAAGACAAAAGTATATTCCACATATCATTGGATTTAGGAGGGTTCGGAACTACCGGGTGATCCAAAAACATCCGAACCTGCTGCGCTGTGTTTAGCCTGTTCACCCACGGCGCTCGTTGCCATCTGCTGCGGATGAAACCATGCAACATTTTTAAAACTTCTTTTAAAGGCATTACTTACCAATGATATTAAAGGAGATGCTGAAACTGGCCACCGCCGTTGTCCATACATTTTTGGCATCTCTTTAGGAAACTATTCGCCATTCGCCGTAGCTCACGTTGAGAAATGCTGCCAATTTCCTGAGGAATATTTTGTTTTAATTCTTCCAGTACATGCGTGTTTGTCTTGCCACTTTATGCATTTAGCTACCCCAGAGGTAGAAATCGAAGGGCCTTAGGTTAGGGGACCGAGGGGGCCACAAATATCTACTAATAATTCTGTCGTGAAACACACTTTCAATTGTACTCATCGAAAGATTGGCAGTATGAGCCGTTTCTGTCAGATCTCTAAAAAAAGGGGGGGGGCAAAATTGCATTCACCTATGTTTGGGTGTCAACTGTTTTGTAAACAAACTATTCTTATAAACAATTATTATTTTATGTACATCATACTAATCAAGATAAACATTGTCAGTTCCTTATAAGTAGAAAGGAAATAAGGAAATGCACTAGGCTAAAGCGACAGTCAAATATTCTAATATCTGTAGCTATGCGTTTATCATTTAAATTTGCTTCTATTTTCATGGCCAGGAGTAAAATGAATGAGGGATTCATGCTTGAGAAACGTTTAAGTGTCTTAAACCCAATAACAGGCAAATATTTCTCAAATGGCTAGTTCTACAGTAACTGTATATAACATAAATTGTGTGTTTAACGAAATATACATTTTTGTTCTAGTGTGTTTTTATCTAGTCATTACGGTTTACCAGTTACCCAAAATTTATTCGGAATGAAGAAACTTCAGGGACTATTTACATGAAATTCAGGATATACATCTTATTTGTCAAGCAAATATATTTAATATACGGCATCTTAAGCGAAATGATTATAACTATTGCTTATAAAATCGGTAATTTCGAAAAAAGTTTCATGAAAAGAATAATTTGGAATGGGGGATTTTCCTGAAAATCTTGGTGTCGCACCCTTGGAAGACACTAATCTCAAATACCAAGTTTAGTGTTTAACTGGCTTTTCCTTTTTGAGTTATGCTGTCCACACACGCACTGACCTTTTTCTAAAAACCTATTTTGTATTCAGAAGCTCTCAAAACATGTATTTCTGGTGAAATGCCGGCATCGAATTTCTGGGGGAATACGATATCTTCTCTGCCTACAATATGCATTGTACATACGTGTATACTTAAACGAATAAAATTACTATTACGTATTAAAATACATGAGTGATACATCCTTTGAATAGCAAACATGAGGTTGATAATTAAAAGGTTGATGGAGAAAAATTCTGGTAGACCTGGCAGAATTGCAAACGAAGTTTTGGTTAATTTAGAAGAGACAATTTCACCTTTTGTGTATTAGTTATTCAATGATGTATAATATGAAAAGGTGGCATTTCAAATTTTTGCAAAGAGGTAAAAGTAATTATTTTAAAAAGTATTGATAAAGTCCCTAATTCACCAAAATCCTATCGAACTATTTAATTTTTCAGTACATGGAAAAACAGTTTGAAGAGTTATTCGGCAAAAGAATAAAATAATTCGACCCATGATTAGAATGAGCGATAAACAATTTGGATTTAGAAAAGGACTACGATCGAGGATGCGATAAACGTAGGAATAAGAACCGTAAAACTCCCCCTGCTAAATATGTTATAGGAATTTCACGCTTATTTCCGGCGCATTTGACAATCCGTGGTGGTCATACTTTTTTGAGAGATTAGGACAAAAGAATTACTTAAAATGTTTTTATGAAATATTAAGGAATTGTTGTAACAACAGAGAAGTTTCCATGCCTTCATGTGATAACAACCAATTATAGTTATTAAATTAATAATATTAATTCATGATCATTAATAATCAACCCCGAGAAAGATTCAAATCTTTACTTTCATGAAAAGTTTAATGATACAGTATATAAAATAATTAGCACGGGATGTCCACAGGGTTCGGTTTTCGGAGAGTTATTTTAGGACTTAGTGTTGGAGACCGTATTACACGATTTAAATCAAGACTCAACTATCACAAACACCTCTGCATATGGCGATTATCTTTATTCGCTATTGATGGTAAATATTGGAATGAGTTGGAAAGCAAATCAAGCATACTGGTGCACAAATTCAAAACTAAAAATAACACCGAATAAGCCAAAATAGTTACATGATTTTGAAGAGCAGCTTAAAAAGTAATGCAAGCATAAAGTTTAATAACCAAAGTATTAAAGGACAAAAGCAAACCAAACATCTTGGAATATATTTGAATGAAAAACTAAATTCTAGGAAACATATTCATTAAATAAGAAATAAATCAGAAACCGTGTTGGTGAATTTGGCTAGAATCACGCAATAGAACTTTAAAATACCATTAAATACAATTTCAAAATATCATAGCAGTATATTTACATCCATAAAAGTTTACGACGCTAGTGTTTGGGCCAGTCCGTTGCAGGATGCCCAAATAGGGAGTGTATTAAGGAGAACTCAAGGAAAAATTCTGCTACGAAATACTGGAGCAGTTAAAACTACTGCGAATATGTCACGACAGATATTTCAATTAAACTTAAGGAAGCAAAATGTTGGTCAAAGAAGAAAGAATTAGGAACAGTAGCAAAAATGACTGGAAGAAGACGTGATAATGTAGTTGAAATTAAGTTGGCAACAAGATTGGGATACCATGGAAGCGGGAAGAAGAGTAAATACATAATTTATTGAATAGCATCACCGAAAGACACACCCAACCTATAAGAGGACTCATTACATTCCTGGACATGGACCTTATAAAGCATGCTGGAAAAGAATTAACAAAACATCAAACGAATAATTTTATATTAGTAACAAACAAGATGCCCCCGAAACATTCTGAGTGAATGTCCCTGATAGGGAGAATAAATAATTGAAGCACGAACGGAACTAATTGGAGACGATAGTACAGATATATTAAGAAACAGAAACTTGTATTTTCACCTAGCATTACTTTGCATGGCAATCTGTGGATCCTATTTTGAGATAGACACAAAGTCCAGCTCTAGGATGTAGATCAAGTCAGAAATTACATTTATTGGTTATTCTTGAGAATTATTAATATATATTTTTTACAAATATTAACTCTGATATTGAATTTTTCAGAGGTGCCAATTTTGCATTATTTACAATTACATGCCGGTTTCCAAAAACAAATTTGTATAGTAAGTATTCTTAGAATATTTATATATATTATTTTTACTCACTTCATTAATTATTACTAGTATTTCTTGGTTGGATGAAATCCTCCTCTATATAGAATGTGAGAGTAATGAGGTGTTTTTCATTCTGACCTAAACTGATTTTGTTCATATGCAGTTCCTCTATAGGAGATCTAAGTGAGTTAAAACTATACCATTATGGTAAAACACATTTTGGAATGTTTGCAAATTATTTGTTGGTCTATGTAAGTTCTATCTGTGGCTAGTCTCATTTTTGTAAACTTTTTTTTAATTATTTATTACAAATAGAATTAATTCGGGGCCTAATGTCAAAATTCCAAACATTTTGAACAGTGACTTACAGTGCCTTGATTGTCTTGCCCCTGCCGTTATTTTGTCCTTTTGTTTGCCTAATAAACACTTTTTTTGGCATCTACTGAATTTCACCAGAATATTATTCTATAGTTCATCAGTGAATGAAAATAAGCATAATAATTTGTTTTTAGAATACTCTTATTTATAAGTTGAATTTATGATCTGATTGCAAAACATGCAGAGCTCAGTTACCTATATTCAATATGGTGTTTGCAATTCATATTACGATTTCTGATAAAACCCAGAAATGTTATATTAGTAACCTCTACAATTTGATTACTTTCAAATAGCGAGCATAATTAGTAAAATTGCCTGGGAAGAGAGAATTTAATAAGAGCAAATAACAACTCACATGCAAGATGATAACGAAGAATTAAGAGGATCCGAAAGAATTCGAAACCAATTTACATTAAATCTAATAGACTAACATACTGATGGATAATTTACAACAAACATCAGATGAACAGGAGGTAGACGAAGTATAAATGGAAATTGAAAATTAAAATACAGAAACGTAAGTGGTTAGTACCGTACTTTAATAGGAAGGTAATTCTGGAATGAATGGGGGAGGAAAATACTGAAGCGGGAGATTAAGAAACGCATTCTGATTATAAATAGATACTAGAGGGTTAACGGAAGATGGTAGGGAGCAAAGGGAGGTGTAGAAAAAGGCACTAATGTAGAGTAGTAGAGGACGAGTGAAAGCTGGAAATGGAGAATAGCGGGCATGAGGAGGCGGAATTGTATTGGCTAGGGAGAGAAGAATTTGAACAAAAAGTGTTAGTGTAGTGATGAACAGTGTTAAAGGAAAACAAGTATGATTTGTATGTATAGTACAATAAGGGTGTAAAAGTGGCTATTATTGTTATTATCATCATTAATTATTATTATTATTATTATTATTATTATTATTATTATTATTATTATTATTATTATTATTATCATCATCATCATCATTATTACTATTCTTGTTCTTGTTCTTTGTTCTTCTTGTTCTTGTTATTATTGTTCTTGTTCTTCTTCTTGTTCTTCTTCTTGTTCTTCTTCTTTGTTCTTCTTGTTGTTTGTTCTTCTTGTTCTTTATTCTTCTTGTTCTTTGTACTTCTTGTTCTTTGTTGTTCTTGTTCTTTGTTGTTCTTGTTCTTTGTTCTTCTTGTTATTGTTCATGTTCTTCTTCTTGTTCTCCTTCTTGCTCTTGTTCTTCTTCTTGTTGTTCTTCTTCTTGTTATTCTTGTTCTTCTTGTTCTGGTTTTTCTATTTGTTCTTCTTGTTCTTCTTCTTCTTTTTCTTCTTCTTGTTGTTCTTGTTGCTGTTATTATTATTATATTAAAGAAAGTGAAAGTTGTACTTAAGACAATAAGTGAATAAATGAAAGAGTATTGATTTAGAAAATAAATACACGTTTTAGTGAAATTAATAGCTAATGGAGTAAGAGAAGTGATTAAACAGACAAGAGTGAAATGTATAGTTTTGAATATTAAAAATTTTAATTATATGAAGGGATTTATCAATTACATATTTGAAGGAAGGGTTAGGGTATATTAGAATAAATAACTGGGGTTAGATAATGTTAATTATAATTCACTACAATGACTAGTTGCGATTAAGAAAATATGTACTGGAAGATAAATTGAACTGGCTACCAGTGCTCATTCTGCTGAATTTTGTTAAACTTTATTAATAGTACAATACGCAATAAATGCTTGCCAGCAATGTGTTACTGGATTTCATTAATTAATAACATTTGGTTAGTGTTTTATGTTTATTTATATATACACATGTCTATATATAAATTTGTTACAGAAAGCTTTACTTGCCTTTATTTTATGTTATTCTATTTATTTTCTGGAGTCATTTAGTTTAGTAATTAGAGTATAAGCTAAGTCTGAAAATAATGATGCACAAAAATTTGTGGTAAAGAAACTGTGAGGTTTCCAATATACGTCCTGGTATAGGCAGACGCCTGGATGTTGTATTGCAGATTTTATTTTATTTTTGTAATTACGTGCTAAAGAAAGTAATAAGAAGTTAGAAGAATTCTCTTGCTAGGAAAGAGAGGTTAGTGAAGGAAGAAGCAATTAGCTCGAAGTCGTAGTAATGAAAGAAAAGTTCCTGGAGGCTCAATTTCTGGATAGTTGGTGTGTTAACAAAAAATCAAATGTGTTCCATTCGCGTAGCTTTCCCTAGCTCTTCGAAATACAAACTATTCTTACAAAATATTATTCTTTTATCTACATCACACTAATCAAAATAAACATTAGCAGAATTGGACTTAATACTTGCTCCATCGTAAGTAGAAGGGAAATAAGGGAATACACTTGGCTAAAGCGATAGTCAAATCTTTTAAATGCTGGCCGCTATGTGAAACTATTGAGCTTCAGTTGGCATTGCATTACATGGTCCCACTTAAGAAAGGTTAGATAGTTAAATTCTGAAACCAATAACAAGGAATATCTAGCAAACGGTGATGTCTACAAAAAGATGTATATGACAAATTATGCGTTTTAACAACATCTACATTTTTGTTTATCTCTTACGGTTTAACCTTTATGTAAAATTCTGCAAACTCATTCACAAAAAAGTGGTCTTCAGAGGCTATCCTCAGATACTTCAACATAGACATTTTATTCGTTATGTAAAGATCTTCAATATAATATTTTGCTCAGAATCGTTGGAGCCATCTTTGAGAAAAACATAATTTTCAAATATATTTCCTTGTAAAGGATGGTTTGTGGTGGGGAAATTTTTTTCTTTTTAAATCTTCGTGTCACATTTTTGGAAGATACCTCACATAAATACTAAGTTTGGTTTGTAGTGGCTATTTCGTTTTTGAGCTATGCTGTTCACAGACATAGACACACGGACATTTTTCTAGAAATGCTCTTTTCGGACTCAGGGGACATCAAAACACATATTTCAGGTGAAATATCGACATCGAGTTTTTCGGTGGAATACACTTACTTCTCTAACTAGTATGTACATTGTATGTACACACGTGCTAGAAAAAGCAAAAATAAGGGTCGGGCACGTAAACTATTTCTAAGAATTTGTAAAGTGGAATTCTACTTGGAATTGAGCAGTGAAATGCTGTGTTCCATTCAAAGGACTTTCTCTAATACACTATGGACACAAATGCGTATTCTTTTACCTACATCATGTTAATTTAGTCACCGCCTGTGGTGCCATAAGTAGTTAAAGCGGGCGTTAAACACTACCAAAAAAAAATTAATTTAGTCAATTCCTTTAAAAAACCGGTGGCTATGAAACAATCTGCGTTTCAAAGCCAGGAGTGAAACAAAAAGGCATGAAACGAAAGATGACTTGTCGTTTGAGAAAAGTTTAAAGCGTTCAAAACCAAAAATAGAAATATCTCGAGACCTATATATTTTGTGAAGTAAGTTTTTGTATACCTGTTACGAATTATAAAAAAGCCATCCAGAATTACAAGGTACTCAGAATCTATTACCAGCAAATTCAAGGTATACGTTTTGTTTGACATATCTTAAACATAGGACATTTTAATAAAAATCGTCAGAGCCATTTTTGAGAGAATAAACATTTTGGAACATTTTCCCATGTAAAGGGTAGCTGGGGGAAGGGGCTTTCCTGGACATCTTCATGTCGCATTCTTGAAAGATACTGAATTTACGTACCAAGTTTGGTATTTAATCGACTTTTCGTTTTTGATTTATCTTAAACATTGGGCGTTTTAATAAAAGTCGTTAGAGCGGCTTCTGAAAAATCAAAATGTTCTAAAAATGTTACATATAAAGGGAGTTGTGGGTGGGAGATTTTCCTGGGAACCTTCGTGCTGTATCTTAATTTACTGTAATTAAATACTAAGCTTGGTATTTCAGCGACTTTTCGTTTTTAGTTATGCTGTCCACACACGGATCTTTTTCTATTGTTGTTCATGGGCTCTGTAATTCCGGGGAAATTCTCGGTATCAAATATTTGGGTGGAATACAATACCATCTCTACTTATTATGTATATTGTACATAGGTGATAGAGAAAGTAATTAACACCTTCCTCCCATAATTTGAACCTTATAGGGTTATTTATATTTTAATTAAGTACAATAAATGCCAAAATAAATATAAATACATGAGAAATGTTAGTAATAATTCTTATCTTTAGCCCTATATCTATAATCAGGTTTTATGTAGCTGTCAACGATATTTTAGTTTGTAAATTGTGTCACTCCGCTACCAGTTTTGTAATCTCACCAGCTGCAGAAAAAAAAATTAAAATAACAGCAATAATAATAATAATAATAATAATAATAATAATAATAATAATAATAAAAACAACATTCGCTTCCTGACTGTATCATAGTAGACTGGTAATATTGTGTTGTAGTGTGTTGGTTATTCGTTATGGTTTAGTACACTTTCAGAACAGCGAGTGTTGGTATGTTGCATATATAAGATTTTTTTTCAGCAAGAAAGCATTGGAAGAAATTCAGTTTTAATGCTCCAGACGTTACAGTTCACATTAGGGAGGTTATCCATAATCTCATGAACAAAGACAAGCGCACAGCTCTTTTCTTCTTCTTTTAAGAAAAAGTGGATTTCAACGTCGAGAAATATATATCTAATAGATACAAGGAATCATTCGCAATACAGGTCATCACTGAATAGACATAGTAATTAAAGTGAGCGAAGTATGCACAATACGAAATTAAATAAGTAAATGCTCTATATTTTATTACTCGAAACCTAAGCTACTGAGCATATTGGAACTTCGATCAATGATCTCGTGTTTCAACTGTGAACACAAATGATCATTAAGCAAAACATTCTTCATAAGTTATTGGACGTATATTACTTCAGACTTCTTGCAGGCTGAGTGTGAACTGCTGCAATATAATATAAGGCTGCACATGTAGCACTACCATATAGCAATCCACATCCAGGCGTAACACCCTTAGTATTTTTTAAGTCAAGGCCTATCAAACACCTAATATCCATATAAAAAACAAAGTGCACAGGTTCTATGCACCGTGCATCGGTCCGACTCGGCTCGCCACCGAACAATTCACAGCGAGGAAGGACAAAGGAGGGGGAGCTAGGCGTAGCTGCTCAAGCTGTATTTGAGCCTTCCACCATGAAATGCACCCATGAGAGGCCCTGTTATAAGTATCTCTTAAGTATGTATCACTCTTCAACAGGTATGGGCAACCCAATAATAGATAGAGAAGGTATTGTATTCCACCCAAAAATTCGATCGCGAGATATCACCGGAAATACATGATTTGAGAGCCTTAAATTCCAAAATACATGTTTAGAAAAAAGGCCTGTGTAGGTAGGTAGGTAGGTAGGTAGGTAGGTAGGTAGGTAGGTAGGTAGGTAGGTAGGTGGGTAGGCAGGTAGGCAGGAGATCCTAAACGTCGGCGCCCGCTTAGCTGTGCTGGAAGAGGCGTACAGCAACGCCATCACCGAGAAGCTTCAGGAGCTTCAATCTCCTACCACCGCAGCAGTCACCACTCTCCAATCTAAGCTGCTGATTTGTCAGCAAAAGTAGACAGCATCGCACAGCAGCTGAAGCAGTTCATCCTGCAGCAGGCTAGATTCTCCGCAGAGCTCTTCCGCGTTAAGAGCCAACCCAAAGTCGCTCCTACTCCAGCTAAAGCAGAGGGGCACCCAATCTCAACGGAACTACGGGACCCTCTGGTCCAACGACGACCGACAGCCTACGTCTAAGAGCTGCTGAGTTACGCCAACCTTTCCTGTACCACCTACACATTCATCCCTCTCACCAATGACTCCCCTAGGCTGCAGCCAACTTTCACGGCTGCAGCCTAGGAACTACCTATCGCCTGCTCCCGCACATTGCGTGGCAGCATCCTAGACTCCATATACTACCACGGGTGCAATAGCGGGACCGCGCAAATCTTCACGCATGAATTAATTCAACAAAATACGTGTTATAACGTGGAGGGTTTTTAGTGGGAATGCCTCTGCAGGGCGGAGAGTCCCACATATCCTCCCAGCCAGTGTACTTCGGCTGGGGGTCGAATGCGTAATGCATGTTTCCCCTCCACAGTAAAAAAAAAAAAAAAGATAGAGGTAAGTACAGCATAACTCAGAAACGAAAAGACGGTTAAATACCAAACTTGGTATTCAAGTTTAGTATCTTCCATGGATTGAAACAAAGATTTTAATAAAGATTCCCAGCCCCACACTATCCTTTACATGGAAGATCTTGGTCGGACTGGGTTACTCAGTTGGTTAGGCGCAGGCCTTCTGATCTCAAGGTCGTGGGAGCAAACCCGAACCAGATCGATAATTTTCAAGTGTGATTAAAATTGACAATTCCATGACAGTACGTTTACTGGCATGCAAAAGAACTGCGGGACGACATTCCGGAACACGATGCCGACATGATCCTGGCAATTGACAGCGTCGTTAACAAAGGATATTTATATATGGAAAGTTTTTCGAAATTGTCGATTTCCTCCAAAATAGCTCTAATAATTTTAATTAAAATCACGTCTCACCACTGTGGAGGGACTTGCAAATCACACGGTTGTATGCTAATAAATTCCTGAAATCCTAAGACTACCAATCCCAAAAAAAAAAATTATAATTCATACCAATGAATAAAAACTCTCCTGATGTGTGGTCGTCTAAAAAAAGAATACACTGTGCAATAAAAGAACTGTTATCTTTATTTTGACGCACCCACAAAAACTTAAGTAAAGTTACTATATAACATATCTATATTCGCAGTCTTTTGTGTAGATAGCTACTAACAATGCGCATTTTCCCGTTACTCCCTGCCGACGAATATTCGGACGGTGGGCATGGCGAATGTGGACTAATCGCAGACTGATGGCTTAAATTCTGTTCTCTTTTAATGAAAACGAAAGAAATAGATCGGAAAAAGCACAAGAAGATTAGCGATTTGTAGTTCAGATAAGTATACGCATTTTAAAGTTCAAGACTATCGGAAATGGTTAATAACAAAAAAATGTTATTTGACACAAATTGAATGCTTTAAATGGAGGTTTTTGTTAGCTACGATATTGCCAGCTTTCTTCAGTTTACCGATTATACAGAAATATTCCACATTGAAATGTTACCCACTGGCTATTGTATGGAAAATCAAGATATACGCTTTGGCATGAAAACATTTCATACATATGGCATTTTAATAAATTGGTTAGAGCAACTTTTGAAAAATGATAAACAAAGTGAGGAAAATGTTATTTAAAGCATTCTTTCATGCATCGGCTTATCCGCTCATCTCGATCTTCGCCGCATGGAGTTCTGTTGCACATCGAGGACATATTGCCCAATATCGTCCACAAAATAATAAACCTTAAATAGAGTATTGCACAACAAAGGGGTTGGAACTTAAAAAGTGGCTACTATTTATTTACAGCTGATACAAAGACGAGTTTTACTGTCCTTCAAAGTAGTCTCCAAATTTTGTACAGCCTGTTGTGAGCAATGTGGAAGTCGTAGAATACCTTTAGCAATGTCTGTTGTGTCGATAGTTTGACCACTCCAGTCCAACTATCGACTTCGATAATGCTGGTGACTACTTTGAAGCACAGTAAAACTTGGTAACATGTATCTCCTTTGTAACGTAACTCCATGGCACGACAGTCCACAAGGGACCTTAGCCTACCGCCCGGCCGCTGCATCCCCCATCTCGACCCGAAGGCGTCATGAATGGGATGCTGTGCTGGAGGGTGAGACGTGATCAACGCCCCGAGTCTCTCCCGGCCGGTTGGTGCGTCTTCTCGACCTGGTGCCACTACTTCTCAATCAAGTAGCTCCTCAATTAGCCCCCCCAGGGACCTCACGAGGCTGCCTGAGTGCACCCCGAACCAGTTCTCTCAGCGAGGGAAAATTCCAAACGCCGGTACCGGAAATCGAACTCAGGTCTACCGCTTACCACTATCAGTTGTAAATAAATAGTTGCTACTCATGGATGTTTGTGGTAAGTTTCTGTGTTCATTCACCCCTGATGACCAATTACGTTCCGCCTGTAGGCGTTTAACCCTTCGTTACTCGCGTGTCACCCAGGGTATTTTCCTTCATTGCTGTAGTTTTCAGAATGTATTTACAGGTGTGCGGGCTCAGGTACCTTTAAGGAATGCATTGATAGCAATATCTCTCTTCTTCAATTGTCTTGCAGTGTGTAGCTGTTTCAGGTGTACTTTTTGGGTGACGTGCAAAGTGTTGGTAACTATACCTAATACATATTAGTGTCTATGTTGCACATTTAGGCAATGCTTGTGTTATATATTATGACTTTATGTGTGTTTTAAAAGATCTAGAACTTTATCTCGTTATCTATATTTGCACTAATTTCTAGAAAACTATGTTTTATTCGCAGTACTATCACCACCACCACCTTCAATATAATAACAATAATGGTAGTGATAGTGATAGTGATAGTGATGGTGATGGTGATGATGATGACGATGACGATGATAATAATAATAATAATAATGATGATAATAATAATAATAATAATAACAACAACAAAAGTTGTTATTTGCAGACATGTTTGCTGCTAAGAATAGAAGCACTGAGAGGAACTCTGATCCTGACATCTGATTGCATTGGTCTGATAAGATAAGTGAAGATGAGGCAGATATTATTTCTAATATTTCTTGGAAACTGATTAACCTACAAATTGAACGCAGGTCTAAAATTCCGCAAATTCTTACAAATATTCGATGACGTGCCCAAAAATTGATTGATTTTCAAGAACCAGCTGTGTAATACTGTAAACAAAGACAAGTATTCTGGGACGTTGTTATGCTTCTAGAAGTTCAAAAGAGAAATAAACTAGGAAATAGTGTATAAAGTGTTCTAAATGAGCTTGCTCTAGCCACTTGACAGACGTGTACGTGAATTGTCTGTAAGAAATAGGAAATAAGAAGAAATAAGCTGAAGGTCAGTGAAATATGAGTGGAATTATAATAAGGATATACAATACGTGGGAGTTTAAAGAAAATAGATCTCCTGCAGTATATTTCCAAGGAAATGTGAACATCTAAGCTCAGTTTCAAACAGAAAATGTGATATATACTTAATTTTGTAACTCTATATATCTACATATGTATTATAAATCAGATCCAGAAGACCGTATCAACCGCCCAGGAGGGACTCGAGGCGCTGATCACTTCTCACCCTCCAGCTCTGCACCCCATTCGTGACGTCTTCGGGCCGAGATGGGGGATGCAGCGGCCGGGCGGTAGGCGAAGGTCCCTTGTGGAATGTTGTGCCATGATGTAAAGCTTATTATTATGAGTATATGTTTCATTTTACATACATTTTCTTTTTTACATATATAAGTAAAATTCGATTCATTATATGCCACAGAGCCATCTTTATTAACAAAATATTGAAAAATTATGTTTACAGTAAGAATGAAAAATGGGTGAAACTTGTCCCCACGCGAGTTAACACGTTACAGTAAGGATGCCGGTCCACATGTCCGCGCTCGCTAAAGAGCCAACCTTTTGGGCTTCTAGGCGCAGAGGATCGTGGGCTCGAGTCCCGCCTTGGGCAAGGGTTTATGTGTGTGTAAATGTATATATGTCTGTGTATATGAAACTAAAACAAAACGTAAGTAATTAGGTCAACAAAGAAAATGTAGAACACTGAGAATATAGCAAAGTAGAAATGGAATTCAGTGCCGGAGTCCTGACAAGTCTCCAGAACTGTATTCCTTTTTTTTTTGGAAAAAAAGGTTAAATAAAAAAATAAATAACAAAAACTCTTTTCCGTTCTTAAGGCGGCCCAGCTTGCGAAGTCTCCAACCGTTTCGTCACAGCACGAAGAGAGAGTGAATGCTAATTGGAGTTTAAAAATATTTTATCGAAAAAACAGCAAAATTCTTTACCAGGAAGAGAAAGAAAAAGCTGAACATTAAAGCAGCGTAATCAGCACCAATAGCAAGCAGCGCAGCGCTTAGAAGTACTTTGATGGCGTTATTAGCTCCGGGTATATGAAACATGATGCACCTTGTTTATTTTTCCTTGAAGCCTTTGATATTAATTACCTGGTGCTCGTTATTCTGCTCCAGCGAGGCAAGTCCATGTTACAGAAATGTGTACTATTTAGAGGCAGCGTGACAAGGTAAAAGGCAATTTGCAATAACCAATGCCGTGTATACATAAACGATTGTATTGCATAGCCCAGGGGCACGGTATGTGTGCCGCTCCCCTCGCCCTCCCACTAAATGTTACCCGCAACGCAGACAGCCACTTATTTTCAATTGTATGAGATTTGTGCTCAGCAAAACACTACCTACATTTGTACACAGCATCAGAGTCGTGTTTGTGTTGCGTGAACAACGCTCCGATATACCTATAGGTGTTTTAGTGAGCGTAATAAATGTACGCAAAACAATAAGGTGAAGTTGTCTTATGTCTCCAGGTATAGTCTGGAAACCACGAACAGACAGAATCACTGGAAAATTCTGTGTTGCATAGTCTATTGTTTTGTTTGTGGAAATTACCTATTGCAGTAGTGGCAATGGTTCTGGAAACTTTTTGTATTTCACCCAGGAATTTGCTACCGAGATTTCACCGGAAATACATGTTTTGAGGACCCCGAATAAAATCATTTTTAGAAAAAGCTAGGCGTGTGTCACTGTTTCTTTTTTATAGTCTTTAACGCCCGCTCTTACTGTTAGGGCACCGCAAGCGATTACACTGATGATACATGAAGATGGAGCCCCGGTGGAATGTGATGACGGGGGAAACCGGAGAAACCCGCCCCGGCGCCACTCTGTCCACCAAAAATCTCACATGCGGTCGCTTGGGATCGAACCCGGGCCGTCTAGCCGAAAGGCCTGACCACTCAGCCACTGCGCGGCCATCCCTCTGTGTGTGTGTGTGTGTGTGTGTGTGTGTGTGTGTGTGTGTGTGTGGACAGCATAACTCAAAAACCAAAAGTCCGTTAAATACCAAAATTGTTATTTAGGTTTAGCCACATTCAAAGACGCAACACGAAAGTTTTCAGGAGAATCCCTTTACCCCAAACTACCTTCACAATTTTCAAAAATGTGTTTGTTTGTTTTTCAAAAATAGCTCCTACGATTTTGATTAAAATGTCGCATATTAAAGATGTTTAGATGATAAAATATATATCTTGAACTTTCTAGAAATAGTTTCTGAAGTCCTCTTCTTTCTTTATGACTTTCTTATAACTGGTAAACCGCAAGATATAGTAAAAAAAACTTACTACAAAATCATGTATATCTAGTCAAAACACGCTATTTATGTCCTATAAGTTTCTGTTGGGGAGCTAATAATTTTCGAGATATTTCTTGTTATTCTTTTTATTTTAAAAAAACAACAAGGAAGTCGTCCGTGTTTCTTTTGTTTTACTCCTAGCTTTGCAAAGAAGCGGAATTCAATGACAATCACATAGCAACAGTTTTTGAAACACATGACTATCGTTTTAGCCTTGTTAATGCTTATAAGGAGCTAAGTAATAAGACCATTCAGCTAAAGTACACCTCGATTGGCATGAAGCAGGAAGAATATTTTGTGAGAAGTTTGTTTGCAGAGAAAGATATGTGAATGGAGCACATGAGATTTACTTTGTTATAGTTACTCTCATTCAGGATCATTCTTATCTGCAAATTTAGCCAGGAAGTGTTTCTGTAGTACAATAACGAACCATTTACCATAAAGTAGAGCTAATTTGAGTCTTAATGGATTACTTTTACCCACATTTATAAAATATACTTTTTTCTATAAATATACACACACAAATGTTTTATATTATATTGTAATCAATGTGAAAATTGGATTTATTGCTCTCATATTACATAGAAGAGCTCAATATTTGAAGAAATCTATTATTTTGGAGAGAATGGAAAGCCAGCACCGTGAACACCATAATCTTAAAACTAACAGATTTCCCGAATTTTGGGCCCCCTATTTTACGAGAATTCATTGTATTTCATGTTGAATACAACATAAAATACGTCTCCGAATAGATTTGAGTCATTTTACGAAAACCATAATCCTTCACATAATATTTCAATGTATGAAAATCTTGTGTGCTACATGAACGTTACGGCCGCGCCGTGGCCGAGTGGTTAGACCGCTCGCCTCTCATCTAGACGGCATGGGTTCGATCCCAAGTGACCGCATGTGAGATTTGTGGTGGAAAAAGCGGCGCTGGGGCGGGTTTTCTCCGGGTACTCCGGTTTCCCCCGCCATCTCATTCCACCGGTGATCCATCATCATTCATGTATCATCGGTGTCACCGCCTGCGGTGCCATAAGTAGTTAAAGTGGACGTTAAACACTACCAAAAAAAAATACATGAAAGTTATCCTAATGACTGTAAAAAAGCCTCAGTCAGCCAGCTGGGCCAAAACCGGATCAACAGTGTAAGAGGAGAGAACTTCGCGTCTTTCAGGCGTTTGGAAAACCATTCGTTTCCGTGGTGGGTAATTGGAAGGCAAATGAACTTAGTAAACTAGTGGCTTGGGAACCGAAAAAATAAAAATATGATATATTACATAGATGACTATTTCTACCCATATGACTATTTTCAAAAATACTTCTGTTACATACTTCCTTGTAGATGAGCAGGAATGAGAGAATACACTAGGCTAAAGCAATAGTCAAATCCTTTATGAGCTGGTCACCATGTGATGCATTGACAATCCGTTGTCTTTGCTTGACGACAAAAATGAAAAAGAAATAAGGATTTTTCATTTGAATATTTTAAAATTGAAAACAAATTGTATTTTAACGAAATCTGAATACCTCTTATGCAAAACTGATCCAGGATGAACAGGACTTCAGAGGCTATTCCCAGAATATTCAAGATATACATTTCATCTACTGTAAGAATATCTTAAACGTTTTATATTTTAATTAAAATCGTTAGCCTTCTTTAAGTACATCAAAATGTTGTAACTGGGATAGCGGTTTTCTTGGAAATCTTCGTGTTGTATACTTTTAAAAATCTAGGCTTGAATATTAAGCTCGGTATTTAAACGAACTTTCATTTTTGAGCTATGTTGCTCGTAGATGTACATCCACACACATAAATAGGGAACTTTTTCCAAAAAAAAAATCTTTTTATTCAGGATCCCAAAACAAGTATTTGTTGTGTTATTATGGTATTACATTTTTGAGTAGAGAGTAGAGAAAGAAAAATGCATCTAATATGTATTTTTTTTACATATACAGATTTTAAATAATAAATAGGTAGGAAACATGATGTTTATAAGGCTAATTTAAACCTTTAATTCAGTGCCTCAGTATAACCAACTAACCAGAATAGTTATGGTTACCATGAGGCATAGGAACTAAAGCCAAGATCGAAGAAATAAGCTGAGTTGTCACTGAACTAAGGACAAGGGCGCTCCCATTCCGCGGACGCGTTTTTACTGCTCGGCTAAGGGATCAGGCGTATTGACATTGAGTGATAGAGCGCTGCGTACGCTGCTTATCTGTTTACTAGAACAGCAAAATACTAGTAACTCGGCGTACAGTAAATAAGAGAAGCTAAAAACAGACACCCTGGAACTGGATGTTACGTAATTAGTTATTCGTAACTTTAACTACATAGATATGTAATAACAAAATGTAATAACAAAAACAACAATTACTTGCTTTCTGCGATGCCTTCTCTTTAGAAATAATGAATGACAAGTACGGTGAGGATCGAGAGGGAGAACTCACTTTCATAAATGAAAATGGGGGTAGTGTAATAGATTTTATTTTAATAAGTCAGGGTTTAGTTGGCAGAATTAGAAATTTTTGGGTGGGGGATCGTATCGAGTCACATCACTGTCCGGTTGTCCTGGAACTGAATATAGAGACGGCCATAGTGTCGCATGCACCTGAAGAGGGGCAGGGGGACGAAGGGAGATTCATTAGTAAATTTATATGGAAACCGATAGAAAAAGAAGTATTTGTTGATAAATTAGAAAGAAGATTAGGGGAAAGGAACGCAGACACAGCGGAGGAACTAACGCATATAATAGCAACGGCTGCGGGACAATGAAAGTCCAAATGCATGGTAAGGTAAAACGATTCAATGGTTGGTATGACTAGCAATGCAGAGCTGTAAAGAAACAAGCAGAGGAGGCTCTGTCAAAATTCAGAAGGGAATTTTTTTACAAAAAAGCGAAGGGAGTATAAACAGCTCATACGGGAAAAGAGAACTATGTGGCAAGACAAAATTACTCAGAAAATTAGTAATATGTTAACACGGGGGGATAACGCTGAGATGTGGCAAGTAGTAAAACAATTAAGAGGCAACCGTCAGGCGCCCAACGAAATTTCTCCCAGAAAATGGGCAATGCATTTTATGGGAATATTCAAGTAAGGTGAAAGGGAAGGAATTTTTATAAAGGAAGTGCAAATTTTGGGAAATCTTGAGATCCCAATACTGGACGAAGAAATATCAGCACGAGAAATAGCACAGGCGCTGAGGAGCCTGAAGGAAGGCAAAGCTCCAGGGTTGGATGGGCTGCCCCCGGAAGTTTTTAAAGCCGCAGCCAATGTTAATGAGTTTGGTAGGAGTATGCTCCAGATATGTAACAGATGTTTATTGAGGGGAATTACCCTACCTGTTGGGGAAATGGCATTATTCATCCCATTTATAAAGGGAAGGGAACTACTGGAAATCCGGATAACTATAGGGGGGTTACTCTTTTGCCAATTATGGAGAAAATTTATTGTAGAGTTTTATATAACCGAATAAAGGACTGGGAATCTAAATTTGGCAAACTTTCAAAATTTCAAATGGGTTTCAGAGAAGGACACAGTACCATAGATGCCGCTTTTATATTAGACACTTTACTTAGACTGTTAGTTAAGCGGGGAAAGCTTCATTGTGCTTTTGTGGACTTTAAGAAGGCATTTGACTCTATCAATCGAAATGCATTATGGTACAAACTAGGCAGAAAGGGGTTATCAAGTAAAATGGTTAGAGCATTGCAGGCAATATATCAAAATGTCCAATTCTGTGTGAAGTACGACAGAAACAGAGTGTCCGAGAGCTGCCGAAGCTATAGGGGAGTGAGGCAGGGTTGTATTTTATCTCCCTTGCTATTTAATCTCTTTGTGGATGATATTACTGATACAATGATAGCAGAGAATATTCAAGCGCCAGTAGTAGCGGATTTGCAGATCCCAACACTGTTATACGCAGACGATTTAGTATTGTGCTCTACGACAGTAAACGGATTGCAACGAGGACTGGACAAACTTAAGAAGTATTGCGATGAATGGCTACTTACAGTTAATGTGAATAAGACTAAGGCAATGACTTTCAAAAAGGGTTGTGTTTATAGCAGGGAGGAGACTTGGACATATGCAGGACAGATACTGGACAATGTTAAATTTTTTGTGTACTTAGGACTCACATTTACAATGAACGGAAAATGGACAAAACACTTTGACATTGCGAAACACAAGGCAAGGGTGAAAGCGGCGGAAGCTCTCCGGATACGCTGCAGAATTCCGAATATCTCCATAACCTTAATGGAAACTGTATACGGAGCGACAGTTAGATCCACGATGACATACGGAGGAGAAATATGGGGGTGGGAACAAACAGGAAATCTGGATCAAGTGAGGACCCAATTTTTGAAAGGAATTCTGGGTGTAGGGAGGGGTACGGCAAACTGCGGAATAATGAGGGAATTCGGGGCACATAGAGAAACGATGGAGTGCAAAATCAGAGCAGTTAAATATTGGATGAGAATCGTTCACGGAAACCAATCTCTAATTAGGGCAGTCTGCTACCGTGAACATTTGCGAATGGAAGGTAATTTGACGTGGGCGTCAAAATTAAAGAAAGGGTTGGAAACCATTGGGATGGGAGACATTTGGATGGCGGGGCAGGAAAACAGGCGAAGTATTTGGAGAAAAATTAAGAAACGTCTCTGTGATATTGACAGACAGCAAATAATTGCGCAATGCACAGAGAAGCTGTCATTAGAAGTACAGTCTGGGCTGAAATCGGAGTGGGGTATGGAGCAATACATCAAAACAGGTACCAAACTCATTAGAGAGGGGCTCGCGTGGATTAGACTAGGAGCATGGAGGAGCACGAAAATTTCTGACGAGAATGGTACGAGAATCTGTCCCATTTGCGAGGAGGAAGAGTCGTGGACTCACATCTTGGCAAGATGTAGGGGTACGGAGGAATGGCGGGAAAAATATTTGCCGCGATTTTTTACCACTGCGAATGTAGGGATAGAAGCATGTTGGGCGTTACTGGCAGGCACGGAAAACATGGACGGGCTAGGTAAATTTATACTTAAGGCAAGACAGCTGAGATCTGAGGAGGCTGCCAACAGGGAAGGGGGGGGGATAAGATCAACTAAACAAAAGTGACTACAATGTTCTACATACATATATGTTATGTCATACTTAGGTCACTGTTGTGCTAGGGTTGTATATATTATGTGTATATATGTCTTTTAAGTGTAATTATCTATTATAAGAGGGTGCATTTATGAAGGTGTACTCTGTGCTGTAAATTTAAATTGCAATATTTTAATATTTTGTATCTTTATTTTCGGATTCACTCTTAATTTTATTGTTGTTTAATATTGCTTTTGACTGTGTATTTCCTTTGTGTTTTTATTTTCGTGTTTACTCTTTTGATTCTTTGTTGTGGTTGTTGTTTTAATATTGCTTGTAATGTGTATTACAAAAGCACGTACGGTCTGTGGACCCGTGCGACTGTTGAAATTCTATGTATGATATTGCTATGTTAATAAATACACTTATTCATTCATTCAACAAAAACAACCTCAATGATGGTAAAAGCTTTAGATATCTACGTCACTATTTATTACAACACATTTCATGAGAATGAAAGCAACATTATTTTTTTTTCTGCAATTTCAATAACCAAAAATGAAGTAAAACAAACCAAAGAAAACATACTAGTCACTACCCTTTTATTATTTAGTTACAGATTTTGTAACTATACGAAATTCACGATTATGGGATTAGTTTTCTGAGGGCGATCAAAATGTACACTTAGAATAATTTTAGGGATGAGATGTACTCAAGTAGTAAAGGCGTATGTGAAATATTTAATAAGCATTGTCGTTGAACTTTCACTAAAAGATGACTAACTGCTTCACTGTCATTATCACTATCTACTATTACTAAAAATTATCAAACTGTCTACTTCTGGTTCCAAAAATCCATACTCTTCAACATAATCATCAGCAATTATTTTCATTTTCTCAGTTGCTAACCTCTTAACATTGTTTATCATTATCATTACTATGTTAATAAATATTAATATAATATTATTATATTATTCAGTTATGAACGACGTAAACATCATAGATATAGCGCATATTTTCCGATACGCCTTTTTGCTTTGTTAAATAGTACCTGCCTATCACTGAACCTTTGCCTCTCCTTGTTTTGTATTTTTTGTGGTGTAACGGTTCATGTGTAGATAACTTGAGGCCAACTACTTAAGTATTTTATGTCTGTTATCAGGAAACGGAGGAGAAATTTGACACGTAATTCCGCATTAAGGCATAGGAAACCTTCCGAGGACTGAGCGACGACAATGAGGGCCATCTTATCCAAACCGGTAGGCTAGGACGCAGGCGGAGTCGCTGCACATATAGTATTCAGACACCGGCGAGACCTCCGCACAGATCTACCGTTACCCTGGGAGTCGCCCTCCGTGGTGTAGTGGTTACCATGCTAACTTCAAACCCGGCTGAGGACGATGGATTTTTTCGGGTGTAAAAATCCTTAGCATGGCTTCCATCGGAAGGGAAGTAAAGACGTTGGTCCCGTGTCGTAGATTTACGGCACGTAAGAGAACCTCAAGTCTGATAGAGAGGCCTCTGAGCAAAATTAAGCGGTCTTTCACGCCCAATTTGGAATGGGACGCTGAGAACCACAGCAGTTAAAGATCGTCCATAAATAACACGCCATTTCCATTTTTTACCCAGGGAAACTTCTCGCCCACCGTCCACTCGCCTGATCCTTCACACTGACACATAACGAAGTAAAACGTAAGGAATTGAGGTATGGAAAATTCATGGCAATGTATAATTCACCTCAGAATTTGCCTGCTAACCAGGAATAACCGCAAAAAAAAGGTCCCAAGCTCAGAGTGACCGGTTCAACGGGACCTCACGAACATGACCATACAAATGCTAACGCGAAGTCATCTTGCTCCGTACGTAAATGAGATACATATTATTAATGCATTCTAATGGTAGATGTGGTGTGTTATGTACCTACGGCGTTATATAGGTTCACAATGGTTCTTCTTGAATGGAAGTATAAGCCGCAGGTAAGGTAGCCAAACAATTAGGCTGTTTGGATTCAGGGTAAGCATTTCAACAAAATTATATGAATTCTAAAATGTAAGAAGATACATTATTTTACACACTTGGTACACTTCATCTACTAATTAACTGAAGGTATAGATGGGTAGGCGCAAACTTATTAGTAAGCACTCCCAAATCTAAACCTTATTTTCCCTCAAAACGTTTCCAACATTTTTCCGTACTCAGAATGTTCCATAAGATGTAATTTCTCACTAATTTGTTTCAAAAGGTTTATACTTTCCCTCAAAGACAGATTAAAGAAAATGGTCACATTTCCTTTTCAAAAAATTGTCCTAATTTTGAAATAATTTATTATTACGTTTTGAAAAATCAAGGGTTTTGGAGAGTACGAAAAGCAATAATTTTATACCACTAAATAGGGTCACTATAACAATAAAACATGATAGATCTGTTTATGAACATATTTACCTAAAACTGATAGTAATAATAATAATAATAATAAAACTTAAAAAGAGTATATCAATTGATAACGATGAAAATGTTTGCAAATATCTATAGCTATTTTAAAAATGTAGAGAAAGGTTGTTCAATGCAAGTGTTAAAGTAACCCCCAAGTGAAAACTTTCCGAAGAAATATTCAAAGTGGAATGCTGTTATTTCATTAGCAGTATGTAATATATAATTATGGAAAAACAACTTAAATCTAAACGTTACAAGCTTTGGCATGTCATACTGCAAAGTCATGCATAGCAACGGTTAGCCTGTTTGCAGTGAAGTGTATGACAGATAAGTTATTCATCCCTGCCGCACCCTCTCTGGACCTTACACATCGTTAGTGTGTAAGTTCGGTTTATCTTAACCTGCCCAGCATTTAGGAAACCTCTCTGCCTATGCAGAGGTTGGTCCAAGTGGACTTAGCGTTCTTGGATTGGCCTGGGCGAAGCAAACCTGCCGAGGAACTAGATGCAGGGCCAGAGCTAGGAAGTTCATACCGTTCGGCGTTCCGTATATAAGTTGTAACCGACCGTCTCGCCGCACCAAAATAAATCATTAATAAGAAAGTACGTTGGAGAGGTAAGCAACCTGTTGTCAAGTAAACAGTACTACTTCCAGAGAACAAAAATGACTTACTAGTCATTCGTAAAAGCACACCTATTTAGGTCATTAATTATGTACAACATTCAAATTGTTACCTATATAAGACTGACTCTGGCTGATTTCCTCTTTATAGATGTACATTATGAAAACACACAATTAATTATAACACGGATTGTAATATTTACTGATCGAATGTAAGATAAAATAAAAATAATAAAATTAATTTCTTGTATATCTTCAGACTCTTACTAGGGAAAACGAAAACAGGAATTAAACTAAATCTTTACCCATCTGCAGCCGTATTACCGAAAACTAAATGTACTTCTGAAACCTTTCAAATGAAAATCTTATTGAACGTTCCGACAAGCAAAATGAATAATGTAAAAAAGTTCGTTCCACTTCGCATGGTGTTATCGGGGCATATTTGAAATGTATTTATCAGTTCCGTGTCAGTATCACCAAGCAAATGGCATTTGATGGGATCTAAAAGTGCAGCTTGTATACGATACATCACACTGAACACTCCATTCTTTTCAATTACACTTTTTATTTTCATCTATATTTAAGGTAGGATGCTCGTGGATTGGTACATCAGTTTTGACTGCTCTTCTACATGCCGCACAGATTCAGTTCAGCTCCATACTTCTGCACCGTGACAGTGTGATTGTTGTAGGTAACTTTTTGAACAAATTTGCAATCAATAATATATTTCTGTAAGCTGTTCTGCTGACAATTTCAATATTAGAACTGCCATTGGTTTCTAAATAAGTACGCTGCCAGAAAACTAATTATGGTTGTAAAACAAATTAATTTTGCTCACACTTGAGCAGAACAAAGATGTTATTCGAACGCCTTCTTTCCTACCGTTGTGGTTCTGTGTTGTTTTGCAGTAATGCACTCTAAATTGACATTTGCTCGCGCAGGAAGCGCCGCATGGTTTTGCCAAGCTCTTGTTCTTACTCTGCATGAATAAATTGGTATACGATCTTCCTAGCTCTGTGCAGGAGGTATAAATCCCAGAATTGTACATTTCTATTACCCATATTAAACTGTAAAATGGATCACTGTGTCTTTGATCGTAAGTTAACACGTCAGAGACAGATCTAAAAGCCATCGTCTAATAAGCATCCCAATAAGCAATGCTCGAGTGTCATGATTTTGGTATAAAGGTTCTCAAGTATGCTACCCATCTCCTCTTTCTTGGTTCATTCCCATTCTGGGGCACCTTTTACTTTAGAAGTATTGAATATAGCCCAAAAATATGATATCGAGATCCCACTAAAGATGTCCCTTTGAGGTCCCTTGTATCAAAGAGAAACACTTTTAGAAAATGTTGTATTAGCGTGTCTGTGTTTGTATACAGAACAGCACAACTCTAAAAGGAAATGTTGGGTAAACACCAAACTTGATGTTTAATATCAGTATCTTTAAAATATGCGAAACGACTATTTTCAAGAAAATCCCTTATTCCATCTGCCATTCGGAGGACGATGGATTCTTTCGGGCGTAAAAATCCTTAGCATGACTTCCTTCGGAAGGGAAGTAGAGCCGTTGGTCCGCTGTCGAAGATTTACGGCACGTAAAAGAAGCTTAAGTCTGATAAAAGAGGCCTCTGAGCAAAATTCATTTGTCTTTCACTCCCCAATATAGAATGGTACGCTGAGAACCACAGCAGTTAAAGAGCGTCCTTAAATAAAAGTCCATTTCCATTCCCGTAAAATGTACTCCACCCTTCCACATATCGTCTACTAACATGGGCGCCCCACGAGGCCGCACAATAACACACGGTTATCCTATGGAGGGGTTTTCAGTGGGTATTCTGAGGAAGAGAGGCGAACACCTATATCCCCTCAGTCATTGCACTCCGGCTGCAGTTCAATGTAGTAATCGTTTTCCCCACTACTTCTTTCTTTGATAGTGTTAACGCCCACTTTTACTGCAAATAGCACCGCAGGCGATGACACTGATGAAACATGGAATGAAGATGGAGTACCGGTGGAATGCGATGGTGGGAGAAACCGGAGAAAATTCACCCCTGCGTCGCTTTGTCCACCACAAATCCCACATGCGATCGCTTGGGTTCAAACGGAGAGACGAGTGGTCTAACCACTCGGCCACGGCGCGGTCCGCTAACTACTGCGTCTAGCACAACTCGCACACCTCCGAACTGCATTAACGTGAATTATAAATGAGGAATCGAGGGACCGATTCAGTCGCAAAATGTCATTTACACAATAAATGGCTTTATATGTGTTGAATTAGTAGGTATTCATTTAACTTACACCGCAACTGGGGATTCTGCCAATTCTGAGAGTGAAAGGATGTGTCACAAATTCCCTTAATTCCCGATTTGAAGTTTTGTCTCTCTATCTTTCTTTTTTTTTTTTTTTTTTTTTTTTTTTAATTGTTAAGGCTTAATTTTATTTTTCCATCTTTATGAGAGGAATGAGGACGATTTTGCCATTTAAAGAACGGAAGTGCAAATCTTTGCATGTTGTTTGAGTTATTTGTTCAATAAAATCAAATTTGAATGAAACATGATAATGTAATTGTGTTCAATGCTTTAAGTTGACCCCTGAATAAATTGTGAATCCTTATTGTGTGTGAATAAGTTTGTGTGTATGCGTGTACTGTCAGAGGAAATTTCGCACTACAGCCAGTGGCTTATCCTAAGATCAGACCCCAAGAGATTAGAATGGGATGAGAGTAATTTCAAAGGACGACCGAAACCGGACAGCGGGGAAGTGTCACCGTAGAGCAACGGTTCCCAACCAGTGTGCCCCGGCACCCTAGGGTGCCGTGTGATTGGCTAAGGGGTGCCGCGAGATATTGAGATAAACAAAAAAAATATCTTCTACTGAAGCCTTAAGTCTTGTAAGGTCTTGAAATAAAATAAGTCAAATCAATTACTCTCATGCACGGCAGATGGTGATAGTGGTCGATTCATTTCAATAATTCAGTTATACTAGTATCCCACAGATGGCATTACAGCTATACCCTGCCGAACATTCCCGAGACTACTAGCTTCCTCACGAACATTCCCGAGACTTCGACAGATTGAATATATAAAAGTGTACGCCGCTTGGCGCTTTCAGTTGTCTTCCTCGCGTTGATTCACAGTGTTTAGCTATGGATACGTTCATTGTTAAACGTAAATGCCAGGACAGTGAAAGTGAACAGTCGGCTCCTACTGCTTGCTTTAAGAAGCCAAATCTTACAGTTTCTCCCGGACCGTCGAATTCACCACATAAACAAGACAAACGGAAGAAAAGAACATACCAGGACAGTTACTTAGCGTATGGATTTAAGTGGAATAACAGCGAGGAAAACCCTATCCCTGTGTGTTTAGTTTGTGGCGAAACACTTAGCAACGAGGCCATGGTACCTATTAAACTGAAGCGGCATCTTACAACAAAGCATCCTAGTGTGCCACAGGAAAGTGCAATGTATTTTTCGCTTATATTAGAAGGGGAGAAGAAAACAGCTGTGCGAATGGTAAAGAGAATGACCATAGGTGATACTGCTCTTGAAGCCTCATTTAAAGTAGTAAAACTGATAGCTAAAAAAAAGAAACCTCATACTCTTGGAGAGGAAATCATTGGCCCTGCATGTCAAGTTATAGTTTCAACAATACTTGGCGAAGGAGCAGCTAGTCAAATTTCGAAAGTTCCTCTGTCCAACAACACAATTAGCCGCAGGATATCTGAAATGTCATGCAATATCAACGAACAAGTCACGGAGAAAATAAAAACTTATAGAACATTTGCTTTACAAGTAGATGAGAGTCTCGATATTGGTGACAAACCGCAACTCCTTGGTTTTATCAGATATATTGATGAAAAAGATATTAGTGAACAGTTTCTGTTCTGTATACCGCTGGAGACTACAACCATAGGCCATGATATTTTCGTTTCTATTAATTCCTATCTCAATGACCATGATCTTTCATGGAAAGACTGTTGTGGTATATGCACAGATGGTGCACCATCAATGTCTGGGAAAATTAAAGGTTTTACTGCCAGAGCTCTCAATGAAAATCCATCCATTATTATAACTCACTGTTTTCTGCATAGAGAGGCATTAGTCGTGAAAGCGTGATATGAAGATTTTGCTGAAGTGTTTAACCAAGTTGTGAAAATAGTGAACTATATGAGGTCTCGGCCTTTAAAGTGCAGAATTTTTGAACAGTTATGTCGCGCAACGGATGCAGCTCATACCTCTTTGTTACTTCACACAGAAGTAAGGTGGTTGTCGCGGGGTCGTGTATTGAACCGCTTTCTCGAACTTAAAGAACAGCTAAAAACTTTTTTTAAGGATGAAAATCAAGACTCATTTCATGAGCTCTTACTAAGTGATTCTTGGTGTTTTGAACTGTCGTATCTGGCAGATATGTTTCATAAGCTGAATGAACTGCATGTTTCGATGCAGGGTCGACATGAAACAATAATCTTTTCAACCAATAAAATGAAAGGTTTTAAAAGAAAACTTAGTTCTTGGAAGTCTGCAGTTCAAAAAGGAGATTTGTCAAACTTTCCATCTCTTCTTAATGTGGCAGGAAATAAAGATCTGGGTAAACTGAAAGACCGCATTTGTGATCACTTATCAAGATTGCAAGATGCAATAGATGCGTACTTTACAACTATTTCCACTACGAATCTCGACTGGGTTGTCTCACCATTTGATTTCGTATATAGTGCAGAGGAAATAGATTTCACTGCTTGCGAACAAGATGAATTTATTGATCTTTGCGCTGATTCCACACTCAAAGGTAAGTTCACCAAGAGTGAGGCGTCGGTGGCTAGTTTTTGGCTTCAACGGAGAGAGGATTACCCTAACCTAATGAAGAAAGCAATTAACGCACTTTTGCCCTTTTCAACATCCTATCTATGCGAGCAAGCCTTCTCTGCTATGGTGACAATAAAATGCAAAGCAAGAAATAGACTGAATAACCTTGAGGATGATTTGCGTGTTTCACTGTCAACTGTAAGACCCGACATCACATATCACAAGTTTCACATTAATCATTAATCGAACAAAATTTATTGGTGTATTTTTACTCAGTGATTGTAGTAAAGTTTACTGTATTATATTATGGTGTACGTTATTATTATATAATATTTCAATAAATTAACATATTAAGCTTAATTTTCTTTTAATGCAAGGAAGGGTGCCACTAGTGTTTAATGTTATTCCCAAGGGTGCCGTGAACTTCAAAAGGTTGGGAAACACTGCCGTAGAGTCTCTAACATATTCCAAGTAGTTATTTATTTCGACGCGGAGAACGTTAAAAGCCCGCGCCCCAGCTCTGACCAAAATCCTTGAGTCCACAGACAGCTTCCAACGCCATCCCGCCGCCATGAGCTGTATTTCTAGAGCGCAGGCACCACCAGTGCATTCCTCGCCGGCACTTACAGCCCTGAAAGAGACCGGTTGGATGGAATGGAGATGAAATGAAGGGACTGAAGTACGGGGGAATCAAGAAACTTCCCCATCATTTGCCTAGTGACCTAGGAAAAAAGCCGAAATAAACATGGGCCACAGAAGTACGCCACGGGACTCGGTCCTACGACCTCACGAATATCAGTCACAGACCAAACGTCTGAACCACCTGGCTTGGAAAAACATTTAGTTTAGTTACGTAATTTGAAGTTTTAGAGCGATCGATATTCTTCACTCACATCACACCACCTATAGTTAGGCAGGGAGGACGGAGGGCTGAGGATTATCAACAGCTATCCTAAATATATTGTGAAATCTTCATCATGAATATAACTTTAGAAAATAGCGAGGATAAAGGATTACAAAGTTTGGACCATCGCATTGTCCTCAAATGCTGAGCAAAATATTTTTATTTATTTACCTCCAAACCTGTATATGTTAAGTATCAGCTACGTTTTAACTATGAAAGTCAAAATTTCGAACAATGTAAAGGGCCTTCAGCCCCAAGTCCCCTTAAAGGCGAAAGCATCTTAGGAGGAGCTACCAGCGATATAGCCTTGGTTGCTGGGTTCAATATTTTTTAATTGCGGCAAGGCGAGTTGGTATAAGCGATCTAGTCTCTGCATAAGGCGAGCCAAGCAAATTTTCGCCACGACCTGCGCCCAACAGATTGGGAACGCAAAGCTTCTGCCCCATTTGCTTAAATGTGTACTCGCAAACAAAGTTAGCAGCTGGCCATGCATGCTGCTTGCTCAACATAAACACTGGAATAAAATTAGCCCAGAGCTCTGCCTCAGTCCCTCTGACCAGACATCGCGCGAACACCGGAATTTGTAATTCTGTTTGCGGAACAGCAGAATATAATTCGTCATTTAAAAACATATCGCTAGGTTGCGGGTGTTCAGAAGAACTCATGACCGAGCAAATGAATTCGCACGGCTAATGTCAGCTGCAGACTCGCACCAGGTCGTTAGGGGAGGAAAACCACGCACCTCTCCAACACAATCTCTTTAGTGCCTGAAACAACCACGAGTGTTTATTGTCGAGCTTTAAAAGCTTTCATTCGGCGAATGTGTCTGACTTCGATCGCTTGCCAGACAAGTAGATTCTGCTTATTCTTTCAACAGAATGCTACTGATTTACTGCTATGAATTAATACAAATTCATTGCGTAAGAGAATTCTTGAGAACCTTTTACTTTCTCTAGCACGTATTTACAATATACATATTGTATTTCACCCAACATTTTAATACCAGATTTCACCAGACATATTTTTTTGGACACCCTGAACCGAAAAAGAAAAAAATAATATTTATAAAAGCCCTCCCTCTCTCTATCTGTCTGTTAAATACCAACGTTCAGCATCTTTCAAGGAAGCGACATGAACATTTTCAGGAAAATCCCCCACCCTTAACTACTCTTTACATGGGACACTTTTCTAAATTTGTTATTTTCTTAGAACTGGCTCCAACGATTTTGATTGAAATACCATACGTGTAAGATATTTTTATGATAATTAAATGTATATCTTGAATTTTCTGGGAATAGCTTCAGAAGACCACTGCATTCTAGGTGCCTTTTGTATAAATGTAAGAGAGATAGACAAAAACTTAACATCACAACAAAATCTAGATTTTGTTAAAATATACAATTTTCCTCACATATTTTTTCAAGAGTTAACTATTACATTGTTATTGTTTAAATTTTCTCAAATATGCAAAAAAAAAAATCAAATTTCAATGACAGTTGCATAGCGACAGATTTCAAAACTTCTGACTACTACTTTAGCCTAGTCTATTCCCTTGTTTCCCTTCTACTCAAAAGAAAGCAATTAATAAGACGATTTATACTAATGTTTTTCTTCATTAGCATGACGTAGATAAATATTATTTCGTAACAATAGTTTATTTCTAGAACAGCTAAAGAAATTCATATGATTGGAACACATTTGATGTTTATAAAATAGCCTGCATGTGTGTGTGTGTGTGTGTGTGTGTGTGTGTGTGAACAGTATAACTAAAAAACGAAATGTCAGTAAATACCAAACTTGGAATTTAAGGTATCTTCCAAGGATGCGACACGAAAATCTTCATAAAAATCCCCCACCCCAAATTCTAAATTATTCTTTACATGGAAAAATGTTGAAAATTTCGCAAAATTGACTAACGATTTTTATTAAAGAATAAAATGTGTATATTTAATTTTCGGGGAAGAGCCTCTGAAGATCTCTTCATTCTAGATACTTTTCTATAACTGGTAAATCTTGAGAGCTGTCTAAAAACTTACTGCACAAGAACTTTGTATCTCGTTAAGGCACAAAATTTATGTCATACACATTTGTTGTGTTTTATATATGCATTTATTTATTTTTGTAGAGTAAATCGTTTCCGAGATATCCTTTATTATTGGTTTCAATTTTAAAGTATTTCAACCTTTCTCAAAATAAGCGGCAAGTCAACTCTCTTTGGTTTACTTTTGCCAATGGAAAGATTACCGAATTTCAATTATTTCACATAGCGACCGCTTTTAAAAGATTTGACTATCGCTTTAGTCTAGTGTACTTCTCTATTTTCCTTCTACTGGCGAGGAAGCAAGTAATAATACCAGTCCTACTAATGTTTATATGGATTTGCATGATAATAATCTTTTGCAAGAATAGTGTGTCTGTGAAACAGGTTGAAAAAGTCATATGAATGGAACACACAAGCAGTTTTTTCTTCAAAATCGAACATTACTGCGACAAAATACCGGGAGGAAGGCAAGTAATTACTTTGATTTTAACCAGTGATAGATATGGGTATTTGGAACACATTTTGTGTATTACATTTTTGTTTCTGACCACTTCCTGCGAAAATAATTTAGTTTTTTTCGAAAACAAGAGACAGACAAGCTCGCAACGTTGCAGGTTGTGTGGGTGTCACTTGCACTAGGTCAGTACATAAATAAACACGCTTCACTGCTGCTACCACACCAGTGTAGGCCAATAAGAATGCAAGTTGCGTTCGTTATCTCCCAAAATATTACACCTCTGCGTGGTGTTTGCCAGCGACCGACGTGTTTACATATAGAAGCCGGTTCAGAAACCTGACCCCTCTACGCAACGTTGTCGAGTGGCTTCAGGTCTGATAAGGCTGCACGTAATATTCCTTTAATGCTTTTATATGATTAATTATTTGGAAACTCTGTGTAAAGTTCCATAATTACTACCGAAACTAAAGTCAGAAATACGTTACTCTACGTGTCTTATAAGTAACAAACTACAGCACTAGAAACTGCTCTAACCTTTATGTGCATAAAAACAAATTTTATAAGATCAAGAATAGTTTTGAAATTCAGTCCATAAACTTTTTCAACATTTTACCAAATAATGTAAAAGATCTTTCGTTTTTAGTTTTTAAGAACACTATAAAAAGCAATATTGTTATCTACTCCTTTTGATAGCCTTAAAGAATTTTACGACAGCAGAATATTTTAATGTTTTATGAAACATATTGTAATTTTAGTGTATTGTTTGGACGTTGCTATACAATTTTATTGTCCTGGCAAAAAAAAAAAGATATTGTTATTATCTTCGTGCATTCTTGTGGAGTTACGCATCCCATTTGGAACGAAAACCATTTATTTTTACGAAGTCGGCTAATCAAAGAACAAAATGCAATAGAATTTTTTGTTTGTAATGCTTCTATGAAGCACATATTAAAAGGAGCGTAATAAGCTCCCTTCCGCCCGGTATACCCCTAGCTTTCTGTGAATGTGCATTCCTTTCAGGTACTATTAGTATAGCTCAATATTATATTTTAGCAGGTTTGCAACTTTTTTCTATTTTTACAATTATCGGCCTCCGTGGTTTAGGAGTAGCTCGTGGTGACTGGCTAACCTCTGGTTCCCAAGGTCACAGATTCGAACTCATCGGAGGATGATGGATCCTCTTCGGACGTAACATTCCTTAGCATGGCTTCCTACGAAAGGGACCGTGTCGTAGTTCACGGCAGGTAAAAGAACTTCAGGTCTGATAAAGAGACTTCTAAGCAAAATTAGGCAGTCTTTCATGCTCTATATAGAATGGGACGCTGAGAACCATAGCATTTAAGGAACGTTAATAAATAGAACTCAATTTAACATTGATTTTGTTTACATTTCTGTTATCTTATTCGATGGTTTATAGCTCTCAGGACCAGAGTATCCATTCGGAGTAAAGCGCGCACAGGGTCCAAGATTATATTTTGTGCTTGAACCTCCTTAGCACAGGTAAACAATCCTTTTATCAATTACTTTCACGCTCAATATTTTAAGAAGACAGCCCTCCATACTCAGTTTCACAAACCAAAACAGAAAGTTTAGAAGTGTTCCTAGGTGAGAAATTTATTCACCTGAATAGTATATGTCAGCACACATAGCAAATAATGCGACTGTTTAGTAATTTACAGGTACTCAGTTCGAATCTCGATTAGGTGAGCAGCCCTGGTAGGGATTTTCCCTTATCCTGAAAAACAAAATGTCAGATAAACTTAAATTTGTTTGGATCCTGGGATGATGTGGATCATTTCATCTTAGTAGCGTAATTAGGTGCAAGGGTACAGATATCATCACCTAATGAGTCTACACACATAAACCAATTACATTCATTTCAACACAACAAATAATATTAACGCAATTTTCCTAGCATATGGTTAGATTGCTTTCTGCGAGTTCACAGTCATCCGTAAAGACTCGAGAGCATGGAATATCTCAAGGAGCCGGTCCCCATGGCCACGCTCGTTAAGGCGTCTCGCTTTGGTGCTTCGTGGGCAGGGGATCCTGGGTTCGAGTCCCGCCTTGGGCATGGGTGTTATATGTTTGTGCAATGTGCATATGTTTGTGTAAAAGGAACAGTAAAAACCAGTAATCATTCAGTAAACTTGGGGGGGGGGGAAATGTAAACGGGGATACAGTGCCGGAGTCCTGATCAGACTCCGGTACTGTTTTTAAAATAAAAAAAAAAAGGAAAAACAGAGCTTTCCACGTATTTGTAGGACTGACACCCCACCCCCTAGGACTTGCAAGCGGATGTCCAAGGGTCAGAGGTCTGTCAGGGAGCCAACGACACGAAGCCACAGAATGGGTAGCCTGGAACAAGTGGTCAACCTGTAGCCAGGCATGAGCGTGAGGAAGTTAATGATATGAAACGAAAGCGAAAATAATGATAGGAAAGATGATGATGGAACAATTGGTGGAATGAGTGGCGGAGGAAATCGGAAGACCCGTAGAAAATCCACCCAGACGCCGTGTCGTCCACCATAAATCCCACATTTGGGCACTTGGGATCGAATCCGGGCCGCCTAGATGCGAGGCAAGCGGTCTAACCAATTTTCTTACATGCACAAACAAAAATTAAATACGGTATACTCCGGATTGTTCGGGTAATGTGGGGAAATGGTGCACGAATAATCGAAATATACGAGTAATCGCGAAACTTCCAATTTAATGATTTTAAGGTACAACATACATATGAAAATAGAAAATTCTCCCTCTAACCTTACAGCTTCTAGAAAAAAAAGTTAGCATTTTCAACACATATCTCGCATGAAACAGACATCATCTGCTGTTTTTTTTTTGGCTAAAGCATTGCCAAATAGTAGCATTTCTTTATCTTCATGTTTTTTCGTGCTAATGGTCTAGAATTGCAATCGCAGTACCTGACAAAATCCTGTATTTTCTGCTTAGTGTTTTAAGGCCCCGAGCATTCTACATACTAATACCATAAATAGCACTTAGTTTTGCTAACCTTTTAATTAATTCTAATTTTTGTTTTCATGTCATTTTTTCTTTTTTACTTCTCCGACATCTCTTTTATAACAGGCTGGCCGATAACAATGGAAACTGTACCCTGTTGTCATGAGGCAGTCGTTTAAACAACGGAAAATTGCACTTATTTTTACGCGGCGGGCGTTTAATGCTGTTTTGTATGTGTGTATTTATTTCTCTGCAAGTGGGTATCACCCGGTGGCAGAGTTATATATGTATACAAGATATATAAACAATAAATCACAGCTGCCAGTTTATGCCTTGGGACAGATAATGCAGTTATTTTTCTCATTTCCTAGATGCACTAATAATCCGTAATGAATCATCGCGAATACACTGTCGCTAAAGTCGTCAGCGCCGCGCAGGAGCGGGTTTTCTCCGTTTTTCCCCGCCATTGCATTCCACCGGTGCTCCATCTTCATTTCCTGTATCACCAGTGCCATCGCCTGCGGTGCCATTTGTAGTAAAATCGGGCGTTAAACACTATAAAAAAAACAGTCATCAGCTGATTAGGCACTGATTTTCTGATCCCAAGTTTGCGGGTTCAAATCCGGCGCATACTAATAATTTTAAGTGTGCTTAAAGTGTGTGGGTGACAAGCGCATGTCAGTATAATTGATGGCATGTAAAATAATTCGTACAGGACGAAATTCCGGCACACCGATATGGCTGATATCCTGGCAATTGGTAACGTCGGTAAAAAATGAATGGCCAAGCGAATTGCTGTAAACCTTTCCATAAACAACGCATTGAATCCTACTTAAGAAGACAGACTGTAAGAGGTACAGTTTACGCTCAGACAAAAAGTCATTTGTACGCGTATAGGAAGTGAAAAACTAAAAAATGCTCTGCATATAAATATTATAAAAATGTTTTTCCAGCAAGACGCTGAAAGGTTAATATTGACAACCTTGTTGTTTGCAAAGCAAGTGACATTAATATTTTAGAATCCAAAGAACACTTTTTCATTACCAGATATCTATATACGAGTATATGACCCCAAAGTGTTTTGTCCCGTAATCCTGAATCCTTCATTTTGGTTTTCAGATATCCATGTAAAACCGCAGTTATAGGTGCATAAGTATTTGGAACAGATTCTTTATATGCTAATTATTA
This sequence comes from Hymenopus coronatus, assembly GCA_030762935.1. Lineage (NCBI taxonomy): Eukaryota > Metazoa > Arthropoda > Insecta > Mantodea > Hymenopodidae > Hymenopus > Hymenopus coronatus. The sequence continues at coordinate 42,096,719 of CM060900.1, forward strand.
CTGTGATAATGCCGTCCGCTATGTGACTGCTCTGATGTTCGTCTGGGTATGCGAGACATCGCAGCCGGGATGCATAAACGCGGAGGAGTGTGCGACGTAACAGGATCCTTCGGCACGTAAGATTTTTCTCGCGGAATCATGATTCTTCTCGATAGTCGAGATGTTTCTCCAAGCTTCGGCCTCCAGTATCTTCAACAAGTTTCCAGAAAGTTTGTGACGTCACTTTCTGGCTATAAAATGAGGAAGGATTGCAAACAATGTTGTTCTGGTGCGTTGAAAATTTTACTGAGTCATGAGTGACTAGTGTGGGGCGCGAGCCAAGGATGTCGTGCAGCTGTAAATGCCTACGCGTCGAAACTTCGAGTGAATTAATTGCAGCAGTGAATCAAAGAGTGTGTTTGTAAACAAATTTTCAGTCATAAAAAGACATGTGTTACATTATTAACACCCCACAAAGATTAAAACGGTTTCAGTATATTACAGTACGAATGTGAAATTTGTTCATCGCCAAATATGTAACACGCGTTGCTCCACTCAGCAGCAAACTAACACAATAGTCAGCCAGAAAGGGAGCAGCGCGTCTGTGAGTCACAATGTCTACCATGTCCAATTTTCGCTATATGTGTATTACACATATTTTCATTGCATAAACAGATGTGCACGGAAAGTGGAAGAAATACCCGAGAAGGTGGAAGATAATGAAGAAGGGTGTGAGGAGCAGAGGGAGAAAGAAGTAGCTCCGCAATTAAAACAATCACTAAGCAGAGCTGCAGGTTCGATCTACTAGCAAAGACAAAACTGCTGATAGTGTTATATATGAGACCGAAATAATTTGAAAACATAGTTATGGATATAAACTTTTGGCCACTTTTTCTAAAAATGTTAAATTTGACAAACTTTCTACATTGATCGCTCTGAGGATAAGCAACGTGGACAAAGTTGCAATCTATCATGTTAATCGTAATAGAGGATGTACTATTAAATTACATAAATTTGTATAAATTTATTCAGCTGAACTTCCAGCCATAGATGTATTATTAAACATGTATTTAAAGAAAATTTCATTCTGGCCAATTCTAATGAAAGTCAAAACTAGAAATGGATAAAAACGGACTACTTGAAAGTGAAACAAAAACTCTATTACATAATGCACATCAATATAAGATTAACATTAAATTAATTTGGCCGCCAGGTCATACAGGCATAAAAGGAAATGAACTGGTAGATCAATTAGCAAAATTCTCAAGAATTCAATGACCTAATTATAAAACTGAAGTCAAATAGCTACAAGGTAGTTACTAAAACACTCTATTCTTAATGAATTATGTTGGATAAAGTAGAGTAACATACGGATGTACAAAAATCCTATATTACAAGGTTCAAAAAACTGAAAATAAATAGGAATGAAGTTTCGGCTATTTCAAGAATCAAGTTGAATATACAAAAGCTCCTAGGTCAAGCAAGTAATGTACTCTGAGTCTGTGTAAACATAGGTTCCACTAAACGCACTATATTTGGATATAAATAATTTGAAAAAGAACATTTATTTTATTTAAAAAAACTGTATAAATTAGGCTTTCTCAGACCTATTAAATTAACAAATATTTGAATGACAAATATTTAGAATAGTCTTACAACACCTCAAAAAATGCAAAACGAAAATGTAGATCAAAATAATAAATTAAGAGTACTTAACTACACAAAGTCATAATTAAAAGATCATCAAGCCTATATTTTCGAACGCTATTTGGAAACTAGTGGTATTGAAAGGATGAAGTATTACAAAACACAATCCACAATCCACCTTTTCATAAGCAGAAGCTTCAAACCGAATTAACGTAATCCATGCTTCAGTAAGCCCTTGTGCTGCTAAGGGTCATGTTTTCTACCCCAACACCATTATGGGAATGGATAATGGTAGAGTGTGAAAGCCCGGTGAGATCTATGGGAACTGACTCAGTACCTACTGGATAAAAGCTAGTGGATCCAAGCTCCAAGTTGCAGACATTAACATCCAGGTGGCATTTTTATTACAAACTGTTTTACTGCAAACAAAACAACCTCATTTACTAAATGTTGATAAGGACTAAAATGGTGAATGTTTTTCTAATATATTTCCCCTTTAAATATTAATATTTATCCTAAAGTGACAGCCATCGAACAATCCGCTCATGTGATTTAACCAACGCTTACCATTAGTAGCGGAAATGCTTTACTACTTAAAGGAAGCTCGGAGAATTTTCCTGTAGTGCTATGCTTCAAATCCTTCTATTCTTCTTTCTGATTTAACATTGACAAGTTCCACATCCATATAGTGCTTTAAGTTCCATGCACGTGCTTTAAAAATTCTTCATAATTTCTAAATGAATACTATTGGAAGTAAATAATTGTAAGTTTTCTTACTGAAAGAAGGTTTAGCTTAAAATATTATTTAATCGTTTCTTTTTTACTCCTTCCATCAGATGTTATTATGCGATCTAGATATTAAAATACTTCTCTTTCGTCTAATAGTTTTTTGTTTAATCCAAATTGTTTCCTTTTCCCCATAAAGTTATTTTTGTTCTTTTGTTCTTTATTCATATTTATGCTATAATTGTTTCTTAGTAGTTTTCCACGTTATTATTCTCCGTAGAACAACAGTCCGAATTCGGGCCATGGCTTACCACTTGAGCGCTGCGTTCCCCATCTCTGCACATTGCAGGCATGGTTGGGTGCAGCACTGGAGGGTGGAACGTGGTTAGTGCATCGAGTTCCTCCCGGCCGGTTAATGCGGTCTACGCAAACTGAAGCCGCTACTTTTTCCTCAAGTAGTTCCTCAATTGTACCCCCAGGAACCCCATGAGGCTGAGTGCAATCCGAACCAGATCTCCCAGCGGGAGAAAATCCCCCAGCCGGTAACGGGAATCGAACCCTGGCCTCCCGTTAGGTAACCAAACGAGCTAACACCGCCCTAAGGGGACGAGCCAATTTATTATTAAGCAGGTTTTAAATATCTTATTTTCCATTAAAATTGCAATTGCATATGTATATCGAAGCATGTTGGGTTTGAATCTCTGCATTTTATAATCATGTTTATTTCCTGAATAGCTTTATTTAGTGTATCTTGTTATGTATAGGTTGAATAGCATCGGTGATAATCCTTGTGTTACACGTTTCCTTAATGAGCAATGTCCAGACATTTTCCACAATTTATAATTATTGTCCTTCATTCTTACATAAATTCCAAATGATTGTCATATATATATTTGATTCCTAATTTTGCATTATATGTAAATTTAAATTATGTTAAACTTAATCTGCCCTTTCACCGACTTTCTCGAAAACTTTAATTTTGTTTTAGTTAGCTGACATGGCTCTGTTTTAATTATATTATGACTATTTAGGATTTCTAAAATGTCCATGTGTCTGTGCCAAATTTGGTATTTAAATGCTATATGTTTGAAAGTATCACGGGCATTTTCAATAGAATCCCCTCATCCCAAACTACCCTTTACATGGAAGATTTTTGGAAATTTTCCATTTTATCATAAACAGATCCAACAATTTTGATGAAAATACCGCGATTAAAGATATTTACGTATACCTTACATTTTCTGGAAATAGCCTGTGGAGTCCTCTTTCTTTGGAAGCAATTTCGTATAACTGAATATAACTAGTAAATCTGAAGAGAGAGACAGAGAGAGATAGAGAGAGACAGAGAAATATGAATGAGTACTATACAAAAAATTGTTTAAAACACACAATTTATTCTACATCATTTGTCCGATTTTACTCCTTTATTCCTGCCTTTAACTGCATGGTCCCTTCGGTAGCATTTTCCTCTGTAACGTATTGCCTATTGGCAATGGTGTTAACTCATGTACTGTAGTCGTTAAGTTTCTATTTCTCTTTAATTTCACTCATTAGATTACATACACACATACATTCACACTCATTATATTTCCAGGCTTGAAGAGGCTAGGGAATAATCTGGGCAAGGATAATATTCTACTTAACATTTTCAATCATGGTGAAATTCAAAGCTGCAATGTTTTATACATACTTTCATGTATACAGAACCTACATGACACCTATTACTTTCTTTACAACCCAAAAACTGAATACTGAGATTTCAACGCAAATACAACGTTTGAGGACACTCGAATAAAAAAGTACATTCTTGAAACATAAAATCTGTTGTAAAATATTCACAAAAATCTGATGTGTTTCATTCACATAAATTTCTCAACATCTCTGTACCAAATTATTGTTAATAAACATACTCTTCTGTCTACTAATGCCGATCTCAATCGAAGTAAAGATTACCAGAAACGATCTTATTAATTAGTTCCTTATAAGCAAAAGGGAAATAAGGGAATACATTAGCCTAAATCGATAGTCAAATGTATTAAAATGTGGTTGCTATGGGATTGAAATCCCTTTCTTTGCGTGGCCAGGAGTTGACAGGTTCCTGTATGAGAAAAGCATAAGTATTTTAAAACTGAAACCAATAACAAGGATATCTCGAAAACAGTCAACTTTACGAAAAAATGGTATGTAACATAAATTGTGTGTTTTAAGGAGATCGACATTTCTTGTGCAGTAAGAGTGTATCTGTCACTTATACACAATTCTGACAAATATATCCAAAATGAAGATGTTTTCAGAGGCTATTCTCAGAAAAGATTTACATGTTATTTGTTATGTAAATATCTTAAATATGAGAGATTGTAATCAAAATCGTTAGAGCCATTTTTGAGAAAAACAAATGTTTTTTAAATGCTTTCCATGTAAAGGGTAGCTGCAGGTGGGGTTGTTTTCTTGAAAATTTCATGTCGCATACCCGGAAGTTTCTGAACTTAAAAATCAAGTTTGGTATTTAACGGACATTTCATTTTTACTTTCTCTAGCCCCATATGTACAATGTACATAGGGATAGAGGAGGTATTGTAATGCACCCAAAAATTCGATGTCGAGATTTCACCGGAAATATATGTTTTGGGGTCCCCTGAGTCCGAAAAGAGCATGTTTAAAAAAGGTCCATGTGTTTGTGTGCCTTTAGACAGCATAGCCCCAAAACGAAAATACCGTTAAATACCAAACTTGGTATTTAGGTTTAGTATCGTCCAAGGGTGCGACATGAAGATTTTCAAAATATCCCCTCACCACAAACTACCCTTTACATTGATTTTCTTAAAATGGCTCTAACGATTTTGATTAAAATCCCATATATTAAAATAATTTATATCCAAAATAAAATGTATATCTCGAAATTTCTGTGAATAGCCTCTGAAGATCACTTTATTCTAGATGAATTTTACCAATTTTTTCTAAACCGTAAGAGATAGAAAAAAACTCACTTCACAAAAAATCACGTCAAAACACACAATTTATGTCCTTAACGTTTTTGTTATAGAGGTAACCGTTTCCGAGATATTCTTTGTTATTGGTTTCAATTGTGAAGTACTTAAAATGTTCTCAAACAGGAAGTGTCCGTTTTTCTTTTGTTCTACTCCTAGCAAGGCAAAGAAGCGATTTACAATGACAATCGCATAACAATAGCTTTTAAAGCATTTGACTATTTTTTAACCTAGTGCATTCCCTTAGTTCCCTTCTACTTATAAGGATCTAAGTGTAGAGAAAGTCATGTGAGTGTAACATAATCAGTTTTTTTTTTAATTATGCTGCCCACAGGCACACACACACAGAAACACGCGGATATTTTTCTAAAGAGTTTTTTTTATATATATTTTGGATTCAGGGGGTCCCAAGATATGTATTTCCGGTGAAATCTCGGTATCGAATTTCTGGGTGCAATAGAACTTATCTTTTCACTATGTACGTAGTACGTGTAGAGAACGTAAAAATGAAATGTTCGTATTTCTTTGAGAGTCGCGCGTCGTGGGGTGCTTGTTGTTTATTCCCGGTGGTGGACTCATAGCGGGGTCCTATAAAAATGAAACGTAGGTCAAATTAATAAGAGCAGTCCTTAATTTAAATGACGTCTGTAGTGGACCGAGATGGGGGACGCAGTGGCGCGGCGGTAGGCCAAGGTTCCCCGTGAGCTGTCGGAGTTATTATTAGTCTTGACCGCCGTGCTGGTGGCATATAGCTCTTCTCGCTTACGGTAGGAGGTCTCAGGAGCTCTTTCTTACGGAATTTTACACTGTGTGGGTATTTTCGATAATTCTCTATATTAGTGCTGCTTTTGTAGCGACGGGGTGTTTATCATAATTGACTAGTCTCTTTTCCTACATTACTTCTGTATTGTAGTGACACCATTTTATTTTTAATTTCTCTAGCACGTGTGTACTACGTACATAATAGGTAGAGAAGATATTGTATTCTACCAAAAAATCGATACCGAGATTTCACCAAAAATACATGTATTGAGAAATCCTGAATCAAAAAAATAAATAAAAACAATTTCTAGAAAGAAGTCAGTGTGTGTCTGTATGTATGTGTCTGTGGGTGTGTAACTCAAAAATGTTTAAGTTCGTTAAACTTAGTATCTCTCAAGGATGCGACACGAATGATTTTAAGGAAAATCCCTTACACTAACCACTCTTTATATGGAGAACTTTTCGAAAACTCTGAATTTCTCAAAAATGGCTCTAATTTTTATTAAAGTTCCGTATATTAAAAGTTATTTACATAACAAATAAAAGGTATATCTTGAATTTCCTAGAAATAGTCTCTGAAGTTTCCTTCATTCTAAATGACTTTTGCATAACTAGTAAACTGTTAAAAGATAGACAAATGCTTACAACACAAAGAATGTAGGTCTCGTCAAAACACACAGTTTAAGTCATATGCTGTTTTTCTAGAGCTAACCGTTTCTGAGATATTCCTTGCCATTAGTTTCAATTTTAAAATATTTAAACTCCTCTCAAACTGGAGGTCATCTTTTGTTTCATATATCCTTGTTTTGCTCCTGGCCGTGCAAAGGAAAACCCGAATTTCAGTTGTTTCAGATAGCGACTACCTTTTTAAAAGATTTGACTATCGATTTAGCCTAGCGTATCACCTTATTTCTATTCTACTTAGAAGGAATTAATACAACCATTTCTGCTAATGTTTACCTGAATACTATGATGTATATAAAGGAAATAGTCTTTTGTAACAATAGTAGAGAAAGTCAGGAGAAACATATCAAATTTGTTTTGCAGTTAATTTCCGACTCATTCCTTGTCGTCGGTTTAATTTTTTCAATATATTACTTTTCTCAAACAAGAGGTCTATATTTATTTTTAATACTCCTGGTCATGCATTCAGAACGGAATTTGGTCACATAACATTTCAGCTTTGAATGATGCGAGTATTTCTTTACCCTAGTGTACTGATTTCCTATTAATATACAAGGAAATAATAACAATACATTTCTATCAATGTTTCTCTCAATTAGCATGATGGTAAGCTTTAGTAAGTACGAGTATAATTTGTTGTGGACTAGGTAGGGATAGTCATGTGAATGCAACACATTAGATGAAATGAATAATAATGGCCAGTTAGTGCTTAGTTACTTGGTATTAACCGAGTGGAATGGCTCAGTCCTTAACGTCTGTGGCTCACATTTGGAATGGTCCCCGGTGGCCCTCAACTCTGGCCCATGGTTTACCAAGGGTGTCAGGCGAATGCTGGAGTGGTTCATCTTCTAACACGGTTTTCCTATTTTCATTTTTTAGTCATCTGTTTCAGGGATGAAGGATCAGGCGACGGTGTTCGACGAGTTGCGGCTGGGCGGTGACTTGCGGTCTATAAATAGTTCTCCCTGGTGCCGTTGAAGGGGCCTCCGGGTCAGGATTATTCGGGTGCGGCGTTGCCTCGTAGTTCAGGGGCCTGTGGGAGTGTGCCGGTTGTGCCAGTGCCCGATGCCCTTTATTCGGAAACAATATGGTCCCTGTCTATGCAAGCACCCGTCGTCATCCGGATCTAGTCATCCTTCGGTTCCCTCCCCTCATCACATCCTTGCAGAGGTAACGTAAGTTGCAAAGGGTCACAGAGGCCTACAGACAGTGCTGTGTCCCAACAGTTGGTATTCAAGCTCAGTATCTTCTAAGGACGCAACATAAAGCTATTCAAGACAAGGGCTGAAACCTTCCAATCCAAACTGCGTTTTACTTGGAAAATATTTAAAACTTCTCTTCAAAAAATACCGTAACAGTTTTATTTAAAATACGAGATACATACGGCAATAATATCGGTCATAGACGGTGTCGGACGTGAATACAGACTAATAGAAAGTTGGCACACATATCTTATCAATTCTACGGCGTGATGAAAAGGAATCAGAAGCTAGCATGTTACTCAAAGGCCATGGAGAACGACTTCTTACAGAATGGAGCGTTGACCACTAGATCAAAGGTGGTGCCAAACGTATGGACAGGAGCGCTGCGACCTAAATAAAACTATTGTGGCCAATACCCCAAAAGGGAATGTTATGAGTTGAATAAACCACAAGAGAACTCTCTGTTGTTCAGAATCTTAACAACATTTTTTCCAAAAAGTATAAGACTTTGCTTATTCATTCCACTCCATTTACCCCGTATAAAGACTTTAGGGAGTACAATAGAACCACCCGTTTTGCAGGTGTCTGAGGCAGGTTTAACAAAAGGCCAGGTCAATCAGGAAGCTACCCTAATTTAAAGTGTCGACAGACCGGGGATGGGGAAATGATGTTAAGAATTTGGACAAACTATACAAGAAACTGGCAAATAGGCCACCAGAGATGCGAGGAAGTTCCTTAATTCCTTGCCGATGATCCTCGGAATATACTGATATAATATTACATAAATACCTTCTGATATTTAATATATTATCAAGAAATATTTATTCCCTGCTGGATCGCCATAAGGGGCATGCGAGCATCCCGTCGACCCGGCAAGCAACTAGTGTCCACGAGAAATAGGCTGTCAATTGAGCATACATCCGTGCTAACTGCCCGCACAGCCATACACCACGAACCTGGAAACACACCAGAACAGAGAGAGTGAAAGGGAATGAAGAGGAAATTGTGGAGAGAAAATCGCGGCAAATGAGAAACCACTCCGACATTTGCGTGGCGACTCCGGGACAACCATGAAAAAGCCCATGGGTCAAGTTGGGTGGTCAACGGGGATCGAACCCGGGATTCCCAAAATGTAAGTCATACACGTTTCTCACTTAGTTGACAGGGGCGTTATCCGGAGCTTTCATTGTCTGCTCAACAACCATTCACTTCCCAAGAGCGGCATATTCCGAGGCAAGTTCTCTACCCCGAATCATCATGCTACCCGTACATCATCCGATATTTTTCAGGTCGTCGCACTACTGCTGTTAAATAGTAATAATAATAATAATAATAATAATAATAATAATAATAATAATAATCCTATGACCCGACAGCTTAAGATAATCCAGGGCCTATCGACCTGACTGCTGGTCTCACGCACACATACCTATTCACCCAAAATTCACCTTGAATCCTAAGTCAATATAATATGTGAGAAATGGAATGGAAATCCAGAAATTTCCGAGTTAAGGAAAGCATGCTTCACTTGATATGGCATACATTTCGTAGTCGCTATTGAGGTTGGATAGTTATCCCTAACTTGTCTGAATTCTCGAAAAACTTCGCGAATGTGTTTAGCCTTCACTAAGGGAGCGCTCAACACTTTTATTGGAATATTTACTGTGCAATTCTTATAGGTATTTTATTATAGTGCACCAGTATGATGGAGTATTGTAGAATAAGCAGCTTATACAAAATCTTAAAAGTTTAGGTTACTTTATCACAGCGCGTGAGATCGCTCCTCGATAATGTCTAAGGCTCGCATTCTGGAGGTCCTGGGTTCGAATCCTGTTTGGCGGTCACTCAGAATTTGCGTTTTTGACGGTTTTCATTGTTTTGTAAGCGAATTTGGGATGGAATGAATATAATAATGCTTAAAATTTCCAGTCCTACATTTGCTTATCCCATTTACGGTCAAAGGAGCAGGCGAGTGGACGGCCGGCGAGCCGTGTAGTTGTGAAGTTATGTTTGAGGAACCGGCTGTTCTGGTTTTTGGTGTGTGCCTTTCCGTGGGAATAAATAGAATTACAGGAGGTCCGTTGGTGTTAGGATGTAACATCGGGAGACGTTAGGGAGTCCGTATACATCCAAGCCTGCCGCACTGAATCTGGTCGTCTTTTTTCCTTTACTTCACCCCTCCAGCGAGTGGTCTCCAGAGGCATAATTGACGAATGTACCTCAAAGTACCAAAATTTTTCTCCACCTCTTAATAACCATAACCATACCTATCACATTATTGCTTCCCAGCTCTCTGAGCACCCTTCTTAATGTTTCGAGGTGTAACACAAAACAAAGCTCTTCTGGAACTTTCGAAGCCAGATAACCTTACAAGGAGAATATACGTACCAGTTGGCCTAAATGGGGCGAATGTGCTCAGCCAGTTTCCCAATTACTGCATTTAACTTGAAATAGATCCGTTGAGTTCTGCAACTCTTTTTATGCAAGGAAGGACATATTCACACATCAAATGAGGGGCAGTTGGAGACTTGGTATAATGTCCAAGATACCCAATGCATGGTGTCGGAAATAAGTGGTTTTGTTTGTACTAGATAGCTAGGTTCTTCTAGACCTATGAACCACTTTTAAGAACACTTTTTACTCATTTGTTCTGTATATTACATTAGCACGTATGTTGTTTGTGGTTATGAGCAAAGGCTCGGGTAATAAAGATATAGAGCAGGTGTATAATAAAAGGCAACATGATGATTCGAAACACAGGATAATGTTTTACGAGCTCGTTCGAAGCCTCCTACAAACTGGAGAAATGGACCTGTGTTTAAAATGAGAGATAAATAAAGCTATTACGGCTATGGCGCATTTTATGAAGCACTAAAGGGGCGAACTTTTCTGGTTTTCCGAATGTCATTCAGCCACACACACAAAGCTATTCTTTATTAGAAGTACTTCCTGGAGCTTCCCAAGACAAGATTATGAGTAGCGATTCGTGCAACGTATTCAATGAAAATGTAGCTTTTTCAATGTACCGAATTTAGAAGTGAATTCACGCTCTCTACATACCTTACCACACAGAGATGCGCTTGGTTATGATTTACAGCGCAAAAGAATAAGTTTTCTCCCATCTAGAAATGCAAAAATGTTTAAATATCACGAGAAATAATATATATTTACATTTACATCTGAATTACTGCAAAGTTTCTAAGAAATATTAAAAATCATGTCTACTGTACTGCGTTTTAACCTAAGACAAACTATTTGCATCTTCCAGAATTAAGAGTAATAAAAAACTTAGCTTATCAATTTAGGTTGTTTAATCCTTTCAGAATTAAATACTCCATGCAATCAAGTGTGGTGGATGATTTCCCCGAAATTTCAGAACTCACCGATAACTTCAGTGAACTCACATTATGTACACCTCGTTTATATTTTCTACTCAGTTTACTCAATTACGTAGAGCTAGCAAACAGGACATCCATTGCGTGACAGCCTATAAAACACATATAAATTTTGACATTTGTGTAATTAGGGAAATGAAAATAATGTCTATGCCCCAAATGAAAACCAAAAATATAAGGTGAGTACATCTTAGAGAAAACAGATGTAACAGGAGAAGAAACCAAGCGAATAATGACCATGAAAGAAACCAGCGGTGTATTAGAAAATAGTAGTAGGAAGCAGTTAAGGGATAAATGTAATTTCGAATCTGGTGTTTTTAGACTATTTTAGTTGATGGAAACCCTTTTAGGGACCAGGTTCAGAGGTAGGCAATTGTATTGTGTGCTTGTTCATGTTAAGACGGCAAGAGTTTGCAACAGTTGTCAGTGAGGCTCTTAATATGTTCAACAGGTTCAAGTGCTAGCTAGCAATCCCCATACCTATACATACTCGATGGTGAATATTAGCAGCAACAATTTATCTCCCTCTCTCCTCTTCTCTCTCTCTCTCTCTCTCTCTCTCTCTCTCTCTCTCTGTTTCTTTCTTAACTCCTTTAGCCGGGAAGGAGCTGTTAGAATTCTGTGCACAAGTAAAGTGCAGTTTGAGTATTTTTTTCATCTAAGTTGACATATAAATCTTATAGATGGGTTCCGGCTTTGATTCTCGGCTGTTAGTGGGAAGTTTTAGCTAGTCAAGATGATTCCATATTCTCTCTAGAGTCTGGAAATATGAATGAGAGTGTGAATGTGTGTGTGTGTGTGTGTGATCTGATGAATGAAATTAAAGATAGAAACTCAATGGCGTACTCGAGTTAATCATTGCCGATTATGAGTATAAAATACCGCCGATATGATTAAGCAGATAAAGACGGGCTATAATGAAAAAAAAAAAAAAAAGTTTGTTTGCTTTCTTTCTGAAAGTTGTAACCTTTAACTTTCTCCTCGCAAAATACTACTACAGATCTCTTTGGCCAACACAAAGTACTGGTTTGGGAAGGAGCGTTTCTCTTTTAAAATTCGTTTATATAAGACGTGTTCGGAAAGTAAATACCGGTTGGGTAAAAGGCATAACATATTTGTTTTCACAATAACGATTATTTGTACATGAAATATCATTCCTTAATCTATTTTGACATAGTTTGCATCACTGTTCAGGCGTTTTCATAGCGGGGAATAAACCTTCGTATGCCCTTTTCAAAGAACGCTGCAGATAGTGAAGACGGTTACTGAACACGGTTATTGTGAACCGTCTATTTTCACGAATTGGCTCATTCGCTTGTTGAACCAAATATCAGTGTCAACAGAAGGCCGCCTATTCCGTGATTCGTTATGACCTTTGGATCGTCCATCATTGAATTGCCTACCCCACTTTCTCACCATTCCATCTGCCATTACCTTTTTACCGCAATTCTATACAATATGATGATTGGCTGGCTTAACATTCCTTGCGTTCAAAAACTGCATTACGGTCGGCAGGATCAGAAGTTGACTTAACGTTTTGAACGATCAATAACATCTGTAAACACAACGCGATCCGGCTGTAATTGCATCAGTGGATAGACAATGAACCGGAGAGACAAGTGCGCATGTTCTTTTGGCTGCGAATTGTTTTTTTTTTTTGTTTTAATAAGCCACTATCTCCTTCCAGATTCCTTTGAGAAGGCCGCCTGGACATAGATTTCTTTGTCGAACTGCTGTAACCTACTGCAGTGCAACGAGGCATATTTAATCGCAGAATACATTTGTCTAATTTCTTTCATCACTATGTGGCTATTAAGAGGAAATGAATGGAGAAATCAGATATTATTAAGTTCAGACCTGTAGCAATATGTTTCTCTAGCAATAATAGGGGCACAATATCACGTGACCTAGTCGACCAATAAAAATCGCTACTATATCCGAGTAGTAGCGTCAAGTTCTGAAAAACCAGAAATGCCTGTTTATAAAACCGCAAGGCATGCATTAAATGACAAAATGGTGTCAAGAGCTTTATTCATTATTATTTTCACTATAAACGTTTAAAATTCAAATATACATATGCCTTATCAAATTGATCGTCTATAAACTTTCGAGGAAAATGAACAAGATATATTCCATACTGACAGTTCCTTTAGTAAATAAATACCACTCAATTCTAGCTTTCCTACCAATTGGAACAAGCAGAATTATCCCAGGGTTTTGTATAAATTTTCAGAACTTATAAATAATGGAATTCATGTATTAAAGGTCAAATCTATACTGAAAGGTTGTTTTACGGTACGTAAACTAATTTATTCTTATATAAATTGTTTGCCTTAGATAAATATTGGTTCCATATATGTATTCAGGTAACAATTAATTTTATCAGGTTGTGTTTTATATAGTTGCAAATTTGTTAAGATCTATTTGTTTTGTTTGCAATTTAAATGAAATGTTTAAATTTCTTTTTGCTTAGTTCCCTTTGATTATAGAAGAGTCAAATTCCGAGAAGCTGAATTTGGTAGTCAGTTCTGTGTTGTGTTGTGTGTGCGTGTATATATATATATATATATATATATATATATATATATATATAACCACACAATTATACACACACATATATTGCATATTGCTGTATCTTTGTATATAAAAAAAAATTAAAGAGCCCAATCTTTGGTATAGGTCCGATTAACTATCGTGATGCACTTTGAAAACAGCTTGTGTGTGAAAGGGAAGAGGTTGGTGGTTGTGTGACACGGGTGACCCCCGGGGCCAAGAATACCCACAACTCTTCTAGAATATTTCATAATATGGTATGGATATATTATACGTATGGATCACTATAAGTTTCCGGTGACTGGTTTTTAATGAAAGTCATGGAAGAAGAGGGCGGTCACCAAAACACGGATGAATGCAGTTCTGTAAATATTGACGAAGGAGAGACAGTTATAAGGAGGACAGGTATAGGTAGGACAAAGTAGTTTTGTCAATACCAACGGATATCTAGTTTAATGTGCATTTGGATGACAGAAGATACCAACATTATAAAATCTGACCAATGAATAAATATAGTTTTCTATTCAAAAGTTTACTATATAAGTTAAAACTTTTACACCTATATACTATTTCAGTTATTAGTATTGAATATAGGTCTACCTAATAGACTTGTAAACGTAAACTGTAGTTACAACTCGTAATTCAAAGCCAGAACAAATTTGAAGAAGTTCACAACGTCAAACTTTAATAGTCAAGGACAATAGTTATTCCTACAAGCTAACGGTTATGTGGAATCTTTTATGAGTGGAAAAAGATTTTTATTACCAGCTTAGTGAGTCATGAACATACCACGAATATTAAACTATCACACGTTCCACAGGTTACGTAACTTTGGATGCAAAAAGCGTGCCGATTTAATGAGATGTGTGTTAATTTTGTAAGGATTTAGTAAAGCTCCCAAATTTAGGCTGTACCTGGTTCGAGCAATTCAAGTTGATTGGCATAGTCTTTTTCGCGATGGCATGTACACCAGGATTGAAGTTAGTTTCCGACGTGTAAGTTATGTCAGTTTTATTGTTCTTTCGTGTTTCATATGTGTTCAATTGTTCTATTTATTCTGGATCTTGAATACCATCCATTACATATTTTAGCTTCATTTGGTTTGATAGGAGGAGGCCAACGCTGTCTTGCATTGCGACCTTTGCAGGTCTATTGTGCATCCCCAGACTTTATCAATCACAATCGATCCAAAATCCTTCGTTCATAACATTCTTAATCAGGATATGTAATAAGATGATTGAAAGCTACTCCACTTTATATATTATGGAAATTAACTACGGAAAATGAGGGTTCTTTGGAGAGTAAGTACAGGGCACTCACAAATTAGATGGGCAACTGTCCCATGTTGACACCGTCTGCAGAAATACCTCCTTCGTTGTACCACCCTGTTCAAGTTCCCTTTAAGCGTGCACTAACCTGTAAAACGGCTCATTGCTCGTGAAGGCCTGCTTAATTTTAAGCAGCTGTAGAATTTCTGTATGAGAATAAAATATGTATATACAGGATGAAAATTATTTAAACCGACAAACTCTGGGAGGTTGTAGGGGACACCAAAACAAATATTTTTCCTTAATGTCATTTTTTCCTATGAGGATTATTTAAACCGGTAGAGGGCGAATTACGCCCTTCAGTTGTCATGAATGCAATTGCTGTTGATGGTAGGAATTGTTTTATCCACCAGTGTAGTGTGCATACTGTACAGTATCTGTTTACTAATGGAGCGATACACCTGGAGTGAGTACACTGATATGGTTGGTGCGTACTACGTAGCGCACCACAATGGACGAGCTGCACAGCGGCTTTATCAACAACAATATCCTAATCGCTGTACCCCGCATCATACGACGTTTACTGCTGTGTACCAACGTCTGCGCGAGACCGGGCCATTTAGCAGAGGACCTGGACAGGGACGCCGTCGCACAGTAAGAACGCTGCAATTTGAGGAAGCTGTCCTGCAGCATGTGGAGCGAGATCCTTCTATCAGCACTCATGCAATTGCGCGTAACATGGGGACGAATCAGACGAATGTAACAAACGTCCTTCATGAGCAATACTTACGTCCATTTCAACTACAGCGTGTCCACAACCTGGAACCAGTTGATTATGCACCCAGAGCACAGTTTTCGTAGTGGTACCTGGAACAGTGTCAAATGCATCCTACATTTGCATCCTCTGTGTTGTTTACCGATGAAGTAACGTTTGCGCGTGATGGAGTATTCAAGCTGCACAATTCGCATGTTTGGAGTGAGGATAACCCACATGCCACAGTTTACTCGCGCACATCAAGTGCGGTTCGTAGTTAATGTGTGGGCCGGTGTTGTTGGGGACTGTTTAATTGGGCCATATCTCCTACCTAGGCCATTAAATGGCAGCCACTATCACAATTTTCTCGCCAGAGCAATGCCAGAATTGCTGGAGGATGTCCCGCTCCCTACAAAACAACGCATGTGGTTCCAACATGACGGGGCGCCGGCACATTTCAGTCGTCCTGTGCGTCGATTCTTGAACCGACAGTTTGCAGAAAAGTGGATTGGCAGAGGTGGTCCTGTACCATGGCCTGCTCGATCCCCAGATATGACCCCTATGGAATTTTTTGTGTGGGGAGAGATGCGCAACCTAGTTTACAGAACTCCTGTTGAATCTGAAGAGGATCTGGTTGCCCGGATAGTAGCAGCAGCAGGAGCAATTAACGACACTCCTGGAGTTTTTGCCCGTGTTAGATAAAACATGATCCATCGGTGTCAACTTTGTTTAAATGTCAATGGAGGCATTTTTGAACCTCTACTGTAATTTAAGTAATTGAATTGTGTTCATGTGTTGTCTCTTGATAATAAATAATGCAAAAGTGTTTGTTGGTGTCTCTTGGTAATAAAAAATGTAAAGTGTTTGTTGGTTTTTTTGATGTCAGAGAAATCTTCCTCTACCGGTTTAAATAATCCTCATAGGAAAAAATGTCATTAAGGAAAAATGTTTGTTTTAGTGTCCCCTACAACCTCCCAGAGTTTGTCGGTTTAAATAATTTTCATCCTGTATATTTCTTAGTTAGCGACGCCGTGCAGGATATTACCGCTGCTAGTGTACCGAAACTTTATCCGGTAGGAGTTCTGTTACATGCCAGCAAATCTGCTTACATGCGGCTGTCACTTTTAGACAGAATTAAAGACCATCGATCTGGGCCAGGTTTGTACACGCGCCTAACCAAATGAGCCACTCAAACCGTCGTCTGTGTACGAGCGCTTTGAAGTAAGATTGCTTTTAGATAAAATATCTTATTTTGTTATTAGAACTTTGAAATTCTATTTTAACATATCCATATTTGCTCGAATTTAACTGAAGAAGCAATGCATCATACTTGAAGAAGGGCTACAAAAGAATTTCCTCCATTTTCTGTGACACTTGCTTGTACCTTTCCCAGCCCTATTAAAATCCAAACCACAGACGAAATGTTGATAACGCTAGCAACACCGTTTCTCTGCACTTTCTTTCTTTAGCTCTTACCTATAACAGGCTTCACCGACTGATTTTAAGTCTACGGCCATGACAGATATGTTTTACGAACCTTCATTTCATTTTATTGATATATCGACCTCTCTTTATTATTTCTGTTAGTATATCTATACCTTACTTACATTATACTTTGATTTATGAATGCTGTTATCATTTTTTGCATCTATTGTAACTGACGAGACGAGAACCAGTGATTTTTAAAGGATGTTATTTGAACATTTCATTTCATAAAGCAATATTGTGCTTTTTGTCTTAAATACTTAATCAAATTACGGTCGTTTCCATCGTAACCAACGTGACGTATATGTATGACTGCGTGGGTTCTGCACAATTTCTACCTCTCCAAATTTCTCTCTGCCTGTCCCAGGAAAGCGTTGTGTGGGCGTTAGGAGTGCTGCATGATTACCACGATTATAACCCTACGTTGATTCTTCAACAAATAAGCACGTAGTTCAAATGCAACATCTTAGCGAAAGGCTGATATCTCCCCAAGTCTACAATCATTCTTAGTCTTACCAAAGACTACACTTTAATTAATAATGATATTCTAATAATGTTATATTACTTTAAGTTATTTCTAGCTGTTAGCTTGTTTACCACTTATTGTTTTTGAATTATAATTGCACACTTAGTTTCAAAGACCCCGCCGCCGAGGTAATTAAGGAATGGACTTGCAAACGAGAAGCTTGCTGTTAAAATCCCGCCAGGACATTTTCCCTTTTTCAGGCTTTCCTCAGTTCTCAGAATTGGCAAATACCGGAAAGGTATTCTAAACTTAGACCTGGAACGTTTCCTTTCCTAATTATCATTTTATTTCATCAATTATTTCAGATGCGGTCGGACGAACACTTGATTATGCAAACACATCCAAAGTGGCTTAGGACATTATATTACATCGTCCATGTACTGCCAGGGTAAGATAACCGAGCTCAACCCAGCATGACGTCATTCGTTGCCACCGCGTACATGTTACACGTCAAGTGGTAGTCTCACAGAACACACATACCTTCGTGTCTGTTAACTTTCTCATCGTCTGCATTGAAAACCATGGAGAGCTTTTACATAATGAGTCAAACGGGAAAACGTCTGAGTGAAGTTTTGGTAGGTCAGCTTTGATCCCGGCAGCAGAAATAGCCTACAGACGACATCACGGCATTGCAACCTCAATACGACAGATTCATTTGGTTTACTGGAAAACTACGTATATCACGAGTGACGAAAGGTTTCCCCTAACAATGGGCAGAGTTCTACGTTTCGATATGCCGATCAGCAACTGTTTGCGAGCCAATTAATCCACAACTGAATGTGCTAATTTATATGGATCATTCTAATAAATGAGGTTCATAGAAAACAATTATTTTATTAATAAACGTGTTGTACACTTATGGTTACTTTTCAGCATAATCACTGAAAAGATTGAGACATTTATCGAACCTCTGCAAAAGCTTTGCAATACCCGCTTCAAAAAATGTTGCTGCCAAAGATTTCAAATCAGCATTGACGTTGTTTTGAAGATCTTCGTTGGTTTGAAAGTGCTGCCCTCCTAGCCACGTATTCAGTTCAGGGAAAAGGTGAAAGTCGCTGGGTGTCAGGTCAGGACTTTACGGCAGATGACCCAAAATGTCCCATTTAAATTGTTTAAGGAGGCAATGGGTTGTGCTAGCAGTATGCGGACGAGCGTTGTCATGGATCAACACAATTCCTGAAGTCAGCATTCCTCTTCGTTTGTTTTGAATGTATCTCCGCTAACGTCGTAAACTACGAAGATTTTCAAAACAGCATAAATGCGCATTTGAAATCATTTGCGGCAAAAATTTTTGAAGCGGGTATGGCAAAGGTTGTGCACAGGTACGATAAATGTCTCAATCTTTTCGGTGATTATGTTGAAAAGTAGCCATAAGTGTACAAAACGTTTAGTAATAAAATAATTGTTTTCTATGAACTTGTCTTTTATTTATATACTATCGGAGGTTAAAAAAACGGCCCTCGTATTTACTTTTGTAGATGCTCTAAAGAACATTTAAACTGAAACATATTTTAAACTCAAACACAAAAACAAAATCAGATAAAAGAACCCAAGAAGAACAAGATTTTTTTAGAATGAAAATTATAGTAATGCAGCAGAAGTCCATCTTCAGGCTAGTAAAAGTAGGTACATTGCTTCTATCCGTGTAAAGGTTACGGACGTAACTTTCACCACGTTAGGTGGAACTTCCAACACTTAAAGACGAAAGCTATAAGCTTAACAACAATATACCTGTAACAAATTATATACTCATGTTGAAATATTGTAATGACAAGAGTATACATCAGTACAGGCAATCTTAAGTTTGAAAAATGGAAAAGAATATTGTTTACGAATAGCATAATGTAGATATTTTTGAGCCGCCCATCGACGATTACTTCAAAACAGGGACGCACTTCGTTGCTGTACCGCGTATGGACTAGAAATCAGATTACGAGCCGCATATGAACTCTAGCACTTTAAAAAATCGGATGTGTTCCATTCACATCATCTTCTTAGTTATTCTGTAACGAATTATTCTTACAAAACCTTATTCCTCTATCCACTTCATGCTAATCAAGATAAACTTTAGAAGAAATGGTCTTATTACTTAGTTCCTTATAAGTGGAACGGATATAGGGGAACATGCTAGGCTAAAGCGACACTCAAATATTTTAAGAGCTGGTTGCTATGTGATTGAAATTCGATTCTCTTCCCATCACCAGATCCAAAACAGATATAAACTGAGTGACGACTTCCTGCTTGAGAAGAGTAAATATTTTAACCTGGACATAAAGAAATAAACATATCGAAATGGATAAGTGCTCAAAAAAGTATATGACATAAATTGTTTGTTTTAACGGGAGTTTTGCAATTTTTGTGTAGTAAGTTTTTGTCTCTCTCTATCCATTATCCAGTTATGCAAAATACTTCTAGAATGCAGAGGTCTTCAGGGGCTATTCGATACCTCGAAGAAGACAATATTCCTCAGTGAGGCCTACGTCACAACGAAGCTCTTAATTCCATCTGTAGCTCTGGTTGCGCTTCATTCACATTAACTTTGAATGGAATCTGATGTGTTCTAATCAAATAGATTTATGTATTTGTTCTGCAAACAAACTATTTTTGCAAAAGATTATTCTTCTCTCTGCATCATGATAATCAAGATAAATATTACCAAAAAGAGGTCTTACTACTTAGTTCTATATAAGGCAAATAAAAGAATAACAAAACTAAAGAAATAGTTAAATCTTTAAAAGCTGTCGGTATGAGATTATAATACAAATCCGGTTCTCTTCCATTATCTGAAGTAAACAAGAAGGATATGAAACGTGTGAGTATTTTAAAATTAAAACCAATAACAAGGAATATCTCTGAAATAGTTAGCTTTACAAATAAAGTAAAAAATGTGCGTTTAAAGAGACTTAAATGCTTGCATTACTAATAACTTATCTATCTCTTACAGTTAAACAGTTATGCAAAAGTCATTCAGAATAAAAGTACTTCAAGAGCTATTTCCAAGAAATTCAGGATATACAAATATATATTTATTATATAAGCAGTTTTAGTATACGGGATTTTAATAAAAATCGTTAGTCTTTTTTTTTATAAAATATAACATTTCTAAAAATGTTCCATCTTCCAAGGGTAATCCGATGTGGACGGATTTTTCTGAAATTCTTCGTGTCGCATCCTTGGAAGATACGAAACTTAAATATAAAGTTTGTTATTTAACTGATTTAATTTCTGAGCTATTCTTTCCACAGACACACACGGAACTTTTTTTAAATATGTTTTTTTTTTTTCATTCAATGGTCCTCAAAATATATATTTTTCATTTGAAATATTGGTGTTGAGTTCTGTATGTAATACAATATCTTCTTTACTTACTATGTACATTGTGTATACGTGCTAGAGAAACAAAAAAACTAACGTGATCTACTCACAAGAATTTCTCTACCTGTTCTGCAAACTTTTATTACAGAAGATTATTGTTTATCTACATTATGCTAATCGAGATAAACATTGGCAGAAATGGTCTTATTACTTAATTCCTTCAAAGCAGAAAGGAAATAAGGGAATGTACTAGGCCGTATTTTACTCAACATCGTCACATCGTCACAGCCACATTTGAGAAAAACAATATTTTTAAAAATGTAATAGGGTAGTTTGGGGTGGAGGATTTATTGTAAATCATCGTGTCGCATATTTCAAAGACTTTGTATTTAATGGTATTTTCGTTTTTGAGCTACGCTTTCCACAGGCAGGTAGATAGATACGCATACGGATCTTTTTCTAAAAATACTTTTTTTGGACTCGAAAGATCTGAACACATATTTCCGGTGAAATCTCGACATCAAACTTTTGGATGGAATACAATACGATCTCTAGCTACTATAAGCATAGTACGTGCATACTCCTGCCGCTGAATCCTTGCACTTGACAGTTCGGGTGGTTTCGCGTAAGGTTGGCTATTCTGCCTTTGCGGCGTTGCCAGAGTATTTAGTAAAATACAACAGCTGATTACAAATGCCTCAATGGTGTGTAGAGACGAATATAAACAATGTACATAGTAAATGAATTCCGATAAATAATGAAACTAATTCGTTATTATTGATGTTAATCGAAAATAACAATGATACTATAACGTATGTATCATACATTACATATTTACGACAGTACAGAATAAATTAATGCAAAATAGCTTGTTACAATGAGAAAAAGGTACAACAAAGTGATTTTCACCGGTTTAGAATTTCATGGCTCAATTCCATCCAAGTCTCCTCCGTCATCATCATTCTCGGAAGCATCATCGTCATTGTCATCATCATCTTTATCATCATCATCATCATCGTCACCAAGGCATATCACTAGTGGTTCACATTCACTGATGATGTTCCCTCACATAAAACAAACACTAACCACACTGTCAACAATAACAACAAATATAAATAGCAAAGAATAATACGTAACTGTTCGATCCCAAGCGACCGTATGTAAGATTTGTGGTGGACAAAGCGGCGCTGGGCGGGTTTTCTCCGGGTTCTCCGGTTTCCCCCGCCATCGCATTCCACCGGTGCTCCATCTTCATACACGTATCATCAGTGTCACTGCCTGCGGTGCCATAAGTAGTTAAAGCGGGCGTTAAACACTACAAAAAATACGTAATTTGCACAGAACATCTCAACAAAAGTGTAAGGGGTTCACAAACTGAGCATACGGTTAGAAATAGCCAGATATTGCAACGGTGCGGCATCTAGATCAATTTCCGTTTTCTGACTCACCGACCGGAATGCTCCTTTGTGATTGGTTCAGCTTTTCATCTTTTATTTCCGGTTGTACCATCTTAACATCTAACTGCCAAGAGCAAGGATTCAGCGGCGGGGGTATAGAGATAGTAAACATTGTATTTGTTAATGATGCTTTCAATTGCTAGGGTCATATCAGTGCCACCAGTGTGCCAGAATTTCATTCCGTAAGTGCTTTATATGCCAGTAAATCTACTGACATAGAGCTGTCACCTTAACCCACTTATAAACAGTCGGTTTGGGCTGGATTTAAACCCAGGACTTTGGGATGAGATAGCCAGCGACTAAGCAACTGAGCTACTCAGTTCGACAGCCTCTGTGGTGCTGGATGCATAAAGAATGGGTATTAAAACACTATTTTAAAAAATCTGATGT
Organism: Hymenopus coronatus; assembly: GCA_030762935.1. Classification (NCBI taxonomy): domain Eukaryota; kingdom Metazoa; phylum Arthropoda; class Insecta; order Mantodea; family Hymenopodidae; genus Hymenopus; species Hymenopus coronatus. The sequence continues at coordinate 42,119,849 of CM060900.1, forward strand.
GTTCCATCCACCTAATTTTCCCTACCCATTCTGCAAACAAATTGTGCTTGCAAAAAATTACATTTTATCTCCATCTTGGTAATCGAGATAAACTTTACCAGAAATGGCCTTATTGCTTGCTTCCTTGGAATTGCAAGGGAAATAAAGGAATAAAGTAGGCTAAAGCGATAGTCAAAACTTTTAAAAGTTGGTTGCTATGTGAAGCAATTGAAATCCCGTTCTCTTTACATGGTCAGGAGAAAAATAAGACAGAGATGAAACAAAAGACGGCTTCCAGTTTGAGAAAAGTTTTAAGCAGTTTAAAATTGAAACTAATAAAGAGCAAAGCATTGGAAACGGTTAATTCTAACAAAAAAATGTATGACAAATCGTACGTTTTAACGAGAGTTACATTTTTGTATGACACATTTTATCTCTCTGTTACAGTTTGCTTGTTTTACAAAAATCACCCGAGATGAACAGATGTTCAGTGGCTATTCCTATAAATTTTAAAATATACATTTTGTTTGTCATGAAGATGTTTTAACCTTGTGGTATTTTAATAAAAACCGTTCGAGTTATTTCTGAGAAAATCAAAATGTTCCGAAAGTGTTCCAGTAAAGGATAGTTTGAAGTGGAGGACTTATTTGAAAATCTTTGTGTTTGATCCTTGAAAAATACTGAACTTAAACACAAAGTTTATTATTTAACTGACTTTTCATTTTTGTGTTAGGCTGTCCACATACAAGCACACACTAATATTTTTGTAAACATATTTTGTTATTCTGGGGTACAGAAAGCTATATTTCCGGGAAAATCTCTGTATCGAATTTTTGGGTGAAATACAATACTAATACGGGCTAGAGAAAGTAAAAGGTAAATATTAGTACGTTAAAAATTACGATAAACATTAAGATCAAGAAGTGAAACTTTTTCAGTTCACGTGTAACAAAAACTCATATGTAATTTGAGAAACCTACAATAAAAGGGACGAAAGAAGTTGTTAGAGGCTAAGTGTAAAATACTTGTGCAAGTTATAGGTGATAGTAGTTTGTCAGCTTTCCTGATCTTTCACTCTTAAGAATATCTCAAAATGTTATTTTATAACTAGCCTAAGTACTCACAATTATTAAGTAGATACGATTTAAGATAAAAACTTTTAACAGCACAACAGCACACTAGCATTTGTCTCAGGAGTCTTCTTGTAATATTTTGGGGGCAAGTGCAACGTTTACATGTATCCCTCTACCACTAAATAAAGTAAAAATCTGATGTGTTCCATTCGCATGATTTACATCTCTGGAACAAATTATTGTAAAAAGGCTTATGCTTCTATTTACTTCATGCTAATCGGGAAAAAATTAGCAGAAATAGTCTTATTACCTGCTTCCTTGTACGTAGAAGCGAAATAAGGGAGCACCAGAGGTTAAGGTGATAGTCATAAACTGGTTTCTGTGTGACTGAAGTTCCTTCGTTTGTATGGACACGAGTGGACTAATTCATGTATGAGAGAAGTATAAGTTTTAAAAGCTGAAACCAAAAACAAAGAATATCTCAAAAACTATCAACTCCACGAAAAAAAATTATATATAGCATAAATTGTGTGGTTTAACGTTCTCTACATTTTTATGTGGTAAGTTTCTGTCCATCTCTTTCGGTTTAGCAGTTGTGCAAAATTGCGTAAAATTCATCCAAAATAAAGCAGTCTTCAGATGATTCCCAGAAAATTCAAGGTGCACATTTTATTTGCGAGGTAAATATCTTTAATATACGACATTTTAATCAAAATCATTAAAGCCATTTTTGAGAAAATCAGCATTTTGGAAAAAAGTTACATGTAAAGGGTTGTTAGGGGTGGGGGATTTTCTTGAAAATCTTCGCGTCGCATCCTTGGAAGATACCAAACTTAAATACCAAGTTTGGTATTCAACGGTTTTTTCGTTTTTGAGCTATGCTGTCCACGACACATAGACAGACACACACGGACCTTTTTCCAAAAATGCTTTTTTGGATTCAGGGGGACCCACAACATGTATTTCCGATGAAATCTTGGTATCGAATTTTTGGGTGCATTACAACATCTTCTCTGTACACTATGTACATAGTACGTGTAGAGAAAGAAAAAATAGGGTGCAGTGGATCCAACGTAACTTGCTGGATTGCAGCCCCCATTAAGGATACCACTCCAATATTTTTCTACCAAACAGATTGGTTCTTCCTCTACACTTGCCACATAATTATTTCTATGTTTGTACTTGTCACTTGTACCCCTCTCTTTCTAATCCTGTCATATGCCGTCAGCAAAACTTCAGCTCCTGTTTTAATGTTGTATAGTAATTTTTCTACACGTACTATGTACATGATATGTAGAGAAGGTATTGTATACCACTCAAGAATTAGATGTGGAAATTTCAGGGTAATTACCTTTCTGAGGCTCCTGGATTCCAAAACAATAAATTAGAAAAATGTACATGTGTGTCTTTGGGCAGCATAACACAAACTAAAAGTAAATTAAATGCCCAACTAAGTATTTAAGTTCAGTATCTTCCAGGGGTGCTGCATAACGTTTTACAAAAAATCCCCATCCCAGACTATCCTTTGCATGGAACATCTTTCGAAACCTTTTATTCTCTAAAAAAAATGGCTCTAAGGATTTTTATTTAAACATTGCATATAAAATGTTTAGATGGCATATAAAGCATATGTCCTGAACTTCTTGGGAATAGTCTCTCAAGTCCTCTTCCTTCTCAATGATTTTTTGCATAAACGGTAAACCGTAAGAGATAGACAAAACTTAGAACACAAAAATATGTCATATACATGTTTTAGGGATAGCCGTTTTAGAGGTATTCCCTGTTGTGGGTTCAATTTTAAAATATTTATTTTTTTCAAATGAGAAAACCACATCCGTTTTATCTCTTTTTTTTTTTTTTTTTTTTTTTTTACTCCCGGCCATGGAAAGGGAACCGAATTTCAATGACAATTGCATGACTTTTAAAGGTTTTAAGTGGCTTTAGCGCAGTGTATTCCCTTATTCCCCTTCTATTCATAAAGGATCACGTAACAAGACCATTTCTGATAATGTTTTTCTTGATTGCCATTATTTAGAAAAAAAAAATCTTTTGTAAGAATAGTTTGTATGCAGAACAGATAGCAAAAGTATGTGACTAGAATACATCACATTTTTTACGTATAACAAGCATGTTTGCACTTGGTTATTTTGACAACTCATTAGTGAAGTCGCATCAACACATTAAATAAAAGTTACTTAATGCCAAGGAAATCATGCGAAACAATCCGATGTCAGCTTCATTCCAACACTATAACGTGCAGATCTACACTTCCATTTTCACCAGTTGGTCCTGAAGACGAAGATGGTGGAAATCTTGAAACGTCGGTATCAAATCATATATTTAGCTGACAGAAACCCGAGAGAATTGAGAAGTAATAAGTAACTTTAACCTGATAATGTATTTTTGTACCGGAATGTAAAAACCAAAATAAGTATTTATCAAGTCATTAAATCCGTCAATTTATAGTATGTTTGAGAGTATTAGTGGAAGTAAATTAATTATAGTAATGGATAATTTTTGCTAGTTTCGATCAATGCATTCTTATTTTCATAAACATATTATTCTTTTTCAGCAAAATGTTCAGGAGACATAGCATCAATCAAATTTCTTGCATGCCAATGAAATATCCGTTATCATTTTCATTTTACAGTTAATTTAAATTTTTGTCATATAGTTATCTGTGTTTGCCTTTATCACAACTTTCCTTATTTAATAGAAAGTGCCTTAGCATTGATTAAATGTATTGTAAATCGTTCCTCCTTTATCTACTGAACGCGCTTATCCACTCCGTGGCAACGCCGTGATCCCTGGCGACAATAATCCAATTCTACTAGCGAAGAGTTCAGCTAAAATATGCCCTCATGCCAGCAAGTTTTCTCTGACGTGCCTAGGCTAGGCTCTAGAACAATTTCGAACTCATAACCACAAATACACACGCCGAAAATATCTTCTCAGGATCGCATCACTACAAATGCTAGTTCAACTAACTGGATTCTCTGGAAACAAACATCCACAGTGTTAACCATAAGCAGCCTTTAGCTGAAGTTTTCTGCATGATCGGTGCTCGTGAGAGGAAGTAGATGGAGATATAAACAGGTGTGTTGGCGGATTGATGATTTAGGTATCTTCGGTCATGGTGTTCCGGTGATAAATGAAAACGCCGTTTGTGGCTAAACAACTTTATTCACACGCACATTTCAGACCCTAGCTTGTTTCCCTCCGTCAGTGCGATCCGCCCACACGTAACATTAATACGAGGGTCAACAGATAAGTAGGGAGACGCAAATAAAGAACACGGATAGAAATGCTTTGTTCATGTTCTACCCGGCACTCACTATATGCAGCGTTTCATCCTCTGGAGCCATTTCTGAAAGCATTCCCGTAGTGCAGACTACTCCTCTTCGTATGCTGCAACAACTTCTTTAGGACTAGAAAATCGGTGACACCGAAGCCGGTGCTTTACCGTAGGGTAGCAGAAGAAATAACGTAGTGCAAGATCGACATTAATAGTTTTGTCTCGTTTTCTTACAAAAACTCTATTGTTACATCAACGGTGTGAGCTGATGCATTAACGTGATGCAACAAAATGTATCCCGTGTTTTAACATTTTTCTTGGATTTTTCGAAACGCTTTCGGAAAGCAAACTTCTGTGTACAAATTTGCAGTAACAATTTTTAGTTTCTCTACACGTACTATGTACACAATCTATATAGAGGGTATTGTATGGCACCCAAAAATACTATGTGGAGATTTCAACGGAAATGTATGTTATGGGGTTCCTGAGTCCAAAAAAAATCATTTTTAGAAAAAGCTCCATGTGTGTGTTTGTGTGTGTATAACATAGTTCAAAAACTAGAAGACTGTTAAATACCAAACTTCGTATTTAAGCCTGATATCTTCCAGGGATGCGACGCGAAAATTTGAGAAAATTTTCCCACACCAAACTACCCTTTACAAGGAATTTTTCTGGAAATTTTTATTTTCTCAAAAATGGCTCTAACGATTTTGATTAAAATACCGTATATTAAAGCTATTTACATCACAAATAATACATATATATATATACCTTGAATTTTATGGGAATAGCTTTTGAACATCTGTTCATTCTGGATGCATTTTTGCTGAATTTTATATAAATGGCAAACTGTAAAAGATACACAAAACCGAACTGTACAAAAATGTAGATATCGTTAAAATGCACAATTTATGTCAAACACATTTTTGTTGTAGAGTTGACTGTTTCCGAGATATTCCTTCTTATTAGTACCAATTTTAAATCAGGTATCTTCTCAGACGGATTCACCTTTCGTTTCATCTCTTTTGTTTTTCTGGAAATGCAAAGCGAACTGAACTTCAATTGTTCACATACGACTGGCTTTTAAAAGATTTGACTACCACTTTAGCCAGTGTATTCCCTTATCTCCCTTCTGCTTATAAGCATTTTGTTGTTGTTTATCTCGATTAGCATGATGCAGATAATGGCACAATCTTTTGTAAGAATAACTTGTTTACAGAACAGGTAGAGAAAGTCATGTGAATCGAACATATCAGATTTCTTTCTTTCTTTCGGGCACTCCTTGATTCCTGGACCTTGACGGATGGTTGGCCATCCGGGAACACCCAATGGAGGACTGGCTTTTGTTTCTGGGTCAAACTGATACATTATGTTTAGTAGCCCTCAACAATACCTGAAATACGACGAGACCTTCCACATTCAAATCTTTGCAGCAATTCTTGGTAGCATTCAACCCTGTGGAGCTTCTGAGGTTCAGATATATTATGGGACACCAACCCCGAGGAATTTTTTCTACACGAAGATGTTCATGAAGGACTGTTGAAACATTCGGCGAACTAATCACTAATGCCAGTTCAGTATCCCCTTGGGTTAGTCTTGGATCTTCATTATTTTCACAGTGGTAATGTTTTTCTCAGTCACCATTCGTTCATTTTATTTTGTCTAGAAGCACTATACAGGCAGTGACAACGTCTGGTAAGAGTAGTACATTAACACTGTCACAATAAATTACAAACCAAGATCACAAAATTTATCATTAAAATATTCATGTATAGAATAAAATGGATGTTTGACTAACCATGTATATATCCTGGACTTAATATTCTGCATATTTAAACATTTAGCACTATCAGGCAAGTTATCATACAACTTAATACCTAAGTAAATAAACCTATTCTGAGATTTTGTCAAGCAATAATAAGGAATGTTTTTGTTGGACCTGAATCTAGTACTATAGCTATGAATATCTGTCCTCAAAATATGTGTTTTACGAGAGGCATGTATAAATACTAAATTATCTAAAATATAAAGATCATAAATAGTTCAAATGCCTAGCTCAATAAACAGGGATTTACATGGGGTCATATAGGAATTTGTTTAATTATTCTAATAATTTTCTTTTTAAGACAAAAAAAAATTGTTTACTTTGTTAGTACTACCCCAAAGAATTAGATCCTATCTTATTACAGATTCAAAAAAGCAAAATACATACTTCTCACGTATTCAATTGGGATAGAACCTCTCAAATTACGAATCAAAAAATAATGCCAGACAGTCTCTTCTTTAAATATTCAATATGGGTGGTCCACGATAATAGTTATCAATATACATACCTAAGAATTTAGTACTTGTCTGATACTGCAAAGCTATGTCATCTGATATCTTTATTAAAGTGAATAAAACAGAGAGAGCCTTAGATGTATTTAAAAATAAACCATTAGCTTCAAACCATTCCGAAGTTTGTGCCATTTTGGCTTTATATTGATTATTTGAATCATTTGGGTCATTTCCACTTGATACAAAAGTAGTATCGCCTGCAAACATTATGGTATCTGTGGGTATATTACTTGGTAAGTCATTAACTGCAATTAAAAACAACAAGGGAACCGAAGCAGAACCCTGCGGGGCACCACTAGCTATGTGGTACATAGATAACATTCACCATTTACATAAACTAATATTTTTCTACCAAATAACTATGATTTCATGAGATTCAACTGAGTATTTTGTATGCCATAATAGGTCAGCTTTTCTAATAAAATATTATGATCAATGGAATGAAAACTTTTACTCAAGTCACAAAAATTAGCTAATACATATACACCATTTTCAAATGAGGAATGCATTATATCAACTAAACTTTGTATTGCTGCAGTAGTGTTTCTGCCATTAGAAAATCCGTATTGATTTTGGTTAAACAAGTCAAAGTTTTTGAAAAAGGTATTTATTTGCTCAAACATACCACTATTCTTGGTCTGCCAAGCTTCTCTTTATTTTTAAGAAATTGCGGCCCTCTCTTGAATTATTCAAAGACAGTGGCAGGTGACGGAAAATAGTACACAAAAGCCTCCCTTAAACGCTCATACGAATGTGCTTCATATAATCAACATTTAAAGTCGTACAAGATCATTGTAGGAAAATGCTTTCCCTGAATCTCCATTGTACTTCATTCTTTTCAGATTTCAAATACTATTTCGTTCATGACACGTGATCGTAGGAAGTGGCCAATCCAGTACATTGGCGCGTAAAATTCCAACCAATTAGGACTCATTATCTCTGCATTTTAATCATGTTTTATCACACCCATTGTTTTTCTAAATGTATTGCACCCACGTGCATTTGTTTTCTCTCTGAATATCAGTATGCAATGATATTCCCATACATAAGGGCGGAAGTTCCAATAGACATGTTAATTGCAATCATGCTTTACTGCAATACAAAGAGATTGGTGTTTATTTTACGCCACAATAATACAATATAATATAGCAATACAACGAGATCTGAAATGTATGATATGCACGTCAAGTTACATATATACGTCAACACAAATGGGATGTTAGGAACATTCTTCTTCATGGCTATAGAGATTAGTCGTAGTTATTCTATTCACGAAATAGTCTTATTAAATGCAACTTGAGCTACAACTTTTCTTGCAACAAGTTGTTCGCGAATTTATCGATAAAAGTTGGAGCCCTCGTTATATTACTTATGATAAAAATGAGAAAAATGAATGACGCAACAATGCTCTGCCTACCTACTTCTCTATATTATATTTATCTATAGACCTCCGTATTTTCGTGTCGTTGGCCTAATTTGCAATTTTTATTTATTTCAGTTTCAAGCTGGTGTTTTTATTACTGAATTGTCATCTGACTTTGCGGACTTCAAGCTTGTGAGTTATATTATTCGTGGATGTTAGATTTCGTCACATAACACTTCGTTTCCCTTATTAAGTCACGTAAAATATTTCTTTTATACAAGTAGTTTCATTATTTCTTTATAATTAATGCATTTTCGTTTACCTACTGTTCAGGTTATACTACAGACACTCCCCATTTCGTTCTGTAATGTTATTCTGAAGTATTAAGTGTTCTAAGCAGAACTGACTAGACAACAAGTTAAGTTAGGTTTTTCTGAATCCATAATGTTCTAAACTAAATTCCAGTTTGCATACATACCCATACGTCTGTTTTACTTTTACTGCAACGTTAACCATGACAACCTGGCACCAGATTTAGCTTCAGGGAAAGCTCTGCAATAATTAGTTGTTTCCAAGTAAACTTAAGTATCTCTGCAAGCTCTTAAGATGTCCTACAAACCCAAATTTATAGGGTCCTTTACAAACGTGAACATAATCTAAAATCCTAAGTTATAATAAAGTAAAAAAATGCTACCCCTACTATAATAAAAGCCATTAAAATTAAACCCATTAACATTAATATACCTTTCACATTTAAATTATTTCAGCAACACTTTGGGTATTTAAAATCATATTCAATCAAAGTCTTAATATTTCGTTTTAAAAATTTAACGGCATTGGCAGAAAGAGAAAAGAAATATGAGATTCTTAAGGTAGACAAAAGAAAACAAGACAAGGAAAGAAACCGATATAAGAAAGAAGAAATATAAGGGCTAGAGGGGGAGGGAACAACATAAAAGTTAAGGTTGGACAAGGGGCTACCGAGAAGAGCTAAAAGGTTTGGACTCCATATAAAGTGAGTGTCACTAAGAAAAACCAGACAATTTGTACATAGTATCAGCTAGGCACATACATAGGAAAACATTTGTAGGAAAAACTATATAATCTGAAAGGTGACAATGAATTCAATTCATTCAAATAAATAATTGCATTCAGTTCATTCAAACTTATTTGATTGTTGACGTAATGTACATAATTTTTAGTTCCCTTAGAACTTTATCACTTGAATTTGATGAAAGAGAACTCTAGGGCGTAAATTACGTCAAAGTTTGTATGCATTTAATGAAATAGTTACTTAACTATCATGGAAATACAATATTATTCTGAGGCAATTCAGTGGAAAGTAAGCGCAATTCCTTGCACAAAACGTGCAACGTTTTAGGTACTGCAAATTAGCAGTGCTACGACTGCACATGACGTCAGAGACACGGATGGGGCCTGTACACTCAATGTCTGTTCACGACTATTGCTCCCGCCTCTCTCTTTTGTCTTACCTGTTCAAAAATCGGTTCGGAGAGTACATGTTCCTTTGTCTATGGGTAAATGTGAAGTGAACCTCAGTTTCTACATACCGCAAATGCGCCCCCGCCCCAAAATTATAGCAGTCATTTCTAGTAGTAGATATGAGCCTAAATGTGCCTAGACAATTGAAGAAAGTATTACTGTACTGAATTTGGTCATATGATATTCACCATTTAACATGTTATGTATGCTAATCGAACAACTTTCACAAACATAGAGATTTATGACTAATGATAAAGAATTTTAATCATAAAAGTCGGAATGGAAGAAATTAAGTTTGAATTGTCACCGAATATCTTAAAGGAAATTAGGTTAACAAATTACTCTCCCTGACTAGAGAGTAGTTTAAACTAAAACGTTAGTTATTGTAGACAATACAAAACCTATAAGGTTTCAGTGTTAAGGGCAAGTACAACCCGACTCCATCACGACGATAGTCAAGCCAATTCAAAGATGGATTGTGCACTTCAAATCAAAATGTTGCATACCGTCACTGCACTGAAGGAATTGTCTGTTCCTAATTTCCGTGAAGTTGGTCACGCAGTGCACAGGAGCATCGAACAAAGTTGCTCACTCTGCGTTACTCAATGAGCAACCAGTTGGTGACGCGTGGTTTATAGGCTCAAATATGGCAAAGCTAAATAAATAGCGCGACATAATGAATGAACGCTCCCTTAAGAGCCATAAAAACTTTAGATTTATTTCATTCTATACATAACTGAAAATTGTAATTTGTCATTTTAAGAGCACAAATCTCTTAATGGATTATATAGTATTATGCAGATAACCTACTTTACTGGCGTTTACTGGTTTGTTATATCAGCTAAGCTCGTGTTTTGGTATACAGTCTGTCATAAATCGACTTCTACCTTGAAGTAAACTTCAAACTTTATTCCGCTGAGGGAACATGAGGACGCAGAAACCAAAAGGGCAAGAGGAAGTGGTTAGGATGATGTTGTTATTATATTGCTCCTCGAGAGCTGCTCAATTGATGGAACAGTGTGAGGATGGGAAAGAAAGAAGAGAGAAGAAGAAGGAGAAAGAGTTACAAGGAAGCTTCACGAAGATATCTCCTCCCTTCAATGTCCACCCTCCTCTGCGGCACCTCCCCTACCCAACCACTGATAACACAAAAGTCAAAGGAAATAAATTTCTTTCTCCCCATTCTTTCTGATAAAGAAAGAAATGTCGAAGGTTCTTGGGCAAGTTCTTCAGCCAATGGGAGCATAGATGGCATTAGGAACGGAAGAGGAAGCAACTTGTAACTTGCACTCGGTAGCTTAAGAGTGGCGATGACGCAATTCTGTTAAATTTCATTCGATTTGCTTTCTCGAAATAAGTTATAATACAAATAAGTAGTTGTTATTAATGATTAATATTATACAGTGCACAAGTGATACCGAATCCAAAATAATCCTGAAAGCATAATCTTACAGATGAGATATTATACCATAAGTATGGCACAAATACCCAGATTTTGCTAGCAAAACAGATAGTGTCTCTGGAATGATCAACGATAATCAAAACCTAAGATCCAGTTAAAGAATGTGATATCGCCCCTAGTAAATGTTAAGGGGACTAATATGTGAATTTTCCAAAAACAGTACTCCGCAGAACCATTTGAATGTCACCATATCCTATGTTTGTACAAGAAAACGTTGTTGCAAAGTGTTATTGCATGTTTAAAGTAAATTATAAAGCAATTGTGTTACAAAGATGTACTTTATAGTTCACTTTGAAGATCTCATAGCTTTAAAAAGTACGTTTAAATTACTTTGCTTTATTGAGTCGGGAACTAAACATATTTCTTAAAAAATAAAGGTTCGAAATTAACATATTTTAAAACTAATGCTTATTTATTTGAAGTTTATCAAAGTTTCATAAGTTCAGTGGTATAACATATGTGCGTTACAACTTAACTTATTGTAAGTTTTAGTTAATGCGTACTGGGGAGTGTAGTCTAAAATTTTCCTATGTGTTAAAAGTGTTAAAAGAGAGGAAAAACATTTGAATACTCACATATAAGCTGATCACCATGAGCAACGTTTGTCCTACTTGTAGCTATATTAAACACTATTTAGCATAATCACATATTTCCAACAAGCTCCTGCAACAGCTGAAGAAAAAAGAGAATGAAATATCAGAAAAGCTGCAAATGCACTGCCACATTCTCTGTCACTTTCAATGTCACCGAAGTAACAAAATTTAATGATGAAAAGCTTACTTAAGAATCAGGCCTAAAAACTTAGTCTCCTTATACCGAAACCCACCCTGAACATTTCGGGATAAATCTGTACTGAGGGGCCGATTTATGGCACAGTACGGATCGCGAATATGGATGCTCCGTACTCTACGTATTTCATCATGAAGTTTCCGATTCCAAAGCTCTTGCGTTAAATAAAAAATAATCCCATGGCTCTATAGCCCACGAGACAACTGGCAATGTATGCATTTCAGAGGTGGGCAATCATCCAACTGATTCTTGGAGGTGATGTGGCCAGCATCACGCTTCCCCCAGCCAAAAAGTTGCCTTTCTTGCCCGGACTGCTACCTATCACAGCTCTTCAATTTCCTCGTTTTGCTGAGTGGGCACCGATCCGAAACCCGTCACATAAAATCAGCACTCCCATGGGTGGGATTTAACCCGGGCGCATTCGTGGCCGGGAGCCAGTTGGCATTCTGGCCCACTGCGCCACAGAGCAGGAACCCGCCTTACTTACTCATGCACTGCAATCACTACTAAGCTTACTTTAAATTAATTTCTAAACATAAATTTAATTTTAGAGTTTTAGAAAAGGTGATTTAATTGTACGACAGGACCAGGTATTTAAAATAATGTTATTGATAAATTTATAATAAATTCCTTTTATATATAATTTTAATGGTGTACAAACAATTTAACAAGGTTTTATTTTTCTTTTCACAGTAGGAGGACAAAACTATTTCAAATGCTGCTCCTTTTTAACAACTAAAAATTTGAGTATTCATAACATATGTATATATTTTTATATGTATAACATGCCCTATAATGACTACTAAGCTGTGTTGAGACATTCCTGGTATCTCACGAGGATATAACACAAGGAAGATAGTCAATAAACGTCAGCATCTGTATGGACAGAGGTTTCTAAAGCGCTCACTTCCTTTGCAACAGGTTTTAAGAGTCCTGTTTGGAGGGGGTTCGAATGATGCAACAATTTTGACCTCCTCTCTTTTTCGCCTTTTTTTTCTTGCCTTTTTCGCTTCTTGGGCTTAGCAATTCTGGTGTCCTAAACGTATTAACTAGAGGACTGACGTTATCTCTGATTGGAAATGGGATACTATAAAATGTCTTCTGAAATTGTCTACACATCTGTCTCGATGAATAAATGTTTACGTCCATATCATGTGTAATTGTTCTTTCCGCAGGCATGAGTGTTCCTGTACGCATTTTAATGGACTAGTTACAAGAACAGAAACAATTATATTAATATTTTGAAGTAATTCACACACAATATAGATATTTGGATAAGCCTTCACTATAGTCTGGTCTTTATAGAATGAAGAGAAGGCAGTAACAGAAATACGCAATCGTGGTCGGATCACAAAACGACCGCTCAATATAAGGAAGCCGACTGCACACAGACGGGGTCCCCATAGTCTGGGAGAGGGCATGACTCTAAGGGCGTCTTATTTCTCTAGAGAGACTGGAAGGGCGACTAGATCCGGATGAGCAAGCTGGACGAAGTCCCTAAATTTACAGATGGAACCATCCGACGCCTCTTGGACCCATTCACGAGCAACGATACCCGAGCCTCTTGTGGCGCTCAAAGGCCCGAGAGCGGATCTCGATCAATCCACCAATGACAACGCCAGGAAGAAACCCTACTGTGCGTAAACCACCGTCCAGTCGCGCCGCGAAGAGTACGGTTACCTGCTCCTAAAACCTTGAAACAGATGACAAGGAAATGATGGGAGAAGGGAATGATGGACAGAAGAATTCGGGTTATGCAATTAATCTACCCAGCATTCGCCTGACCACCAGGGAAAACCTGAAACAACCATAGGTTAGGTAGGCCATGGGAATCGCACCCAGGACTTCTAGAACGTGGTTGCATAATATCCGCGGCGCAACCGCATAAGGTGGGCACATCAGCAGTCAGTTTTAATTGAAAGCAGTCCAATTATTAGCTGCAATACTTCAACGGAAATTCACTGTACGATACAGCTGGCCACTCCTGCTTCAGCATTGCGCTTCAATGTAGCGCGCAGAGTTTGAATGAACTGAGATGGCGTAACGTGAATGTCCCACTGTTTTCAGTGATGCGTTCAGCGACAAAAAAATTAATACATAGAAGTCAATAGTGATAATTATGGCACACAAGGTATTAAAAAAATCCATTTCTTTTCGAGTGAGCCAAACAATACTCAATTTATGTGCATTTTGAGTCTCTTTAGTTGATAAAATGGTGGATTTCATTTGTTTTGATACCCTTTTCAGTTGTTTTTGTACCGGTTATTTTAGTCCTTCTTGATATTAGCATCTTTTCGACAGTTTCAGCTTCTTTTGAATAATTTTATACATTCATTCTCGATTTTAACTAATAATGATTTATACAAAATTGAGATTCAATTTTATCTATGGATGTTCGCTAACTGCTGTGGTTCTCAAGAGCCCCATTCTATATTAGGCGTGAAAGGCGGTTAATTTTGCTCAGAGGCTCCAAGTCAGGCTTCAGGTTCTTTTACGTGCATCTACGACATGGGAAGACCGGCTTTGCTTCCCTTCCGAAGGAAGCTATGCTAGGAATTTTACGACTGGAAAAACCCAATGCCCTCAACCGGGTTATGATTTATACATATTAACATAATAATCTAAAACATACATGATAGAGAGGCATGTTCACAAACATTTTGCACTGGATGTTTTATATCACCAGCAAAATTGTTTAACTGAGTTTCAAATAAAATATTAGGATATTTTCTTTATATATTAAGTGCAACAGTCTCTCGCACAAGGCGTAGAATTAATGCACATCAAGATTTTACAATAACACGATTTGGGGGGGGGGGTAACACACATTACCTTTAAAAATGACTGATATAATGTATATATATATATATATATATATATATATATTCATTATTTAATACGTAACTAAATTTACATACGTTCCATTTCACCTTCTGGGCCATATATGTACAATGTACCTACATAGTAGGAAGAGAAGGTATTGAATTCCACTAAAAATATATTCTGAGATTTCATCGAAAATATATGTTTTGTGATCATCTAGCCCCCCCCTCTAAAATAAGAAAAAGAAAGAAGTTTTATAACAAAAAGTCAGTGCGCTGTTGGTGCGCACACGCGCGCGTTTGTGTGTGTCTGTTAGCAGCGTGAATTAAAAACGAAACATCCGTTAAATACCATACTTAGTATTTAAGTTTATAATCTTCTAAGGATGCAACACAAAGCTTTTCAGAAAAATCTCCCAACTCAAAACTACCCTTTACATGGACTAATTTTCGAAAATTTAGATTTTTCTCAAAAACTGGATAGGTAGAATCAGACTGAAAAATGCAATGCCTTAGCTGGTTTTTGAACCACGGACCTCCCGTTTTTTCTCAAAAATGTTTGTAACGATATTAATTAAAATAGCATATGTTTAAACTACTTTCATGACAAATTAAATGTATAATTTGAATTTTCTAGAAATAACCTCAGAAGACCTCTTCATTGTGGATGACTTTCGTATAACTGGTAAACCGTAGGAAAAGCGTACTAAGCAAAACATGGAGATCTACTTAAAACACGCAGTTTATGTAATACACATTTTGTTTTGCTTAGTTTTTCTCAAAAGGGAAGAGGTGATCCGTTTTACATAGCTTTTGTTGTATTCCTGGCCATACAAAGAGAACCGAATTTGAATGTCAATCGCATAGCAAGATCTTTTAGAAGATTTGAGCGTCGCTTTGACTTAGTCTATTCTCTTATTTCTCTTCTACTGACAAGGAAGCGTGAAATAAGACAATTTCTGCTAATATTTATCTCCACTAGTATGATGCAGATGTATAAATAATCTTTTGCAAGAAAATATATTTTTTGCAGAACAGGTAGAGAAAGTCGTGCGAGTGGAAAAAATATGTTAAATTTCCATTTACTAGCTCCTTTTTACTTTCACTAGCACGTATGCAGAATGTATATAGTAGATAGAGAAAGTACTGTATTTTATTAAACATATGTATACTAAGATTTCACCGGAAGTGTATGTTTTTAGACCCCTGAATCCAAAAAAGCATCTTTAAAAACGTCCCCCCTTGTATTTGTGAGTGTTTGTGTGTGTGTGTGTGTGTGTGTGTGTGTGTGTGTGTGTGTGTGTGGACAGCATAGCTCAAAATGAAAAAAAAAACTCAAATACCAAATTCGGTATTTATCTTTAGTATATTCTGATGATGCGAGTCGAAGGTTTTCGACAATATCCCCCCACCCCAAACAACCCATTACATGGAAATAGTTTCGTAAATGTTGTTTTTCTTAAAAATATCTCTAGCGTTTTAATTAAAATAAATACTTATATGATAAATAAATTGTATATCTTGAATTTTCTGGAAATGACCTCTGTTAACTTCATTTTGGATGACTTTTGCATAACTGGTAAACTTTTTTTTTTTTTTTATTTTTTTAATAATACCGGAGTCTGATCAGGACTCCGGCACTGTATACCCTACTTTTTTTTATTTACCTTTTCTTTTTACTTTCCTTTGCCGTATTATTACTGTTTTCTTACTTTTTACAACACACACATATACATAAACATACAACACCCATGCCCAAGGCGGGACTCGAACCCACGGTCCCCAGCGCTACGAAGCACCAAAGCGGGACGCCTTGGCGAGCGCGGCCATGGGGACCGGCACCTTAAGAGATTGACGATAACTTACAAAATATGTACATCTCGTTAAAACACAGAATTTATATTATATACAATTCTTTGTAGAGCTAGCCCTTATTTGGTTTCAATTTTAAACCACCTAAACTTTTCTGCAACTGGAAGCCATCTTTACTTTCATCTCTTGGTTGATTTACTCCTGGCCATGCAAAGAAAACTGAACTTCAATTATTGTTCACATGTGACCAGGTTTTAAAACATTTGACAATCACATTAGCCTGGTGAGCACCCTTATTTCCCGTCTACTTAGAAGGAAGCAAGCAATAAGATAATTTCTGCCTATGTATATCTCCATTATTATGATGTAGATAAAAGAATCTTCTGCAAGAATAGCTTGTTTGAAGAATATGCAGAGAAAGCCATGCGAATGGAACACATCATATTTTTTTTTAAAATTTGATTTACTACGCCTTTTTTTGGAATACTTAGGTAAGTTTATATGTATTTTTAGGCAGTTTATAGGTCTTCAACCTTTGAAATTATAATAAATTAAGTTTTATTTATGGACGCTCTTAAAAAGCTGAGTTCTTAGTGTCACATTCTATATTTGGAGTAAAAGACCGGTAAATTTTGCTCGAGGCCTCTTTATAAGACCTGAAGTTCTTTTACGTGGCTAAATCTACGACACGGAGCCAACGGCTATACTTTCTTCCGAAGGAAACCATGCTAAGGATTTTTACGTCCGAAAAAATTCACCACCCACCACCGGGTTCGAATCAGCGACCTTAGGAACCAGAGCCTATCATGTTATCCATAGAAGACGATCATCAACTTCCGAGCCCTAGTAATAGCACACATTCTTTCTGAGATTTTTATTACCATACATTTCTTCTCATGGGTTTTCCTTTGTTTCCATGTGATATTTCAGAAACAATGAAAACTTGAAAGGTCAGCCTGTTTATCTATTTACAACCAGAAGTGCTTTCGTATGTTCCCAAACGTTGTTGATGAATTGGAAATCATCAATCATCATCAACAGCAACACATTTCAATTTCACAATGCCGTCTAAATATATAAGCTATTCATGAACTCTCTCATCTTATGTGACAGTGTAAAGACCTCCACTGAGAAAGCGATGTTTGTCTAAGTACCAGGTGGAATTCTCTGATTACATGTCAGCACGGAATGCACAGGGTTCGATCCCACCCATTGGGGTAAGGACTTTAAGACCCGAGTTTAGGACTCGTGAGAAAAAGTGAGGAGCTGCGACAGACATTTGATTCTAGTCACGAGAGTCAATTTTCCAGCTGCAGGATGCGTTTTGATGATCACATTCCTCATATCGGTCTCTACCTTGCTAGGTGGGCGCGAGACCTGTAGCTGTGTTGGCATGCCAAGGTCCTCTACAGCGCCACACAGGATAGGATCAGGTGAAGTATGGAGGAATTCCATGATCCTGCCTGGAAGAATATAATCAATACAACGCTTCGAGAGGTCCAGGAATCAGAATAATTAGCAGCTTTCTGCTAATAATGGGGGGAGGTCGCTGTAAGGCAGTTTTTCAGCTCTCTTTGGATTTTTCCTGATTTCGTAAGAGTAACAATAATTCTTAGGCTGTCACAGTCGCAGTTGAAACGTCCACTAGAGCACTTTGACCTCGCCGCTGCCACCGAAGATGTCTGCCGTAGTCGCAGACGAAACGTCTGGGAAGAAGAAGGAGGAGCCCAGTAGACCACGGCCCACAAGCCCGGATTATACTCCAGCCAGTAGTAACAATTATGTTATTTGTTTTAAATAATATTTTAGTAGCTCTTGGAATAAACGTTCCTGAAACACAATATATACACTACACATGTCCTTTGAATATCCTTAGTGACTTTTGGCATGATAATTCTACGAACGTATCAGCGCACTGATTTGACTACCGTTGAATGATTTCCATCCCAAAACAGCGTCCACTGTGGCTCAAATACGCCTAGGCCTTTATTACAGATATAGGGGATTTAATTGACATATGGTTTCCCCGCAGTTCTGAGAAATTTCTCAGAGATCGGGATATGAATTTCGTTACTTTCCTATTCATTGTTTTATGCTTTTAACGCAAGAGATGCGTGGAAATCCTTGTTTTCGGTATCTAGTCCGTGTGAAGCTTCCAAGACCTAGCGATGGGTGTCGGTGTCTAGGCATTGACTGAAGAAGGGAAAGTAATCGAATGAATAGTCTTCCTGCGGCAGCTGGTTGTCTTGAGCTATGAGAGCTTCTATGGGTTCCAGGTTGTGGGTTAATCCTTAAGTGGTGTGTAACACATATAATGAAAGGCTCATTAACTTCCACATTTTTTTTTTTTTTTTTTTTTTTTTTTTTGCCTATTTCGATTTTAACATATTTATAACCGCGGTTGCCACTATTGTGTGATATAGTGGGTTCGTTTTATGCCAAGAACCACAGATCGCACGAATGCGTGTTCCACACAAGTCTACTACACTGCAGGGTTTTCCGTTCTGTAACTCTCGCGTTACTTACTCACGAGTGTTAGTAACATATATGTAATGCGTACTAAACTTGATATACGTATTCTAGAAAGTGGTGTTCATCTACGTGAAGATACTCTTAACATCCTTGGAAATTACCACGCGTAAGTTATCCTGCGTAATGTTCATAATTTGGGATTATAGTGACATATTAGGGTTTCAGTTTTAAAAGTTATGTAGCTGCATGAACAGAGGTTTGTGAAGCACCCACATGCTGTACAACATGACTGAGAGACATCTTAGGTGAGCCTCTGTATGCAACACCAATTTCGTCTGGCTTTTCCTGCGTTAGACCATGTCGTTTTCGCATCTAGCGACCCCGTTGTTGATCTAACATCTTAGAATGTCTCTACCCGGGACTTCATAACCAGGAAATTTCTATTGAAATCCTGTACACATCCGTCTACATGAATCAGTTTTCACGCATGTATCGTACATGAAAGTACGCTGCTCAAGTGTGAATTTGTTGGAAGGAATTTTCGTAGACTAATAAGACAGTAACACTCCTAAGGAAATCGTCGACACAAGTACTGTCGAAACACTTCACAACACGAAGACAAAGAAACGACCGAGACAGCTCACGGCTAAAAACATACCCTTGACACATCCTGCGCCACTTCAGCGCAGTGGCATAATGTCGAGGTCACTGCTGTCTCGACCGACAGGCATATAAGGTAGGTGGCTTAGGCACAAACGAAGGCACGGTGGTTTGCTGCACACATGGTCATTCTGTCCGTGGTTGAATTTCGTTTATTTCGAGCTACTCTTGAAAGTACTTTAACGTTTGCTTTCCCCAGAGCGACTCGTGAACATTATATTTTTTTGAAAGGGCCACATTGCAAAATCACCCCTCCTAATAAGTCACCTGGTTATTTCCTTAAAATCTTTCATCGCTTGATTACTAATATATCCTCAGATACGTTTCACCATTTTTTCCACGTTATATTTATTGTTTTTTTCAGATACGCCTCCAAAAAATTTGATTTCCCGTGTGAATAATTCTAGATCCCAGATAAGACATGTATACTCGGGTAGTGTTTTAAACCCGTGTCAATTTATCTAAGTATGTTTGCTTTGTGAACGTCTAGTTGGAATTTGGGAATTACTTTTTTCCGTAACACCTACCTGGTGTACGTTTGGTTCCCTCTGCAGTCGTTGGGGAGAGTCAGAGAGTGCCTAGTTCTCTTTCTCAGAGCATGGTATATCTCCCTTATACCAGCAAAGGAATCTTGGTACTATTTC
Source organism: Hymenopus coronatus (assembly GCA_030762935.1). Taxonomy (NCBI): domain Eukaryota; kingdom Metazoa; phylum Arthropoda; class Insecta; order Mantodea; family Hymenopodidae; genus Hymenopus; species Hymenopus coronatus. The sequence goes on from CM060900.1 coordinate 42,140,060, forward strand.
GGATTAGATAAAAATTAAACTCGCTATTTCTTTTCGGATTAACCGTTTATTTTTATGATGATTGTTGAACCTGCAGTCCGCCCCAGAACAGACTACACATAATTAAAGCAATTGCTGATTCCTCGTATTGTGTTACCTAAACTATCCGCCGGCATGATGAAAATGTTCTTAGTTCCACGCGGACCTATTGTGTCGGGTTCACTTTCAGGAGTCCTCTCGTCACTCTTCTGCAAAATGGGACATGTTGCAAAAAGTGTCTACACTTCTAAATTTTAAGTTGTATTTCCAGTCTTGCAGCCCCTACCAAACTTATATTATTTCCCCAATATTTCACATTGTTTCATTCGCAGTTTCTCTAAGCTAAACTTCTTTCCCTCGGACTTTCCTGAGAACCGTACAAACGATACACCTCCTAGATAGCCATCTTGGAATGCAGTAAGCGCAGCCCTGACCGGCCTAGTGTGTGAAATTTCTGTTATTTTTCGGAACGAGTTTTCTTTATTCCTTACAAGTATATGTAATTAACATCTGCCCTTCATATCTATAACTTTCTCCAAAACATAATGGCCCTCAAACGGGACCGCTCTCCCTATCACTGTGCAATAACCATTAGTAAACAAAAGACGACCCTATACTAAAGTTGAGAGGCAACGTAGTAAAATCTGTTTCTTGGAGACACTGCTTATAAGTCGGGAATTGTGCCTCAGTTAACGGACCAGTAAGTGAAAGACTTGGCAACAGCGAGGGTTGGTTTCCAGCCGCAAACAACTTAATCCCAAACTTTAAAGTCAGGTCTTTGGAAGAAGAGGGGGCAGGGTCATCATGTTCTGAAAAATAATGTACGTTTTCTATAAGGAAAAACATCTCATATATAACTTATACTCTACAATTCAGATGTATAGTTATTGCTATTTCACTTATATTTCATTTGTATATGTCTTTATATTTGTTAAGCCCTAAAAGACGAGCTCAACGTATAGTAATAATTATAAAGAAATCTCATTGGCCACACCAATTTCACATATTTTGGACACTGCCCTGTTTTTATTTGCAGGGGCCCAGCGGCATATATTGTCTTGTTTGGACTTTTCAAATATAAGAAAACTATGGCTCATGTTTCCCAACACAATACATATAACATCTGTTAACTTATTAAGGTAGTAATACTACAATATTTCCTATCAATTTTATATCCCGTTGCTTATAATAAAAGAGCTGCAGGATTCAACGGGGTTATTTCAAGTTAAAACAGGTAAGCGGGGAACTGACTAAGTGGCCTTCGTTTTATCCCCCTTGCTTATCAGCGGAGGCATTTCCAAGTCGCGCTCACTGAGAGAGATAAAACGAAGGTCACCCTCGCCAGCTTTAACTTGAAATAGCCTCCCTGGAAATATGATGATAATGATCGTATAATGATTTATAGTTTAACAAACAGGGTGATGTTGATTATGATTTTCATGTCGAGAGATAAATAAAAAATATTCGCTCTAAAATGGCATACCAATAAACAGTTCATTTAAAATCATCATTCATAAGAAGAAATGCTTTAGAAAACGTACGAAGATAGTAGCAACAGAAGGAATATATTGAACTCCTCTATTCAGCAATAGTGAAGAAGTACAATTGTGTTATGGGAGGTTTGTACTTGCATGGTACGTTGGTTTTACGTTACAGAATCAAAATCGTTGTAAGTGACACTATCTTCAAATTATTTTTACCTGATGGGTATTGGTATTGTAAATTCTTAGTTATTTTTCTGCCAACACTGTAGACAATGGGAGTGACGCAGTACAAGATCCTATGTATTTCCATTCACAGATAGCATAGTGTACTTCTTGCTGAAAAACAAAGAGTGACAAAGTGGAAGACCTGTTAAGATTTTCAAACTGTACCACTTCCAATCAAGAGAGCAATATCCACTCCAAGATCACTTGCTGATGTAAGGTTTGGGGGCATTGGGCACTGGCAACTGCACGATTCAGTCAAACTGCACTGCCAAAAGAGGATCAATGCTCACTCGAGAATGAATGTACAAAATGAGAGAAATATCTGTGCATCCCCAAAAACAGAAACTGCTTCCTGGCTTACCATATAAAAAAGGCAAACATTTTAATTGTAATTGATGATTTTCATTGTAAAATGTGTTATAATCTGCAAATTAAAATCACTAAGTAGTGTTTAATTTTTAAAAAGAAACAATGTAATACTGTATTACCAATTTCTGTTACATCCAACATTACTTCTGCCCAAAAATGCCATATGGTATTATGAATTACATTTAAACAAAAACAATAAAAATAATGTCCATAATTTAGTGTTCAGTAGCCAATTTGTTACTTCTTAATGCAAAAGATGCTTTTTGTTTTTAACCAATTTTGGCTGAAAAGGGTTAGAGATGCTTTTTAAATCATTGGGTTTCCTATAATTTAGAATGCGGTATCGAACTCGGGTCCACAACATCACCTGCAAACGAGAATGTCTTTCACTGTCAGAATAACTTGAATTAGCTTCGAGTATTTCGAGAGCAAACACCTTTTCAGTTTCAAAGAAGCGCATCACATATTCACCCACATCCCTTCTCCTGTCATGTAGGTAGCAGTAGAAAAGCATTTTTGGTGGAAAAATTACTAATTCAACGGTATTAATGGAATTTAGAATCTCCTCTCTGTTATAATAGGTAAACGCTTCGTTTCATTATGTAAAACCCCTCACAACCGTTTTAATTTAGTTTACTAATAGATAGTAAGTATGAAAGGATATCTGCATGCGCCTCATACTTCGGACAGGCAGAGAGAACGAGCACTCGCCCCCCCCCCTAGCTCCCGCAGCGACAAACCACTAGTCAGTCTGGGCTCTCCTATCAAGCTAGCTAATGGAGGCAAGGTATTATACCCATGTAGCTCATATAGAAGCATTGTGGTTCTTTTTTGAAGATTGCAGTTAAAACTGCCAGTGATTTTTTGAAAATGCCTTCCTTATACTTCATTGCTTCTATCACAGGAATTTCTGGAAGGGTTTCATTCGATTCTTCCTTTGTAATAAAAAAAATCTTCCTTTTTACTGTGGTAGAGAGTGTACAAAAAGTTTAATATTATATTCCGTGTTATTTTTAATTACGTGAACTTCTGCCTCCACTGGAATTGAAGGTCTTCAACTTCATCCAGTAATTTGCTCTTCATCTGTGCTTTATTAAAAAGGAAATCACAACTTAGATTAAACGCAAAATAATTAGATGAAACTGAAGACCTTCAATGCCTATTTAGCAAAATAACATCTCGTGGAAGAGAAAAAGAAAACTTTTTTTTTTATTCTTTATTTTAGGTCGCAGAACTACAAGGTCTTATAGCCACCACATTAAAAATCTTGTTTACAGTTTTACATCCCTAAAACATTGAAAATTTTGAGCATAAGTAAATCATTATATACTCAGGGATTAAAGTATACCTCTAATGCTTGTGACATATGAAAACAATAATTTAGTATAAAAATATAACAATATTAAATTATATTACAACAAACAGTGACAATTAAATTAGGTATGACGTGTTAGTAATTATAATTCTGAGAGTTATATAGATTGATTTCTTTAAGGTATATTAATACATTGACTAAAATTTTTGTGTCTATAAGTGTTAATGCAAAGTTTTTTGAAACTATGTGCTGTTTTCTGACATGACAGTATTTTGGACACAGAAATATAATATGCTTAACTGTAAGAGGACTTATACACAAATCACAATGTGGTGGTGCATCTTTTGACAGTAAATAGGAATGTGTTAGTTTTGTATGTCCTATTCTTAATCTTAGTATCTTAACTTGATCTTTTCTGTGAAATTTGCTATAGAGAACACTCTGGTTGTTTATTGACCTTATTTCATGTAGTTTGCTGGAGGATGTGTAACTCCAATTATTTATCCATGCTGTTTTGAATTTGGCGACTATGACTGATGAAAGGTATCGATGAGGTGTAGGGATGTGAGAGGTAGAAACTAAATCCTTTGCTATTGTTTTGGCTTCCTTGTCAGCTTCCTCATTACCAGCTATACCCCTGTGAGAGGGTATCCATATGAAAATAATTTCCTTATCGTGGATTTTCAATTTACGGTGTAGAATTTGTATGTCTTGAATCAATTTATCTGTAGTCCATGGGTTATATATTGCCTTTAGAGAACTCCTGGAATCAGAAAGGATGATAAAATGGTTTTTATCTGAATTATGTATCTGTATCAGAGCATGTTTAATTGCATAGAGTTCACAGGAAAATACTGAGAAGTCTTTTGGAAGCTTAAAGGATGAAACTTTATCAGCAGATACTATTGCACAGCCACGCCCATCTGTAGTTTTTGAGCCATCAATATAAATTGCACAGTGCTTTGAGTATTTACTTATCAACTCATGAAATAAGCATTTAAACTGAATTGAGTTGGTGTCACTTTTAATGTGGTTGGCCATTTCCAATACTATCTGTGGATTAAACAGGGTCCAGGGTGCAGAGCTGTGAATTCCCTTAGATACAGTTAATGGTATATTAAGATTTATTTCTTCACAATATTTGGTGACTCTCAGGTGAGGTGATAGCTGGATGCTGTGTATTCATCTTTATATTTCTTTGAAAATAGATATTTCAATGCAGGTGAACAACTGGTTGCTACTACTCTGAGAGCATATTGTACTGTTAACTGCTTTCTTCTTATGTAAAGAGGCATTTCATTTGTTTCTATTTGTATGCCGGTTATTGGGCTAGTATGGAAGGCTCCACACACAATTTTTAATGCAGAATGTTGCACTATATATATATATATATATATATATATAATTTTCAGAGCAGATGGGATGCTGAATTATATATCGCACAACCGTGGTCCAGTTTGGAACGTATTAATTCTTTATATGTTTTGATAAGCACTGACTGATCTGATCCCCAGTTGTTCGAAGAAAGAGATCTTAATAGATTTATTCTTTGCATGCAGTTTTTCTTTAAATCTTATAAATGAGGAACCCAGGATAATTTCTTTAAATCTTATAAATGAGGAACCCAGGATAACCTGTTATCGAAACTGAGTCCCAAAATCTTAATTGTTTTAACTGTTTCTAGCTTCTCTTTTTCAATATATAATTCTGGTTGCCTTTCGTTGCGTTTATATCTGTTGAAGGATATGCATTTGGATTTTGAAACTTTAAAACCTTTAAATTGGAGCCATTTTGTTGTGTCATCCAGAGCTTTTTGTATTAGATGGTTGTCCATGTTTTGATCTTTTCCTCTACAGATCAGTGTTAGATCATCAGCAAATAAGTTAGCTTTCACTGGGGGAGGGATCACTTTAATTATCCCATTTATAGCAATTAAAAATAAGGTTACACTTATGACAGCACCCTGTGGAAGTCCATTTTGGATAGGTAATATCTTCGACAGGGTATTATTGATACGTACTTGTATTACTCTTTGTTGTAGGAAGTTATATATGAAGCTTAATATATTTCCTTTTATATTGTTATCTAATAGTATCTGAATAATATTTTCTCTCCATACCATTTCATAAGCTTTCCCTACATCTAAGCTTATAACAGTTGAGTGTTGCCCATTTACAAGTGCATCCCTTATTTCAGATTCTAGTGCAATAAGTTATCAGTAGTAGAATGGAACTGACGAAATCCATTTTGCTCTTTAGCAAAGAATCCATTATGTTCTAGGGTCCACCTTAGTCAATTATTAACAATTTTTTCCATTAATTGGCTCATTGTGCATGTTAATGAAATTGGTCGATAGCTCTGTGGGTTTGTTTTGGCTCTGCCAGGTTTGAGAATAGGTACTATAATTGCTTTTCTCCATTGGTCTGGAAAACATTTGTGAATCCACATATAGTTATATATTTGTAGAAGATAATTTAAAATGCTTTTGGGCATGTGGCTTAGTAACTCATAGGAGATAATGTCTGGTCCAGGGCTGCGACTGGTGCTATTTTGTAGTGCAGTGTTTAATTCACCCATTGTAAGTATTTCATTGAAATAATGTTTGAAGTCTTTGTGAACTACATGTGTTTCTAGCTTTCCTTCATATTTTCTTTTCAGAAAATCTTGGTTGTAATTTGTGTCACTGGAGGAATCAGAGAACGTTTTAGCTAGTATATCTGCTATATCTTGGGTTATAGTTGATAATTTGTTATTTTCTGGGTTTAAAAGACAGTTTATTTGATTTATGGTATTGATTCCTTGTACTCTTCTAATTCCATTCCAAACTTTAGGAAGTGGTGTTTGACAGTTTAGCATAGATATAAAATTAAGCCATGATAAACGTTTGCTTTCTTTTATTTGTTTTCTGGCTGCAGCTCTATGTTTCTGAAAATTAATTTTGTTTGTCAAGGTAGGATGTCTTTTATATTTGTTGAATGCAATGTTTTTATCTTTAATTGCCTTTTTACAGGTCTCATTCCACCATGGAACTGCTCTTTTATTTAAATTTAACTTTATCTTTTGTATGCTATTTCCTGCAGCTCGTATTATGCAATTGGAGAAAGATTCCACTACATTATTAACGGTTTTTTTGTGGAATTCCCAGGGGGGTATTAAATTTTCCATACTTTTATCTAAACTTTTTTGAAATTTTTCCCAATCAGCTTTTTTGTAGTTAAATTTTGTAATTGGGCGTATAGTGCTTGAGGTGTATGTTTTTAGAATTATAGGAAAATGGTCACTCCCATATAGCTCTTCACAAACATTCCATTCAATTAGGTGAGCTATATATTGGGTACATAATGATAAATCAATAGCACTAAATGTGTTGTGAGGCAAACTAAGATGTGTTGGTTCAGCAGTATTTAGAACACTAGATTGTTCTGTTCAATAAAATTACTATAATATGCCCTCTTCTATCATTAGATCTACAGCCCCATATTGTGTTATGACTATTGAAGTCACAGACAAGAATGAATAGTTTAGATAATTGCTTGATCAGCTCTGTCAATATATCTGAGCTTAATTCTATACTATTTGGCATATAAAGATTGCAAATCCATAATGTGAATGGAGAAATAATAAGCACTGCTATAGCCTCTAAAGTTGTGTGTAAATCAAGTTGCTAATGAATCTTTAACATGTATAGCTACACCACCACTAGCACAACCAGCATTTAAACGATTTTTGTTATGGCTATCATAATGTTTTACTTTACTAATTGTATTATTTTTAAAATTTGTTTCTTGTAAACATATTACATCTAGAGAATAATTGTTTATAAGGATTTGTAGATATTCAAACTGAGCTGTGAAGCTATTTAAATTCCACTGACATATTGAAAGAACCATGGTGGTGTATTAAA